>BKCP01006660.1:88128-123287 GCA_008636005.1 Striga asiatica | reverse complement strand
ATTTTTATTTTTCTTTAATTAGTTTATTTTAATTTTATTTATTTATTAATTTCATTTTTGTATTTATTTTTCTCATTTAAAATTTATTTAATTATAACTTTATTTAATTTTAATTCACGCTAATACATTAAATTTTATCTTACTTTATTTTAATTTATTTTTTTCAATATTTTAAGTTAATTTAATTTATTGGAAGTTATTAGTATTATTATTATTATTAATTATTTAATTTATAGTAAATTGACATATTATCCTTTTATTTTATTTATTTACTTATTTTTAAACTATTTAATTCATTTCAGTATGATGTATAGATATATTTATGTTCAATAGATTACACATCCATTCATATGGTCTAGTGGTTGAGCGGCCAATCCCTTCCTTTCCAACCTAGGTTCGAATCTTGTTGCCCACAGTTCATACCATTTAGGTTTTGCACATAATTCAAGGTTAAAATAATAATTTCCGTCACTTTGGGGTGAAAAAATGAAGAAAAAGCCGCACAGCACGCGCGTGCACGCCACTTCCGTCATTTTAGACGGTTTAGGGTGTTTCGCGCATGCAAAATCTTAATAAAAGGGGGTCTGACGCAATTTTTAAAATACAAGGGGGAAACGCGCAGATTTAGTATAATACAGGGAGATTTGGTGCATTAAACCCAAAAGAATTAACCACAATATTCATTTTTGTAAACCGCAGTAGGATCCATCTTCACCAAGGTAACTTAGATAACTTCTCATAATTCAAATAATTTCAGCTACTCTTAAATATTTTGCATACTAACTAGGTTACCATGACAAAGTGTTGGGGTGCCCATCGGCTTTCTATCCTTTGAAAATTTATCTTATTGAAATTGAAAACAGACATTATTGAGGAAAGCCTTTGAAAATTTATAACAACAACATAACTTTTTAGTATCAAGCAAGTTGGGGTAGACTAGAGATGAAATCCAAGAGAACCAATGGCAAGAGAAACACAAAAGGAGCTCAAAACAAAAGAAAGAGATTGGAGCAAAAGAGAAAGGAGCAAAAGTCACAGTTCTGGTACGTTGATTGCTAGCCTACAAGCGCTCCTATCCACCGCTAAATCCTTGGAGATATTCCAATCTTTAAGGTCTCTCTTAACTGACTCTTCCCAACTGAGTTTAGGCCGACCTCTACCTCTCTTTACATCATCTACCAACTCCCCTACGCACCGGTGCATCAGGAGGCCTCCGTTGGACATGTCTGAACCACCTCAGCCGATGTTGAACCAATTTCTCCTCAATTGGAGCCACCCCGACCCTATCTCGAATATCCTCATTCCGGATTCTATCCCTTCTTGTGTGCCCACAGAACCAACGCAACATACGCATCTCTACTACACTTAGTTGTTGGACATGTTGCCTTTTTGTAGGCCAACATTCAGCACCGTATAGCATCGCGCGGGCGAATCGCAGTCCTATAGAACTTACCTTTTAGCCTTTGTGGCACCCTTTTATCGCAGAGAACGCTCGAAGCTTGACGCTATTTCAACCAACCGGCTGCAATTCTATGTCTAACATCAACATCAATGGCGCCATCCTTTTGTAGCATCGATCCTAAATACCGGAAAGTTTCCTTCTTGGCCACCACTTTCCCGTCAAGGCTAACGTCACCATCATCATGTGTAGCCATGCTGAAAGCGCATGTCATGTACTCGGTCTTCGTCCTACTAAGTCTGAAGCCTTTCGACTATAACGTGTCCTTCCACAGCTCTAACTTCGTATTTACCCCTGCCCTACTCTCGTCAACTAGCACCATCATCATCAGCAAAGAGCATACACCAAGGGATATCACCTTGTATGTCTCTTGTGGCCTCATCCATCACCAAGGCGAATAAATATAGGCTCAATGCTGACCCCTGGTATAGTCCTATTTTAATTGAGAAGTCGCTGGTATCGCCCCCACATGTTCGGACACATGTCATCGCATCCTTGTACATATCCTTGATGAGGGTAATGTACTTAGATGAGACTTTGTGCTTTTGTAAGGCCCACCACATGACATTCCTCGGTACTCTGTCATAAACCTTCTCAAGGTCGTGCAAGTCCATGTGCAAGTCCTTCTTTGAAAATTTATCTTATTGAAATTGAAAAAAATAATATTTTCGGTATGCACAAGGAATAAGACATGAATGGAATGATATTATTATCCTGTATTATCATTTATCACTATTTTATAGAAAAAATTAATATTGATTTTAATTTTAATTTTTTTAATTTATTATAATAATAAAATTATATTATTTCTTAAAAAAATTATATTTTAATAAATATATTTTTGTATTGTTACACTCATATACATTATATAATAAAATAATGAATTGTATATTTAAATACATATCAATTAATACAAATATATCATTACATAAACCTCTATAAACATATGTGGACGAATATAATTTTTATAATGATAGTTCAATTTATAAATGAATATATAATATATAGTGTTAATACCAATTTTTAGCCATATAAATTTATAACACACAAATTTTGGCCATCTTTGATAAAAAAACATTTTTTTCAGCATTTTGGCATGTGTTTTTATTATATTATCCCTACCTCAATTTTGGCTTTTTCTTTCCTCACAATTCGATTAATTTCACAATCAAAATTTTCATCTCTCCCGCTCGACTCTGAAACCTCACGACCACCTTCAAAAATTTCATCTTCATCTTCAAAAAATTCACCAGAATTCTTGCCGCCCTTCACGACCTCGTCCAAACGCCGCCCTTCACGACCTCACGACCTCACGACCTCGACCGAACGCCTTCACGACCTCGACCGAACGCCGTCCGAACGACGGAATGACCTCGCCGGAATCTGAAATCAATGCCGCCCTTCACGACCTCGACCGAACGCCGTCCGAACGACCGAACGGCCTCACCGTAATCTGAATTCAGGTAGCGAAAGCGACGACCTCCCTTTTTGGTNAGTTCGGGAATGTTAAGGGTGATATGTTCATACTTGTGAAATTTTAGATGTCATGTGCTCAACTGTTTTGTGTGTTGTTTATATCATCACCTGAACAGGTCGATCGAGTTCGATTTGCAGCTGCAGGGTGAAGAGCTGTTGGTGTTGGGGGAGAGGAGCAAAGTCGTAAGGGATATGAATGCGCTGCCCTGGAAAGGGGGCAGAGAGGAAACCGTGGACTACGAGTTTCTGAGGGCCGAGCTGTGGAAGATTGCGGTGACCAACGGGCAGGTCGTTCTTCTCTTCTGCCAGATGTGTGGGTGCCCGATGTCGAAGCTCGAGGGGTGGGGCCCCGCTAAACTGGGCGGCGTCACAAGAAGTGAGTTGGGCTGTGAGGTTTTGGCTTAATTATTGCATTCTTGATTGCAATTTTGTTGTTCTTTTATCGTAATTTAGTTCTGGACCTTCTGGTGTTATAGCTTCTGTCGGTGGATATATTTTCAAATGATTCATGTTAGAACTTCTCTTCAGTGAAGTTCTTGTATGGTTTATGTTAATGTGAATGTGGTTTATTGCAGGGAGTTATTGCAGAGGTTCTTGCAGTTATGCATTAGCTGGGATGAGGCTGCACTGGTTGTGGCTCAGAAGTTGATGAACATTCCAGAAATTGTTTGAATGATACCCAAAATAGTTCTCATACACACACACACACACATATATACACATATATTTTCCTTTAATACTGCAGGCTTTCAAGGGCGATATGAAAATGCATCCAACAGTGCTCATGTTAATGCTCACCTTGCTATATCGGTTGTTATTCGTGGTGTTAGCGAGCTTGTAGTTAAGGAACTCACTAGCTAGGTATGACAAACTCTTAAAAAAGTTTTATATATTTGATTTTTGATACAAATTATAATATTTGGATTAATTATACTACACAATGGTTGTAAGATGAATGTCATGAATAAATATTTTTAACTTTGTTATGAACACTTTTGAAAGTTGTTTGTAAACATGTTGAGTTTTGAGGAGCAGATGATGTGGTCAATTAATTCATATTTGCTTTGCCATACGAGATTTATGTTTCATATTTGCTTTGCCATAGCCAATTTTCAACTTGTTCCAACACCTATAAAGATGAAAAACACATAATTTATTTGCATTGGGGTTTGGGGTGGATTTGTTATTATAGTTTCACAGTTCTCTTTTCTTTCCTTGAGAATACAGCATAACTCAATACATCATATATGTTAAAATCATTAATGCTCATATTCTAGAAAGACATTAGTTGTTAGGTGGTCGTTGAAATAATTAAGTGAATTAATTGATGGTTTAAAAAAATAAAATTTTGTCAAGAAAGGCGGCCCACTCACCGCCTTAAGTAGTCTATATATATGCATGGAGGGTGTGAATTAATAATCAATCAGAACAAAGAAACAAAAGCCTTGTCTCGACTCTCTGTACAATACATTGATCAATAAAATAAAGTTACTTGTCTCCCATTCTTTCCACCAATTTCAATTATTCTCCAACACAATTATAAATTATTTTTGATACCAACAGTGGTTTCAGAGCCCGGTTAGATCAATAGCTGGGCGGAATTCTTTTTCCATATCCTTCTATTTATACATATCTTGTCCAAATACCCTACTTTCATATATTCTCGTACTTTCATATAGCCTACTAAATTTCTAAAATGGCCACTTCCCAAAATACCCATCAAATACCAATTCCTATTTTCTCCGGCGAAAATTAAAACTATTGGTCCATCAAAATGAGGACATATTTTATGTCCCAAGGCCTGTGGAATATTGTTGAGAATGGGTATACTATTCCCGATAACATATCCACTTTGTCTACGACGGACGAAGAAAAATTCGACCGGGAGAAGGAAAAAGACTGTTTGGCTCTTTTTACACTACAAATAGCCATGACGGAGTCCCTGTTTCCAAGAATTAGCGGAGTACAAACATCAAAGGAGGCTTGGGATACTCTAAGGGAAGAATATCAGGGTAGTGACAAGGTACGCCATCTAAAATTACAAACTCTAAGAAGAGATTTGGAAAATATGAAGATGAAAGAATCAGAGACCGTAACGATTAAGAGAAGTAATAAATCAACTAAAAGCATATGAAGAAAATATCTCTGACAAAAGGGTGGTAGAAAAAATTCTTATTACTCTACCAGCCAAATACGATCCTATCGTCACAACAACTAAAAGCATATGAAGAAAATATCCCTGACAAGAGCAACTGGGAAACTTGTTGCTGACTATGGATCTTTACATGTCTTTGGGTGTCCTGCGTACTATCATGTGAAGGATTCAAAGTTAGATCCAAGAGTGAAAAAGGCTTTGTTCATGGAAATCACAATTGGCGTGAAGGGATATCGTCTTTTGTGTCTTGAGACGAACAAAACTGTGTTAAGCAGGGATGTTACATTTGATGAACAAGGTGTGATAAAAACGACGCAAACCCAACAGGTGGAGTTGATACCAAAGCAGGTGGAGATAGATGCGATGACGAGACGACCAGCTATGATCGACGAACCAATATTAAAGGATTCGTCGGATGATGAAGTACAGACTCAAGAATAATTAGAGTTACCCATTGCATTGAGAAAGCCCAGACGAGAGATTCAACAACATGCTCGATTGGCGAATATGGTGGCTTATGCACTTCCAACTGTTGATGATGACATACCTTTCACTTTTCAAGATTCAATTCGGAGTTTAGAAAATGAGAAGTGGAAAAGGGCTATGGAGGAAGAAATGTTGTCTCTCCAGAAGAATCAGACCTGGAAGGTGACGCAACTACCAAAAGGCAAGAGGGCGATAGGATGCAAGTGGGTATTTGCAAAGAAAGTTGGATTTCCTCATAAGAATGATGTGTGCTACAAGGCAAGATTGGTGGCTAAAGGCTACGCTCAGAAGGAAGAAGTTGATTATAATGAAGTATTTTCTCCAGTTGTTAAGCACTCTTCCATTAGAATTTTGTTGGCCTTAGCAGCACAGTTGGATTTAGAGCTAACTCAACTTGACGTGAAGACGGCATTCTACACGGAGATTTAGATGAGGAAATCTACATGACTCAGCCAGAAGGATTCAAAATTCTTGGAAAAGATAATTAGGTCTGTAAGTTGAATAAATCGTTGTACGGACTGAAGCAATCTCCGAGACAGTGGTACAAACGGTTTGATAAGTTTATGATTGGGCAGAAGTACACACGAAGCAGACATGATCATTGTGTGTATCTACGCAAGCTGCAAGATGGATCTTTCATTTACTTACTATTGTATGTGGATGACATGTTGGTTGCATCAAAGAGCCAAATGGAGATTGATCATTTGAAGGCTCAGTTGAATCAAGAGTTTGAGATGAAAGACTTGGGGGAAGCTAAGAAAATTCTCGGAATGGAGATAAGTATGGACAAAAGGAGAGGCGAGCTTTGTTTGACTCAGAAGCAATATCTGAATAAGGTACTATAGCGTTTCGGCATAAAAGATGAGACGAAGCTTGTAAGTACACCACTTGCCCCTCATATTAAGTTAAGTGCGCAATTATCGCCAAATTGTGATGAAGAACGAGAGTACATGGATTGAGTCCCATATGCAAATGCAGTTGGCAGTTTGATGTATGCGATGGTGTGTACAAGGCCCGACATTTCACAAGCAGTTGGTGTTGTTAGCGGGTATATGCATGACCCTGGTAAAGTTCATTGGCAAGCTGTGAAATGGATTCTACGGTACATTCATAATACTGTAGACATTGGATTAGTTTATGAGCAGAATGAAGTTGGTCAATGTGTAGTTGGATATTGTGATTCTGACTATGCGGGCGATTTGGATAAGCGAATATCAACGACTGGATATTTGTTCACTTTTGCGAAAGCTCCAGTCAGTTGGAAGTCTACCTTACAGTCAACAGTTGCTTTGCCTACAACAGAGACAAAGTATATGGCAGTTACTGAAGCTGTGAAGGAGGCTATTTGGCTTCAAAGTTTGCTTGAAGACTTGGGAGTTGGTCAAAAGCACGTCTTAGTGCATTGTGCCAGTCAGAGCGCTATTCACTTAGCGAAAAATCAAGTATTTCATGCAAGAACGAAGCATATTGATGTTCGCTATCACTTTGTGCGGGAGAATTCTGTAGATATGATGACCAAGGTAGTGACAACAATCAAGTTTAAACATTGTTTAGATTTGACTAACATTCTGCATATTTGAGTTGGCGCCGAGAGGCGCATTTGAAGACACCGCCAGCAGTTGATTTGGATTGAAGAGTCGAAGTGGGAGCAAAATTAGTCAAGGTGGAGAATTGTTAGATTTTGATTAATTAGTTGTCCCACATCGGATGTATACCAAAGATGTGTAGGATCTTATCAGTATAAGTAGGTCTCTTGCGTTTGGGTTACAATTGCACCTTATTCTATTCTCTCCTCTCTTAGAAAGAAATCCTTAATTAAGAAAATCTTAATTTGTGGGTTATTTAACCCTAGTTGTATTTTGTTGGTGAGTTTAGTAAATTTGGCGTTGCGGTGCCCGGAGACGTAGGCTATTTTCGCCAAACTCCGTTATCAATTTTTGTGTTCTTTTTATTTCTCGTCTTTTATTTATTTGTGTTGGCTTATTTTCGTTTGGAGTAGTGCTTGCCATATTTGTTGGAGGGGTATTTTTGTCCGCTGCATTTGGTGTTCTACCCCAACACCTATATATTAAGTCAGAACATGCTGAGCCTAAGTGGCAGACTCGCATGCTTCGAGATCTTATGTGGAAAAATTTCATGCTTCGTTACTAAGGCTTGGGTAGATTTTAATTTACTTCCAATCCAAAAATAATTAGGTTCGGACTATCTATAAATATGTTGATTATTTATGGTCATGTTACATGTATTAATGCATTTTAATATCATATTTTATTATAACCATTGAATTGTAAATATATTTTAAAAGTTAATAACTTTTGTATTTTTTATCAGTTTTACATATATAATGTATCAAATTAATCATCTCTTGATGAGTTTCGATTTAGCATCCATATTGTATGTATAAAAAAATATTATATTTATCTTATAACAATAATAAAGTTATTTTTAATATTAATTAGAAAAATAATTTTTCTTTTTTTTTTGGCCACAACGATAGGGGAGCTATATATAACAACCAAATGAGTTCGAGTACAAGAGAGGTAACAAACTGAAATAAAACTGAGAGATGCTACACAAAGCACCTAGAACCTCAACAACAGATAACTAGAAAACAGAAAAACAGAAAAAGAAGCAATGCATCTCTCCACTGCCAATAGGCCTAGCTAGAATACATCCCTTCAAAATCAAAAAGACTCCTAAAGCAAAACAGAAAATAAACTAATCTAATCAAGGAGAAAGAACATCATGGTGTCCTGCAGCTAATGAAGCATCCATCCAATCTTTTTGTGCAGCAGTAATCACAATGTGTTCCGGCATGAGAGAACCTTTAAAAACCCAAAGATTTCTTGATTTCCATAGCCACCAAAGCAAGTAAGTGGACAGTTGGATTCTAGCTTGGACAACATCACTTTGTTTGATGGAGCTAACCTGTTGCCACCAATGTTTGAAGGAGGAAGAGCAATGCTGCAAGCCATCCCAGTTGACTGGAGCATACTCCCAAATCCTACTTGCTCTTGGGCATGAAAAGAAGATGTGTTCTGAGGTCTCTGGTTGATCACCACAAATGGAGCAGATAGCATTGATGTCTAATCCTTTCTTCCTCAGGTTTACAGCAGATGGCAGTGTCCCTGTGATACACTTCCATAGGAAGTGTTTTAGTTTGCTTTGTATCTTCATCTGCCAGCATCTCTGATAAATCTGTTGAGGAGGGAAGGGACTTGAGCTTGACTCTGGTATGTCCATCTGCAAAATCTTTTGAGAGATCAGGAATTTGTAAGTGCTAGCCACTGTGAAATGGCCCTTGGGATCAAAGCCCCAGTATTGTCTGTCTGGTCTAGCAGGGTTGATTGAGCTTATTTTGAGAATTGCTGCACTGTCTTCAGAGTCAAAGACTTGCTCAATTAGCCATTTGTTCCATTCAGAGCCATCGGGTTGGAGCAGGTCCTTCACCCAAATCAAATGCCCCTTTGCTATTTCAATCAAAGAGGGATGAGGTTTCTTCAACTGTGGCACCCAATTTAAGTCATCAATTCTGGTTGTGAGCCCATTCCTTATTTCTGTTCTTACACCTTGAGCAAAAGTAGGCAAAAGTAAGCATAACATAAATAAAATTATTTATCAATTAATACATTTATATTTCAAGTAGTTATATGATATAAGTTATAAAAATTACTATAATATAACACATGTAAGTCGCACAAGTAACAAGTGTCATTCTAAAATATATAATAATATATATTTTCTTGTTAAAAAGTAAATAAAATTTAAAATAATTTCTCATTAACTTTAAATTTTAAGAATAGTTTTTTAACAAGCACCCGTGTAATATACAGGTGTTGTACTAGTAGGTTTCATAATGCAAAATACCAATTAAGTATCGATTAGAAAAATTTGTTGAAAATTATGACATATATTATCTACAATAAATATCAATCCAAGAAATGTGAACATATTTCTACATGAATTATAACTTTATAATTAATTTTATTACTATTGAATTTCGAATCGAATTTAAGATAATAGTGCGATTTAATTTGTAAAGTTATAAAATATGTGGTAGTATTGAAAAATTGTGAAAATTGATTGAAATAATATTCCGAAAATATTCTTTTGGGTTTGAGAGTGAGTTTTGGAGTTAAAGATGAATTACTATTTGATGTGACAATTACTGTAAAATGAATTTAAAAAAGAGTCTATCGGTTGGATATAGTATAAAAGGCGCTAGGCGCCTGCTAATTGGCGGGTTGGAGCCTAGCATCTATGCAAAGATTAGACGGTATTTATGCGGGGTATATAATGAATTTAAAAAATGAATTACTATTTGATGTGACAGTTACTGTAAAATGAATTTAAAAAAGAGTCTATCGGTTGGATATAGTATAAAAGGCGCTAGGCGCCTGCTAATTGGCGGGTTGGAGCCTAGCATCTATGCAAAGATTAGACGGTATTTATGCGGTATAAAAATCCAATAATTTTATTTATATTTAGAATCATACATAACTTACAACTATATTTTATACTATATTTTATTAAATATACTATTTAGTATGGTTAAATAAAATGCTTTTTTTATAAAATTATCTACTTATGATTATATTAATATTACATTATAATTATTATTTTTTATTTTATATTTGTTATTTATGTAAAAAAATACAAAATTTATATTGATATTTTAAAAAAAAAATATATAAAAAAAATATACTAGAGTCTAGGCGGTAATCGGACCCTGCATAGGTCGTCGCGTAATAAGTCCAAGCGGGACAAGCTTTGCAATCGCATAATCGCCTAGACGTCGCTTAGCTTGTCTAGGCGGCGCCTACTNCCTTAGGGGAACTCTTGTAAAATGATGGTCATTAGTACTCGATAAATACAAGGCTGAATTTCAATTTACCAAGCATTTCAAAAACGGTTATTTCCTCAAAAATCCCTAATGCACATTTCCATTTCTCCTCAGTCCCCACCACTTTATTTCTTCCTCTCCACTCCCTAATGCTAATTTATCTTTCCTCCCAACTCCCCATATAAATACTATTTGTATTATTATTGATTTATTTTGCTGATTAATTCATTTTGAACAATTTCTCTCTCTCTCTCTCTTCACTATTCCTCTCTCTCTCGCCTTCCCGTCTCTCTCTCTCTGTGAAATCGTCGTGAAATCGCCGATCATTTCTCACTCTCTCTCTCTCGCCTTCACATCTCTCTTTCTCGTCGACGTGAAATTTATCTTCCCGCCGCTGAAGAAGATTCCCCCTCCCGTCGCCATATCTCCGGGAAGCCCTCCGTCTCCGACCAAAATGCCGCGATCGAAAAAGCCGTCCGTCTCCGGGAAGCCCTTGGTATCGGACAAACCATCTTCCTCTTCCAAAGCTTCCAAAGCTTCCAAAGCCGTAAGCAATGTTGATTTTTGGGGATTTTATAAATTTGGGGATTTTTACAAAATTTTGATTTTTTTTTTCTCGAATTGGATGTTTTTAAAAATTTGGGATTTTTTTTATGGTAATTCACTTCGAATTTGGGATTTTTGTGATAAATTATGGCTCTTTGCATGTAGGGTTGATATTTTCATTTTGAATTAGGGTTCATAATATTTTTTTTTATTTTGAATTAGGGTTCTTTGCATGTAGGGTTCATAAATTAGGGCTTCGAATTTGTGATTTTATTGATAAATTCGGAAATTAAATGTTGCTACTGTTGTTATTTGCGAAATTAGGGTTGAGGTGTTGTGAATTTCAGTTTGAATTGGTGTTTTAAATGTTGTTGCTGTTGGGATTTTGTTGTTGCTGTTGGGATTTTATTGGTGTTTTTCATTTGTTATCAACTTTCTTATAACAAATTGATCCAGTGATGCTGTTTTCCATTTTGTTGCTGTTGTTTTCCATTTTGTTCTGTACTTTATCATGTTGCTGTTGTTTTTCATTTTGTTCTGTAGATGCATTATTTGTATTTTATATTTTGTGATAGGGCACTGATTTTAGAAGTCGATGTGCCCCATCTTACTTTAAGGATGTGATGGACCGAATTTTTGTTGTGTTGTCTGATCAACACAAGTAGGCTCTTCAACAGAGCCCTTTCTATTTTTTTGTTAACATGCCGGACATAGCCATTTCACATGGCAGAACTGAGGCTCTAATAAGCACATACACGGCAGAAATGAATGCCTTTGTTGTAGGTAATGGTTTGTGTTTAAAATTCGATTCGACTGAGTTTTGTTTGACAATGGGGCTGCGGCAGTGTGGTCTAAGTGTAGACTTAGATTTGAATATGGAGTCCAAAGCCCTATTCGATGGTTGGGGTCGGGTTGATAATAAGCTTTTGAAAAGAAAGCACGTTGTAGAATATTTAGAAAAATTTGCTGTGGATGAAGGTCGCGTAGACGACTTCATCAGGATGTTCACTCTTTTTGTGTTTAGTTGTATATTGTTTCCTTGTTCTAGTTATTCCATTCCTAGGTTTGTTTACCCTTACCTAGAGAATGTGAGTCGAATTTGTGAGTATGCATGGGGCGATGCTACTCATAAATTCTTGGTTGCCGAACTTGTTCGCCATAGTGAATCGAGAGAGAGATCATACTTTGATGGATGTGCAGTTGGATTGACGGTATGTATATATATGTGTGTTTCAATGTCTTAATACAATAATATTTTAATTGTGAGATTGTGTAATTTTGAAATAATGTTTATATGTAGGCTTGGTTGTACGAGCGTGTGCCTTCTCTGGGCAAACGGTCCACGCTCGAGGCGATTCCCCGTCTGTTTCGATGGACGGGGAGCAATTTGCCGTCTACAATGGAAGGGTGTTTAAAAATCCTTCACAAAATAATGAGGCATAAGGTACAGTTTTATAGTATTATGTTTTTCCTTCTTCTTCTTTTTATATTTTTGGTTAATCGATATTGTTCTTAAATCATTATGATTTGCTTTGCAGGTGTATTCGGTATCGCCTTTGTCTGTCGAGCGTGCTTTTGTGGAGTCCCAAGTTCTCTTTAATTTTGGTCGACAATTTATGTTCAACGTTAAAAAATTTTCAATTAAACATGTATATTTATTTTATGTTCCCTTTAATTTTTGTTTTTTCTTTCATGTACAGGGAACGGTCGAGACCCGTTTACTTGCATTTGTTTGTGAGGAGAATGAGCAACTTCAAAAAAAAATTGAACTATTGGAGAGCGAGTGGACACAAAAGAAGCAGGAAGAAGAAGAAAAAGAAAAAGAGAAAGATGAGGGGGTGGAAAAAGAGAAAGATGAGGATGAAGAAAAAGAAAATGAGGGTGCTGATGGCGGTTTTGGCCCGATTGACTTTGAGGAAGAAGAGAAGGAGAAAGAGGAGGAAGAGGAAAAACAAAATGAGGAAATAGAGGAAAAAGAGGAGGAGGAAGAGGAAAAACAAAATGAGAAAAAAGAGGAGGAGGAGGAGGAGGAAAAAGAGAACGATGAAAAAGGGGATGATGAAAAAAAGGAGGAAGCATGGGCTATGGTGGTATATGGGAATAAGCCAGAGGATGAAAAAAATGAGTTTGTTGACTTGAACCAATTGGTGAACCTGGTGGTGGAGTCTGCCGGTTTGACGGGAGGGCTGAATGAGCCGAACTCTGAGCACGGTGCTCAGAGCTCGCACCGACCAGCAGAGGAGGAGAAGCAACAGGCCTCATCCATTGTGAAGAGGGTGCGGGAGAGGCAAGGGAGGAAAAAAAAAGGAAAAGGAGGCCGATTTCATGACCCCCCTGTCATCCGCTCCGAAGAGACAAAAGAAAAAAAAAGTTGCAGTTGACTTCCGGGACTCATGATGTGGTAATTAAACTATTAATTTTATTTCTGTAATTTATGTTATTGTTTGTGTTGTTTTCATATAAATAACTAATTGTTTTGTTATGTAGGAGAGTGCCGAGAGTCATTCTCATGAGTCTTCTTTGATGAGGTTTATAGGGAGAGAGGACTTCTGTGGCCATGATGACATTCAGGAAGAGGATCGTGGAGTCATCCGATCATTCCTGACGACCAATCGCATTAAGTAATAGAAATTATTTCAGTTTCGTAATTGTTTCATTTATGTTATATTATACTAATCATAATTGCAAATTTTCGTAGCGAAATTGTGTGGAGCAATGAGAGAGTGATAATCCGAGGAAAATTGATGATCGATCTTTTGTTCGGAATTCATGGAGATCTTGCGTGCTCGCCATCCTTGTATTCGCTTTGTGCCGACTTATGTTCAGGTACTATCTTTTACTATACTTTATTAATTTTTCTAAAATTGCTAAGAAAAATATTTAATTTGTAGGAAGATTTGTTGAATGCGGTGGATAAAATGAAAACAAGAACCGTTTGGAGAACTGAAGATTATGCTCTGTGTGCTTCTAAGCTGACTAAAAGTAGTGTTGCCATGCTCGATGAGATGGTCCGTTCCTTGTTTGGTGCGAAGTATGTGTTCTTCCCCGTGTTGCACAATTCTCACTTCTTCTTGGTCGTCTACAAGGCTGACAAGGTTGGAGAAGAAAAATTTGTGTACCATAACTCGATGGATACACCGAGGTACCGAGGAGCCGGGAAACGTGTGGTAAGTGTTAATGACATTTTAAACTTTGTTTTGTAGTTATTATTTATGTTCTTTCGATTAACTAGTCATGTGTTTTGTTGTATTTTTTTTTTTTCTTGGTAGGTGAAGTTCCTCGCAGGATATCTGGGTTTGAAACTTCGACATGACATAAATCCAAACAGAACTTGGACATTAGGATACCTGAGGCAACAGAGCGGGATGAAGGACTGTGGAGTTCACATGTGCATGGCAATGGAATGTTACGCCGTCGATACTCGAGAATTTTGGGATGCCCAAAATACTTGTTCAGCCGATGCCTACCGAGCACTAATGGCAACACTCATCCTTAGAAATCCTCCTTGTTGACAGGTTGTTTGGCAGTTGGTTGTTGTTTAAATTGGATGTTTTGGAGTGTAGTATGATGGTTTGACTTTGGTTGATGGCTGATTGTGGACAAAGTGGATGATGGTGTGATGATGTTTTGATGTTTTGGATGCTAGTTTGTGGGTTGTGAACAAGTAGTCTGTTCAGTTTGATTGTTTGATGGATGAATGGAATGTTATGTATGATGGTTTGTGGACTAAGTAGTTTGAATGGATGTTTTGGATTTTATTGATTTGATTCCTAATGATACCTGTTTTCTTAATATTAGTACCTCATTTTTTGTGTAAAAGTAACCATTTTCCATTAGCTAGTACTCATTTAAGGATGTGGTTTTAAACTGTATACCAGTTTTTATTCTTAGTAGTACTTATTTTCTTCACAATCGTACCAATTTTATATTGTTATAGAACCGGATATTAGCTCATCGGTACCACTTGTAACGAACACATAAAACACTGAATTCGTTTACTTAAGATTCTAAATGTCTTTGATTGCGTTTAATCGCAAATTGGTCATGAACTTGATACAATAATGAGAAAACACTACTACTAGACTTCATTTAATTGAAGGACACACTTAATCTCATAGATATCATCATACATGACTACTCCAAATTCTACCTATGTGTATTCAATTCCATGTTTTTTCATCCAAATCACGTGTGAACGATCTACGTGTCATGGTAGACATGAAGGATTAGAGAAATCGTGATTCTGAAAATAGTACCGGTTTCTCGAAATATAGTACCGAATATTATACTACGTGGTACCTGATTTTTATCGATTAGTACCAACTTTTGTCAATAAAAATTGATTCTCTCAATTCTGCCCAACATTTACAAAATGTAGTACCAGTCATAGTGAAAGACAGTACCTCATTATGGCAATATAGTACCGGATATCCTCTCCCTAGTACCACTTATATTGAACACATACGAAGACCGAATTTCGGTCGCAAATGATGTTAGTACGACCCATGATCACTCTGGAATTCGTTTACTTAAGATTCTTAATGTCTTTGATTACGTTTAATCGCAAATTGGACATGAACTTGATACAATAATGAGAAAACACTACTACTAGACTTCATTTCATTGAATGACACACTTAATCTCATAGATATCATCATGCATGACTACTCCAAATTCTACCTATGTGTATTCAATTCCATGTTTTTTCATCCAAATCACGTGTGAACGATCTACGTGTCATGGTAGACATGAAGGATTAGAGAAATCGTGATTCTGAAAATAGTACCGGTTTCTCGAAATATAGTACCGAATATTATACTACGTGGTACCTGATTTTATCGATTAGTACCAACTTTTGTCAATAAAAATTGATTCTCTCAATTCTGCCCAACATTTACAAAATGTAGTACCAGTCATAGTGAAAGACAGTACCTCATTATGACAATATAGTACCGGATATCCTCTCCCTAGTACCACTTATATTGAACACATACGAAGACCAAATTTCGGTCGCAAATGATGTTAGTACGACCCATGATCACTCTGGAATTCGTTTACTTAAGATTCTAAATGTCTTTGATTGCGTTTAATCGCAAATTGGTCATGAACTTGATACAATAATGAGAAAACACTACTACTAGACTTCATTTCATTCAATGACACACTTAATCTCATAGATATCATCATACATGATTACTCCAAATTCTACCTATGTGTTTTCAATTCCATGTTTTTTCATCCAAATCACGTGTGAACGATCTACGTGTCATGGTAGACATGAAGGATTAGAGAAATCGTGATTCTGAAAATAGTACCGGTTTCTCGAAATATAGTACCGATCATTATACTACGTGGTACCTGATTTTTATCGATTAGTACCAACTTTTGTCAATAAAAATTGATTCTCTCAATTCTGCCCAACATTTACAAAATGTAGTACCAGTCATAGTGAAAGACAGTACCTCATTATGGCAATATAGTACCGGATATCCTCTCCCTAGTATCACTTATATTGAACACATACGAAGACCAAATTTCGGTCGCAAATGATGTTAGTACGACCCATGATCACTCTGGAATTCGTTTACTTAAGATTCTAAATGTCTTTGATTGCGTTTAATCGCAAATTGGTCATGAACTTGATACAATAATGAGAAAACACTACTACTAGACTTCATTTCATTGAATGACACACTTAATCTCATAGATATCATCATACATGACTACTCCAAATTCTACCTATGTGTTTTCAATTCCATGTTTTTTCATCCAAATCACGTGTGAACGATCTACGTGTCATGGTAGACATGAAGGATTAGAGAAATCGTGATTCTGAAAATAGTACCGGTTTCTCGAAATATAGTACCGATCATTATACTACGTGGTACCTGATTTTTATCGATTAGTACCATCTTTTGTCAATAAAAATTGATTCTCTCAATTCTGCCCAACATTTACAAAATGTAGTACCAGTCATAGTGAAAGACAGTACCTCATTATGGCAATATAGTACCGGATATCCTCTCCCTAGTACCACTTATATTGAACACATACGAAGACCGAATTTCGGTCGCAAATGATGTTAGTACGTCCCAAATTGGTCACAAATTGGTACTATATAATCCCTCTGACATTAGTTTATATGAGATTTGGTATTTGGTAAATTAAGTTTAGTCACAAATTGGTAACGAACTCAACACACTACAAGTGGTATTAATATATACTTCAACTCATTGAATGGTACCTATTTTGAAGTTAATAGTACCGCCTTGTGTTCAACGAAGTATCTGTTTTTGATCGATTAGTACCAGCTTTCTGGAATGAAAATGTAATACACCGATTACAACTTCCCAAAACTCTTACCTATATTGTAGTATAAAATGCCAGTATATTATACAAAAAATATTACTCATAAAGTGTCATTTACTACCCACTCTTTGGAATGAAAATGAGTACACACATATATCCACAAAACTAGTACCTATATTGTAAAAGGAGAGTACCTGGTTTGACGTTGTTAAGTACCCATGCAGAATTGTAAATGATGTTTTGTATGTACTGCAGCATTACTCGCAAAATATTCTTACAGTACATACTTGGAATATGTCAATAATGTATCATCAAAATACATATTCCGACCAAAAAAAAAAAAAAAATACAACAGTTTCCAACACACTTTCCCAAAACAATAAACACAAATGCCAAACACAAAAGTGATCTACATACGTTCTTTGCACGTACGTCGATTGTGTCCACGACCACCACATCGCTTACACCGCCTCACCGCAACATCAACTTGTGAAGGAAACCTTTTTTCCCTCCCTCGTCCGGGTTGAGATCGTACATCCGGGGCATGAATGGCATAATCAAGATGTGTCGAGGAAGATGCCACATTATGGTCGTAGTTAGGTATAGGGTTAATAGTACCTTGATAAGCTTGCCTATACATCCCGACACGATAATATGGATCGCAAAAATCGTAGACGGACATTGACCTACTCTCAATACAAGCACATGCATGCTTGCACGGCATCTTACATAGTTGCCATTCTCCACAAGAACAAGTCCGAAGTTGCAAATCTACGTCACAACTTTTGTCGCCATCAACAACCTCAAACCTCCATTCACTTGATTGACTGATTTTGACATTGCGGGAAGCAATGTAGGAAGCTGCAATTTTTTTCTCAAGCTTAGGACACAACTGACCAGTGAACCGTGACACTCCTTCACGCCGATCATGCATCATGGTCATAATTTGTTTTCTTATGTGATCCACCATGGCTACAATAGGCATAAATCGTGCCGACTTTACCCAGTTATTCCAACATTCTGCTTGATTATTATTCATGATCCCCCAACGGTCTCCAACAAATAAAGAATTCGCCCAACACTGTGGGTTAGAATTCTGAAGGAACTCCATTGCTTCAGGCATCATAGTCAAAATATTATTTATATGGATATCAAAATCTTGCCTTTTAGGAGCATACGCAGCTTTCATAAAAACCGAAGACCAATGTTTTTTTATTAAAATGTGGGTATTTCCTCAATACCTACAAAACATAAATAAATAAATAAATAAATAATTATTCACAGAAAAATGTGAATTATTCACATTTTTAAACAGAATTTAAATAGAATAATATTCACAGAATAATAATTATTCACAGAATATAACAGAATTTAAATTTCTTACCTGTTTCTTAAAGTTGTCGACTAAGTGTCTCAAACAATAAGCATGATGACTGCCAGAAAAAACCATAGGGATGGCTTTAAGTAGCCCACTGTATCGGTCCGAATAAAAAGTGAAGCTTCTAGAAACAGGTAAGCGGGAGGAAAGAAAACTACTATTCAGCTTCAAGCAAAACCACTCCCAATTTTCATCCGTCTCGGCATCAACCACGGCATATGCTATAGTGAACAAGTCGTCATTGGCATCCTTACTCACAGCACTAAGAAAAATGCCTTTGTATTTATGTTTTATGTGGGTGCCATCCAAAAATATCAACGGTCGACAACCGGTTAAAAAAACCGACAAGGCAAGCATTAAAGCAGATGAACAATCGGCGGAACTTATTCTCGACGGGGTCAATCTCACAATCGGCAATGCTTCCAGGGTTTGTCTCACACACTGCGCTACAATACCATATCAATTTGTCGTAAGATCCCCTGTCTGCTCCATGAATATCTTGCATTGCAAGTTCCTTCCCTAACCATGCCTTTTTGTAAGGCAACTCCAAGCCATAATCCTTGTGAATATCTTTCAATATCGTGCAAGGCTTGTAGTTCGGTTCATCTCTCAGTCTGTCTTTGATTGTAGTTGACACCCAAATGGAGTTCGCTTTTCCGAAGATTGGACACACCACAAGTATGGACGAGGTTGCATTTCCGGATGGCAAACTGCTGATCGCCTTTGTATAACGATGCATATACTCTCCATTCACAATCCGCATCGCTACAATAAATGATGACCTTCTGCTTGTCATTTTTCCAATACTTAAAGGACCGCTTGTTTGCAATTGCGTAGTTTTTTACACTCTTTCGAAATTCGTCGGCCCCAGCGAATATTTGCCCCTCTCCTTTGAGGCAACATCTCCAAGAATCGATTGATTTATCTTGCAACAACTCATGTTCTCTCTCCGACAAATCATCAGACTGTACGTTTTCCCTGCGTTCATGACAAAATAATACAAACATTTATAAATAATGGAACTAGTTGAAAAATTAATGAACTAGGATATGATACGACTACACCATATTTCAATAATAAATTCATTAATATTATGAAAACAACATTACCTGCTCATGTTCATAGGGAAGGATTGAACTCCATCATCCTGTCTTTCATTTCTTTCCATCGCAATGATCTCTACGATATTTAGTTTCCAACAAAAGTGTAACCGAATCATGTTCTTCACATCCTCATCATCCAACAAAGTAACTCTCTTTTTTTCCTTTGGCGCAATATAACATAGCACGACGGATTCGAAATTAACGTTCGGCCACCTCTTTGATATGAGAGCGTACACTTCGCTAAGCGTTGATCCAATGTGCATAGAGAACATAAACAATTCATTCTTGTACGCACAACTCCCTAGTATATCACTTTGTGCCCCTTCCATCTATCTAACAATATTTGGATAAATAAAAATAATTCAGATTTCTCAGGAAAATATGGTACAAAGAAGAATTAAAGTGGTACTATATACATGCAAACAGAGGTACAATAATCAAGAATAAGGGTACAGTGACATTCCCATTGTTTTTGGGTGAATAACACATTACATAATTTAATAATAGCATCAATTTCATATACATAAACAAGAAATAAGAGATTTTGATTGATTTAGGGTTAATATGAACAACAATTTTCAAAATTCAATCCCTAACAAATTAACCAAATATATACGAGTTAAACATGATTTTTGGACTCCAATGTGCATAGAGAACATAAACAATTCACTCTTGTACGTACAACTCCCTAGTATATCACTTTGTGCCCCTTCCATGTATATAACTATTGGATAATAAAAAAAAATCACATTTCCCAGGAAAATATGGTACAAAACAGTATTAAAGTGGTACTATATAAATCAAACAGAGGTACAATAATCAAGAATAGTGGTACAGTGATCATTCCCACCTTATTTTTATGTTTTAGGGTGAATAACACATTACAAAACTTAACAATAGCATAAATTTCGTATACATAAACAAGAAATAAGAGATTTTGATCAATTTAATTGAATTAGGGTTAATATGCACAATAATTTTCAAAATTCATCCCAAACAAATTAACCAAATATATACGAATTAAACATGATTTGTGGACTCCAAAATGCTCATATAATACATATATTACTTGCTACTTCAAATTTTTGCCGGAAAAAAGCACGAATGTTGCCGGAAAAAATTAATTCTTGGCCGCACAAATTTGACGTCGGAATCACTTCTTTGGCCGGATTTGTTGTTGCCGGAGTTCTTCTCGCCGGATTTTGTCGCCGGAGAGACTGACCTGCAAAGAAGCAGTTGCCGGAAATGGAGGAAGACGGGAGAGTGACGGGAGGGAGAGGGAAAGGGTGTAGAAGAAGATTGATCAAAAAATAATAAAATAGTATCATGTGTTGTGGTTGATGGAAGATAAAACAAATAAAATAATGTGTTAGTGGGATGATGTAATAAAGCATTTTAGTTTTGATTTAATTTTTACATTAGGGAGTTAGGAGGAAGAAAATTAAGGAATTAGGGAGTTGAAAGGAAGAAAAAAAGGTGTGGGGACTGAGGAAGAGTATGAAAAGGCACTTAGGAATTTAATAGGAAGTTGTCCTTTCAAAAAGACTTTGGGGGAACTCTTGATAAAATGATTGTCAATACCCAATAAATACAAGACAGTGTTTCATTTTCCACAACGGCCATTTCATTTCTCCATAAGCGTGGAAATTAAACAAGATAGAGTGTGACAATGTTCTATTTACTGAAAATGATACATTAATTAAGATGATAACTAATTGATGAGCACTCATGAACGAAAACAGGGAAGAACGCCTTTGCATGGATTGGGCCCAAAGCCCGAATAATAATAACGGAGCCCGAATTGATGAGGATTGTGATAAACAGACACCAAACCTACCAGAAAAGTTTCAGGGTATCAAACAAGATAATCAGATTGGTGGTTGGAGGACTTGTTTATTATGAAGGAGACGAATGGAAACAATCCAAGATGAAGCTCAACCCTGCCTTTCATCTCGAAAAGTTGAAGGTGATGATTTGTTTTCTTTGTTTTTTCTTCATAATTTGAGTAATAGCTACAATTAACAACAAGATTTTCGTGTTTGTAATTTTGAAAAAAAAAAAATAAAATAAAAAAATGCAGCAAATGGTTCCTGCAATGCAGTGTTGCACAGAGAACATTGTTAATCAATGGAAAAACAAGATAGGTGACGATGGCACGTGTGTTGTGGATGTGTTGCCCTATCTTGAGGACTACAGCGGCACAATGGTGTCCCAGTCTCTGTTCCACGCCACTTTCAATGATGAGATGAGAAGAAATTTTCACTACCTTAGAGACCTCACTATCATGACCGACACTGCCTCCAAGCCCTTAAACTTTCCTGGCTCAGAGTAATTCCTAATCAACTGATTTTGTGTTAGTTGAATATACAACAAATAAAACCAAACAGTTGATACCTATCAAATATTGGCCGCATGTATTTTTTCTCCATCCACCCTCTGAAACCAAAAGGAGAGCCAAGGAAATGGAAAAGGATGTCCGTCGGTCGTTTACTCAAATGATCGAGCAGCGACTGAGGGACAGAAGGTCTTCATCAGGTGGGCCCAATGAGGGGTCCGACCTGCTTGACTTCATCCTGGGTGAATTGTACGAACTGGAGAGGAGCAACAGCAGGGTAAGCAACAGCAAGCGCAAGAAGTTAATCGAGGAGGCCATTGCACAGACCAAGCTATTCTACTTTGCGGGCTTCGACACGGCATCTAATCTCCTAGTCTGGACCATGATCACACTTGCCATTCACCAAAACTGGCAGGACCGCGCGCGGGAGGAGGTTCTCCGGGTACTCGGCCAGAACAACACCCTCACCGACCACAATTTGAGCCAACTCGAAATTGTGAGTAATCAAGTTTTACTTGATTTCATTTCATAATCATTATTATTAGGCAAAATTGCATTTTTAGTCCTGCTGATTTAATGCCATAGCAATTTTAATCCCAAGATTTCAACTTTTTTTCTTTTGATCATGTAATTTAATATTTTGCTGCAGTTTTAGTCCTTTGGGACTGAAATTGCAACAAAATTTTAAAATTACATGACTTAAATTGCTAATAAAAAATTCAACCCAAAGATTTTTTATTAGCAATTTAATTAAGGGACTGAAATTGCGTTGAATTTTAAAACTATAGGACCAAATAACAAAATGTTCAATTCTTAGGACTAAAAAGGCCCGGATCAAACTAAAATTGCAATTTTGCCTTATTATTATTTATTTATAGCTAAACATGATACTGCATGAGGTTCTGCGTCTATATCCACCTGTGATGGAAGGAGGAGGAAACTCAACTGGGAAGCCTCAGAATCCCAAAGGGCGTGCTTTTGCAGCTGCCCATAGCAATGCTCCACCGGGACCCGCAGGTATGGGGTGAGGATGCCTTCGAATTCCGTCCAGACTGGTTTGCAGAGGGGAGCCTCAAGGCAGCCAACGGGCAGGCGGCTTTCATGGCCTTCAGCTGGGGCCCACGGACTTGCATCGGCAAGAACTTTGCACTCGTGGAGGGGAAGGCATTTGTGGCCCACCTCCTGCGCACCTTTTCCTTTCAGCTGGGCCCTACGTACTTGCACGCACCCTACGCTGCCTTCACCATACAGCCGCAGTTTGGGGCCCCACTGCTCTTTGTGGTTATGTTTATCTTAATTTCCTTAAGGCTGGGGTTCGACCAGACCATAAAATAAATATTCAGTTGCGTTTTATTTTCGTTTTCTGCTTGGCTGGGGTGTTTGGTAGTTTATTAAGAGATAAATTTAAACCATTGTTTTTTATAACGCTTTGAGAAAATCTAATGTAAGTATTGATCACACATACATTTTTGATGGCAGTTGAAGGATGTCTAATGTCTTGCTACTACCATCGATACATCAGCTTCAAGGCCTCATACACAAGGTCAAGAACAAGAACTTAACCCACCCTTGTAGTAGTAACTTCATGGATCTTCACTTCGTTTATCTGTCGACCTTATAGCTCTTAGAGTTGTACTGAAATAAAAATATAAAACTCGTCCACAAGTAATAGCAACTGATTTCTCATTTGAGGATATTGTAAAAATATTTGAAGACACCAATGCATAAATATTCGAAAGATGTGTCCCAAATCTAAATAAAAGTCAAACAACTTACAATGTAAGGAAAAATTGTCTATAAAACAGAGAAATAACTAAATAAGAAACTAATGTGAATAAATGTTGAATTTGATCTCCTTGTTTATGCTGACGATTGAAGATGGTTTCCTTCCTTCTGCTTTTATATTTTTTCTTGTACATTTCTTCTTATCACTACTAATTGTCTCATGATCTTCACCTTCTATAACGCAATAATTTTCATTTTCTATTATTTGGTTGATGGATCTGTTCTCTCTCCTCTCTCCTCTCTCCTCTTGGTCTTTTTTTATGATTTGTCTTCATTAACATGCAGATTAATACGATTATCAGGAGAAATAGTTTTTTTTTTATCTTTCATTTCCTCATCTAGTGTTGTTTGCAACATTCAATACACCATCAACGGAGTAAGCTCTCTAAAGGCTAGAGTTAGGAGTGGTCGACAACGAATCAACCGAGAGAACCTTATCATAGACTACCGGTTCACATGCATGCATCGATTATCAAGCCAAGCATTTATAGAAATTAACATACACGGTAAGGTTTATCAACACCCACCTGCAGATGATGACAGTGAATGCACGTGCAAACAAGGACGAAGGTTAGACTCCTCTTAATCTACAAATTAGGGATTTAATTACCACGGGTTTGATTGAGGTTGATTAACAAACATATAGAACACACAAAGCAAGCAATTAAGGCAAATAAGCACAAACAAAGTAAACGACTCTCTTTAAACTATAAGGCTCGAAATGATCAACTTCAACATAAGAACACCATATAATTCACTTGATTTCTACAGTAATCCAAAGGACAATTAAATATATAAGCAGTCAAAAATACATAATTTCTAACTCTCTAGTCTCTACTGACTGAATTTAATCACATTAATAAGTCATTTTTAGTACATAACAAGCAACATATAAACAGCACAAAAATCCACCCAAAACATAGACACCAAATCAACATAAAACAAAACAAAACCAACACCTACACAAGCTTCAAACTTCTCTTAATACTTAAACAACTTGAGGTATACATTTTTGCACTTCCAAACTGAGATCTAACCGCTGAAGGTAGAGCATAATGGCAGCAAAAATCATTCATCAATACAGCTCAGCACAAAACAAACAAGTATGGCCAAGTATCACAGCATAACCTGCTCTTCTCTACAAATACTAAGGCATGAAAACACAACACCGAGGCCTCAAAACTGAACGTTTCATTCCCTGAATTGAAACCAAAAACATCAGCAAAGCAAACATTTTCCCAAGGCTCAGCACTCCATACAAGCTTTCTCATGCTCCAAACTTTATGAACTTTAACATGCTAACAACTTTAGGCCTTAATAACTGAACATGTTAAACACCTCTATTCAACATGTTAAACACACATGACAAAGCTCAGCACGAACGTGCTAAAACAGGCCAAAAATAACACCACAAAGCATCGCCACAACTCAGCATATACATCACATAACAATTCAACTAATAAAGCCTCCTTCGGGACGAAAAACAGAGAAGAAAGGGCTCGCTTTGACAATTGGATCAGCATATCTCAAGGCCCCAAATAAAATCAAATTTTCAAAAATTGGACTTACCGCACATTTGCTCGAAGGAAATGAATCGGGACTGAAGAATCCGATTTCCTGGTCGTCGACCACTCGTCTCAGCCGAGGAAGGCTCGACTTCGCTGCTCATGATAATCCACCAATTTTGAAAAATGAGCCGCCCCAATTGCAGCAACAATGCTGCTATCTTTTGTTGAAAAAGGTAACCAAAATGTGTGAGCACATTTAATTTTGGCTGCGGGATGTATGAATGCATTTAATTTGGCTGCTGAACTTGATTAGCTTTTGCGGACAAATGAGTGCATTCCTCAACTATAAATAGAGGGGTTCTGATACACATCATACACACCAACCAAATACAGAGAGAAAGAGAGAAAAAGAAAGGGAGCAAGAAGCAAAAGTTTTAGCTTCTGTGTGTATTTGAGTTGTGAGTTGTGAGTGAATTTGATAGTGTTTTGTAAACATATTTGAGTTGTGAATTGTGATTGGTTTCGAGAGTGTTTTGTAAACACGAGTGTATTTTTTCTTCCTAATAAAATATCTGCAGTAGTCCGGAGACGTAGGCATTATTGACCGAACTCCGTTATCAATTTGACGTGTCCAATTTTTTTTTTACTTTTATAAATCCGACTTCATGGAAATTTCAGCGTATTTTTCCCAACAACTGGTATCAGAGCCAGATTGTTAATTCTGTATTTTTTTGTGTGGTGTTACTATTCCGTTGAAAAACGTGAATAGTACCAATTTTGTCGGCGTTACAATTTATCTACCGACGTGTTTTGAAAATAATAATCATTAATCCATGTGTGACAAACCGCGCGCGTTTCGCCTCTGGGTCCGCGCCGCTTGCGTCCCTGACTCCTTCGCGCGTTTCGCCTTCGTGCCCGGGCATGCCTGCCTCGAGTACTAGCGCGTTGCCTCCTCTACGTGCTAACCTCCTCGCGTGATAAGCCCGACTCGCAGCATTCTTGAGTTGCCGTGCCGCATTCTCATCACACGGGCACGGCACGCGCGACTGGCGCGGCTGGTGACCCTAGCCGGTCCTTGCCGGACTTTCGGCCACTAATTCCGGTGATTACTGAACCAACCCAACAGAATATGACATAATACACTTAAAAATTTCAAAAGTCACTGAGGGAATTCGGTTGGATAATGAGGTGGGCTTATAGGGCCGATTAGGCACGAGGCCACACTAGGTCACCAAAATGAACATGCTGAACATGAAAAATCACTTAGGGCTGAATACAAAGCATCAAAAACCATGGCTATGGAGGCTAGAACATTGGTCAATACATGCATGCACATATACTTAGGTTCGGAGGTGAAAATAGCTCAATTTCACTAACCAACTTGACCGAACGTATGAACTCAAAGCGTGCTAATCTTTTACCAATGTAATCCACATGATTTTTAAGGAATTTTAAGCCATCAAACTCGGCCATCTCATGCATGTACAAGAATTTCCGAAATTAGGGCTCAAATATTCGAAAATTCACATCTCCATATATCTCACGTGTATGGCATCATTTCTATACATGATAATTCTTAAAATGTCATGTATAAGCTGGGAAAAATCAAGGGCATGAGCTTACCTTGCTCGAAATCCGAAATTATGCCAAATGACTTTGCTCGGGTTTACTCGCGGTTCTCGCGGCTTGTGGTCCTTGTGCTCGGCTTTGGACTTAAATGGCTGGGCAAGGTGAGCTCTAAAGACTTAGAAAAATCCAAACAACAATTGGATAATGCTAAGTCTTGAGAGGCACGGCTGGAACGAGCTACGGTGCGAACCTCCCTTGGTCGGCAAAATTACAAAAATGATACACTAAGTTGGGCGTTGTTAACAAAAGAGACAATTTGTTGTCCTTCATGGAAAAGATACATTTAGTTGGCTTTTTGCACGAAAAAGATACAAAATTACAAAAATGATACACTAAGTCGGGCATAAGCAATCCAAAGTCAGGCATAAATGATACACTTAGTGTATCGTTTTTATAAATTTGTATCTTTTTCGTGCAAAAAGCCAACTAAGTGTATCTTTTCCATGAGGGACAACAAATTGTCTCTTTTGTTGACAACGCCCAACTTAGTATATCATTTTTGTAATTTTGCCTTCCTTGGTCCGTGGCTTGTGCGCGCGAGAAGAGGCTAAGGGTCCTCCTCGGTTTTCTCTTGTTTTTCCTCAATGTGCTAAGTATTTAATGTATCCAAGAGCTTCAACACTCAGCTGAGGACGGCCTTAAATAGGGGAAATGGGCGGAGAGAACAAGGTGAGCAAGAGGAAGGTCCACACATATGCGCATGGGAGAGGGGGCCTTGCATGGTCTTGGAGGTCTGGTGGAGTGGCTGGGGCATCTTGACTGACCAAGACATTAAAATATGGTGGAGATGCTGATTCTGGTCGGTCCCAAGGTAGTGGAGGGGACAAGGCCTTACACAATGCAATATAATAATGCATGTGCCCATCACCCACTTAGGTTAATCACCCCTTGACTTTCCTTAATCATACTTAGGGGATTCTTGAGCTCAAATTACTCCTTTAATCCACCTGAATATTCGCATGCTATGGGCCATGGACTTGGGTCACGAATTCCATGCATTGGGCTGAAGAGTTGGACTCGCGTGCTGGGCTGGCGCTAGGGCCAGGCGCGGCCTTGCTGGGCTGGGCGTGCGGCACTGCTGGGGCTGCGGCTTGGGCTTGCGCGAGGGCTGGAAATGTCACACTCTTGGGCCAAAATAATACTAATGCATGGCTGAATTTAAGTGTTGCCAACACTTAGAAAAATATCTTGCAACTCGCCATGGCTTGGCTCGACATGAACTCGCGCGGCACTTGGGCCACACCCTTGGCTTATGCTCGGCATCACATGGGCGGAGGACTTAGGCTTGCCCAAGGCTGAATAATGGCCTCACTTGGATGCCACAAGCATGACTTGATGCGGCTTTGGCCCTAACTCGCGAACCCTAGGCGCGAGTGATCTCGGGGCCATGCACGAGCTAGGTGCGGTATACTTGACCGAGGGAAAACATCCAAGGTTCGATAAAAGATCTCAAACTTAGAAAATATTCTAAGTAAGGCTGGGAGCACGACTAGGGCTCGAAGACTCGGCACGACTAGGGCACAAGACTTGACTATGCTCGAACTAGGCGCGAACTCGTGACCGAACGACTCGGTTCCGGACACGACTTGACTTGGACGATTTATCAAAATATACTCGGTCTCGATTACTCGTCAACTGAAATAATTAATTTCGACTGAATAAAATCGATTGCTAAAATAAATGGACCGAAATTAATAACTGAGATTGAATAGCTGATAACTGGGCTCGGAACTCAAGACGAGCAGTATTAATAAAAAGAAATAGTTCAACTTGGAACTAAAAACTGTCATTTTTATTAATACAGAACTGGGCTATTACACTTGTTATTGGTATTCACATTTGTGTTTTGATTTGGATATGGTGTGTTGTGTTGTGATTGGATTTGGAAGTTGGAACATTAGATATGGTGTGTTGTGTTGTGACTTTGAGTTTAATCTTGTTATGTCGTTGCTTAAGGATCCTGTTGCTGCTTCATTACTTCATTTTCATTCCATTGTTCTTAAATCTTAAGCCTCTGTTAATTTTCATTCCATTATATCTTAAATCTCAAGCCTCTATTGTCTGTTTCATTCCATGGTATTTTTTTCGGTTTTTTTGGTTTTTGTTCGGTATAAATTGAAATCGAACTGTTTTTTTGGTAACCGAAAAATCGGTGACTGAATCCTTATCGGTTCGGTTTCGTTTTCATATTAGTGAAACTAAATGTGTTCGGTTTGGTATCGGTATGAAGTTATCGGGTCGGTTACCGAACTGATATCAGCCCTAAATTTACCCATGCATCGTATGTGTACTCTCTGTCCCCAATACCAATATTTTTCAACAAGACCAAGGGACTACAAGTCAACTCAAACATAAAAAATAAGATCAATTGCACACGATCAAGTTTCCCTCTCTTTATTCATGACTTTACCCACGAAACTTTGAATGAATAGAATTCTTTCTGTGATGAAAATAAAAAGAATGAATGTAGTATAAAATTCAGAGAGGAAAATCAGAAGTCATACATATATTTTGTCTAATCATATGGGAGAATTAGAGGACAAAGACGGCTTAGAACAAGCATATTTAAGCTATTATCAAGTAAGTCTGCAAATTTGTCGCGTTAATTATTCACTCAAACATGTAGATAATGGTGTCGTTCAGTAGCAATTTTCTTTTTGCTTGTATTTCATATAAGTTATGCATTGCTTTGTAAACTAATTAAATAGTTGATTTGGTGTAACCCCCAATAGGAAATTTTGCATTCAATAACTATCACATATGATACTAATCCGAATAATATAGATACCAATGTTCAAGCAAGAACAATTCCTTGGTCGAAACAATTTTGAAAATAAAATGGTAAATTCAAGTTAAATCCCTATTCCTCTTTTCATCTTCTTGTTCAGTCCCAACACTTTTTTTTTTTCACTGCACTCCCTAATATAACTTTCTCTTTCCTCACAACTACCCATATATATATTAATATTATTATTAGCAATTTAATTTAATTGTAAAGCACATCTGATGAAAAAAAACTTCTCCCTCGTCTATACCGTCTCTCCAAATCTGAAAAAAAAAAATCGAATCCCAAGCTCCAAAATATCCATCCATGGAGACGTGTACAGATACTCCTCAACAAGATCTCCTTCGCCTCCGCCCGTACGGGGCCAGTAGCGGGTGAACCAGTGGCCGGCGAAAGTTGGGGGTCTGGCAGTAGCGGCAGCCGACGGCGCGGCGGCGCTTGTAGTAGACGGTTGTGTGGGTGAACCAGTGGCCGGCGCTGAGGATGAGGTAGTCGAAGCCGTCAATCTGGGTGGACCACGACTCGTTCGGTTCGTCGACGTAGAGGTTGAATAGACCGGTGTGGGTCGGGCCGTCCGAGTCGCGCTTCTTGGACCGGATTAGTAATGGAGACGTGAAGTAGGCAAGGGTAAAGTTATAATTTTCGTATCGTCAGTGCTTGAAGTGCTCGTCGGCGGTTGGGGAGACGTCAATTGGGTACTCAACCTTTGGATCGGACATGTTGAACAAAGCTACAAGTGTATCATGCCATTATTGGTGGGACCGGCCACCTGTTTGACGAAATGCCGAGTGGGGAAAATGATGGCTCTGAGCTTTCTGTTTTCGATGATGAAATTGTTGGGGGTAGTGATTTTAGCTGTGGATCCAAAAAAAAAAAATCCACGCCAACTGGGAAGGGTGAAACTGCCATCGACTTCACTGTTGGAAAACACGAGGAAATTGTCTTTTCCTCCATCCAAGCTATGATTTCTGAGGTCGAATGCTAAGAAATTACAAGTTTCGATCAGATGTTGTCCTCGGAAATTGCGACTAAACACGTTGTTGGAAAAGGTTTTCTTTGTGAAAAGATTCCAAACTAGTGTTCAAAATGATGAAAGAAAAGAATTTGTAATTGCTGTTGTTCTTGGGTAGTAGCTGTTGAAATTGCTAGTGTTCCAAACTAGTTCTTTTGTGAAGAGGAATAAGTATTTTAAGTATGAGTTTCTTATTGGTGGATTTAATTTCTGCATGTGCTGCCCTATTTTTATTTTTTGTTGTTTTAAGACTTCTTGTAGACATATTTGAAGATGATTTACAGTTTTCTAGTGCAAGTCATGCTGGAAGGCTTTGTTTGATTTTGGAATTGAAAAGTGCAACAAAGGTTTGTAGAAGGGTGGTGTATATCAAAGACGTGATGTGCAATATGGGACCTTTTTTTTATTGAAGTGCTTAAACGTTATTCTTGAATTGAATTGGACATGATACTTGTTTTGCCTCGTGCGCAATGTCACGCTAGAATGAAACCGATTATTTGAGACTGAATAACATTGAGAATGACGAATTTCAAAGAAAAAAAATGTGAGTTTAGCTGGGAAGAGAAGGACTATGATTGTTATGAAAGTTGGGGATAATTCATGAAGCTTAAAATGTCTACTTTTTGCTTTATTTTGTTTATTTTTTATTTTTATTTTTATTTTTTTGGTCTTTTTTGGTTGCTTAAACTTGTTTTTGAGTCTGCAATGTCTATGTATGAGTATTTATATTTGAAAATGTAAGGGATGAAGTTGAGATGTATATAATACAGAATTTCGTATTTAAAAATAATAATAATAAAAACGGGTCTTCAGATAGTACCGCAATTTTGGTGTTTTAATATAAGATATCGGGTCTTCAGTACTAACTNAAAAATCATAAAATGGTACCAGTTTTTCCACAAAAAGTACCACTTCTTCTCCAATGAACATAAAAAAAAATTGTTAAATGGTACCAGTTTTTCCACAAAAGTACCACCTCTTCTTCTATGCAGTACCAGATATTGATCAATTAGTACCTACTTTGTAGAAGGAACAAAAAATGGATTACTTCAAATATGGTCAACATTTTCAAAATTAGTACCAGACCTAGAGTAATATAGTACCGCAATTATGGTATTCTAGTACCAAATATCGGGTCTTCAGTACTAACTCCGACGAACATAAAAAACAACAAATTTCGATCTCAAATTATGTTTGCATGACCAATAATCACTCTCACATTAATCTCTATGAGATTTAGAATGTGTTTAATTAAGTTTAATTGCAAATTGGTCGCGGACTCAACACACATGAAAAAACACTACTAATACACTTCATCTCATTGAATGATCATACATGACTACTCTAAATTCTACCTATATGTTTTAACTTCCACTATTTCTCAACTAAATCACGCATGAACGATCCACGTTTCATGGCAGACATGGAGAAATAAAGAAATTACTATTACTAAAGCGGTATCAGTTTTGACAGAAATAGTACCGCTTTTCTTCTGCGTAGTACCTTTTTTAATCAATTAGTACCTACTTTTGGTCAATGAAAATGGATTACTTCAATTTTAGTCAACATTTGCAAAATTGGTACCAGACCTAGAGTAAGATAGTAACAGTTTTATATTGTTGTAGTACCTGATATTGGGTCTTCAGTACCATTTGTAATGAACAAATAAAAATACCGAATTTTGGTCTCAAATTATGTTTATATGACCCATAAACACTCTCACATTAGTTTATATGATAATTAAAAAGTTTTTAATTGAGTTTAATCGCAAATTGGTCATGAACTCGACACATTAATGACAAAACACTACTAATACACTTCATCTCATAGAATGACACACTTCATCTAATAGAATCATCATACATGACTACTCCAATTTATACCTATATATTTTAACTTCCACTATTTTTTATCCAAATCACGCTTGAACGATCCACGTGTCATGGTAGACGTAGATGATTAAAGAAATCAGTATTACTAAATTGGTACCAGTTTTGATTGAACTACTACCTGTTATTCTTCTACGCAGTACCTGTCATTGATCAATTAGTACCTACTTTTGGTCAACCAAGATCGATTATTTCAATTGTGGTCAACATTTAAAACAAGTAGTACCAGACCTAGAGTAAGGTAGTACCACTTTATAATGCTTTAATACCACATATCGATTCTTTAGTACCACTTGTAATGAACACATAGAAACACCAAATTTCGGTCGAAAATGATATTTAACAGCCCATAATTGCACTCGCATTAGTTTATAAGAGATTTAAAATGTTTTCGTTGAGTTTATTCGTAAAATGGTCATGAACTCGACACACTAATGAGAAAACACTACTACTACACTTCACTTCATTTCATAAAATCATCATACATGACTACTTCAATTTCTACCTATATGTTTTAACTTCTAATTTTTCATCCAAATCACGCGTTAACGATCCACGTGACATGGTAGACATGAAGGATTAGAAAAATCACGATTCTTAAAATAGTACCTGATTTAGCAAATATAGTACCACATTTTTTTATATGTGGTACCTGTTTTTAATCGATTAGTACCTACTTTTGTGAAGGAAAATGGATTATTTTCTATTGTGGTCAACATTTAAAAAAGTAGTACCAGACCTAGAGTAAGGTAGTACCACTTTATGGTGCTTTAGTACCACAAAGCGAGTCTTTAGTACCACTTGTAATGAACATATAGAAATACCGAATTTCAGTCGCAAATGATGTTTATACGACCCATAATCACTCTCACATTAGTTTATAAGAGATTTAAAATGTTTTTCGTTGAGTTTAATCATAAAATGGTCATGACCTCGACACACTAATGAGAAAACACTACTATTACACTTCATTGAATGACAGACTTCATCTCATAGAATCATCATACATGAATACTTCAATTTTTACCTATATGTTTTAACTTCCATTATTCTTCATCCAAAATCACGCGTGAACGATCCACGTGTCATGGTAGACATTAAGAATTAGAGAAATCATGATTCTTAAAATATTACCTGTTTTAGCCAATATAGTACCACATCTTCTTCTTCGTGGTGCCAGTTTTTGATCGATTACTACCAACTTTTGGTCAACGAAAATGAATTATTCAATTGTGGTCAACATTTGCAATAATAGATACCAGACTTGGAGTAAGATAGTACCACTTTTATGTTGCAGTAGTACCTGATATTGGGTCTTTAGTACCACTTGTAACGAACACATAAAAACACCGAATTTCGGTCTCAAATGATGTTTAAATGACCCATAATCACTCTCATATTAGTTTCTATGAGATTTTAAATGTTTTTAATTGAGTTTAATCGCAAATTCGTCATGAACTCGACACAATAATGAGAAAACATTACTAATACACTTTATTTCATTGAATGACACACCTCATGTCATAGAATCATCATACATGACTACTCCAAATTCTACCTATATGTTTTTACTTCCACTATTTTTCATCCAAATCACGCGTTAACAATCCAAGTGAAGAGGAATGAAAGATTAAAAAAAAATCACAATTCCTAAAATAGTGCATGTTTTAGCCCAAAATAGTACCGCATCATCTTTTAATGGTACCTGTTTTTGATCGAATAGTACCTACTTTTGTAAAGGAAAATGGATTGTTTCAATTCTGGTCAACATTTACAAAAGTAGTACCAATCGTAGAGTAAATAGTACCACTTTTATGTTGCTGTAGTACCTGATATTGGGCCTTTAGTACCCCTTGTAACGAACACATAAAAACACATAAATTGGTGTAATTCCAAGAACAAAAGGTTAATTCAAAAATAAATCATAAGTCTAATTTTTTAATTAAATTGGTAAATATGCCAATTAATATAATTTATTAAGTCAAGAAGTACAATTTAATTTTTATTAGCCAAGGCAGTTAAGAATTAAATATGCGCATAAGTAAATGTGATCGCCTAGCGGTAGACTGGTAGAGGAGGCAATCTTGAGGGTCTGAACTCACCCAGACCTGGGTTCGATTCTCCATCTGTGCAGTCTTGAGGGTCTGAACTCACCCAGACCTGGGTTCGAGTCTCCATCTGTGCCATCCTTCCACCAATTTTTTTGCACTTATAGTAATTAAAAGTAGTCTCCATCTATGCAGTCTTGAGGGTCTGAACTCACCCAGACCTGGGTTTGAGTCTCCATCTGTGCGATCCTTCCACCATTTTTTTTTCAATTATAGTAATTAAAAGTAGGTACTAATCGCTTAAAAACAGGTACCACGTAGAAGAATATGAGGTACTCTTTTGGATAAAACGGGTACTAATTATATTTTAGTATGAGTGCAAAAAAAATCGATCCTTCCACCTTTTTTTTTTT
>BKCP01006660.1:77316-87635 GCA_008636005.1 Striga asiatica | reverse complement strand
TGGCCGGATGGAGGGAGACGAGAGGAGGATTTTTTAGTGGGGAAGGTGATTGGGAAAAAATATAATATTGTGTATGGTAAGAAAAATAAAAAAAAGTATAAGAAAAACTAATAAAATAATGTAGAATGGTAAGTTGTAGTGGGGTGATGTCATAAGTTAATTTATTTTTGATTTATTTTAAGAAGAGGGAGTTAAGTGGAAGAGTTATATGGGGGTAGGTAGTGAAATAGAAAAATATTTTGCCTAGTGACTGACATGGAAATTCATTAAGGGCTTAAGGATTTTTAAAGAATTGGCCCAAAATAAAAAGTAGATGTGTGACTAAGTCTTATTACTTAAAACTTAATTCTCGCTTCTGCATTTTGTATGGTGTACTATTGGGTGGGCCTTCCCTTGAAAGTGACCTATCAACTGAAGTTTGACTGGCTAAATAGTATGTGGACCAAATACAAAAGTAGGGGAAATACTATCCTCAATTTCACAATATATACAATTTTTTTTTTTGGGTCTAAAACAACCAAACTAACCAAAAGGACATTAGTCCCATACATCCAATAAGAAATAAGGGAACCTAATAGGGAGGGACTCACTCCAAACACTAGATGAATGCGATAAGACCGTCCACTTTGTTATGTTGTGAGCTACTCCGTTTTGTTCCCTAGATATGTATTCACATCGACCACAATCGAGATGAGACCAAAGACTAATAATATCAACAAACACCCCGATCTGAGGATCAAGATCGTGAAAGAGAGAAATGCCACAAACCACTCCTATGGAGTCTGATAAGACCAACTGGATTTTTAATCCCAAATTCGCCGCAATGCGCAACCTGAACCGAAGGGCTAATGCTTCCACTAGTAGCGGAGAGAAGGAGCCCGGCAGAAAAGATAAAAAAAAAAGAACCTAACAAGCCCCTAAAGAGTCACGAATCAACCCACCAACGCCAATCTCCGAATCACAAACCGTTGCGTCACGTAAAAGCGTGAAACCATTGCTACAGTTCCCCCGGCCCCTCCAGACGGAGATGGATTCGATACTCGAGCATAACCCATTAGCTTACAAACCCGAACCCACAAGATCAAATTCCTTCAGCCAGGACACCCCAAACTCCCACACTTGTTCTGCACTCCTAATTTTTAGCCCCTTCCGGCAACGATTTTGTCCAAACCAAATAAGCCATAAACTTATCGCGAAGAAACGAAAATCGTCACCCCAAGGGCCCGACAAAAGTGACAAGAAAAGAAGGATAAAAGCACCCCTCCAAACGCCTCGTTAGATATCCCACCATCCAGCCTGCTTCCACAAGGATTTCGCCCAAAGACAATCGAAGAATAGATGATAATTAGTTTCCCGGCAACCACACCTCGGACGCATACCCCCAACGATTACATGACTTCTGTTCAGATTTTCCCTAGAAGGGAATGCTAATAGGGACAATTTCCACAGGAAAAGCTTTATCTTGTCCGGGAGACGAACGTTCAACAACGCATTCCACCATTTCGAGCTCGAGTTGGTACTTGATTCTAGACAGCCCACATGAGCATTTTTCAGAAAATAATATTTACTACGAACCGTGTACTCCCCGTTACTCGTAAAATGCCACAAAAGACGATCTTCACAACCGTTGTTAGTAAGCGGAATATAAAGGATTTTTTCAATATCGATGGGAAGAAAGGCTCGTTGCACCAAGTCAGAATTCCAAGTTCCAGTTGGGCTAATAAGATCTTGAACATATTCCAGCCCAGGCACTACATGAGAGAAAGGCATAACCGTGATTTATGCGGTATCCACGGATCTTGGTAGATATTGACATGAGAACTATCCCCTATCCGCCATTCCATGCCCCCTCTAATAACTTCACGTCCCCATAACATACTTTTCCATAAGAAAGAAGAGTTTGGACGAGCTGTGGAAGTTAGAAAATCCCCATCTGGAAAATATTTTGCTTTGAGAACTCTGGACACCAACGAGTCACGAATGTTTAAAATTCTCCATGCTTGCTTTGCCAAAAGTGACTAATTGAATAATTGAAGGTCCCTAAACCCAAGACCCCCATTGAATTTAGAGTCTGTCAACTTCTTCTAGAAGATCCACGCCAATTTACGGTCCCGATTCCGAGCACCCCACTAAAACTGGCTGATAAGCTTCCTAATTTGATCACATAAACTTGTCGGAAGCCGAAAGAGGCTCATCATATATGTGGGAATCGACTGAATCACTGCTTTAATCAATACTTCCCGCCCGCCAATAGAGAAAAGGTTTCTGTTCCATTCTTGCACTCGTTTCCAGATTTTGTCCCGAATGGACGCAAAGGTCTGAAATTTTTCCCGGCCCACCACCGATGAAAGTCCCAGATAAGAGCGATGAGACGTTGGTGTATGGATACCGAATAAGGCCCAAATATCATTTCGAGAGGACATAGAGGTATTCAGATAGAAAATAATGGCCGTCTTCCCAAAATTGATGACTTGCCCGAAAGCTAGCTCATATTGACGAAGAATATTTAATATCACTGATGCTTCACGTGGTCGTGCCTTGGAGAAGATAAGTGAATCGTCCGCAAAGAGGAGATGCTAAATGCGGGGACCCCAACGACTACACCTCATTCCCATTAGATCACGGGATATCTCAGCGTGTCTGAGTACCTCCACAAAAGCCTCGGCACAAGGGATGAATAGATATGGGGAAAACAGACAACCTTGTCTCAAACCTCTGGATGGCACCAACTGACCAGTAATAACTCCGTTCATCTTTTGTTCTATCGACATTTCAAGTATCTTCATAGGCTTATCATGTGCTTGTAACCTACTAAATATTACATAAACACAGAAGGTACTATTATTTTTAGTTATATTATACTATATTACATCTACTTCTATTACCATGAATTTAGAGTATACCATTGATAAATTTACTTGTTTTCTTCACAAAGCGCGTTGATTTCCAGAATAGATGCATTGTTTGTTTGCAATTCCGTATGACCTAATGATATTAAAGTGAACAGTATTAGAATAGAAAGTCCAGCTCTTTTACCAATTAATAACTATATAATATAAATATCAATTTTAAAAAAATAAATATTTTTAGTATTTTATAATAAAATGTATTATGTTGTTACTGTTGTATATTTTCGATGTTGTTAGCTTATTGAATGCTACAAATGGTCTATGTGCAATCATATCGTGTAAAACAGATAGGGGTGAGCATGGATCGGTATGGTATCAATCTCTGGAAACGTACCAAAATTCGGAGATCACTACGATCTCCGGAACTGTACCAAAAAATTGGTTCGATTTGGCTCAGAGATTTTTATTTTCGGTGCGGTTCGGTATTCGGGACTATCATAACGGTTCGGTTTGGTTTGGTTTGGTTCGGATATTCGAAGATTTCTAGCTATTTTTAAAATTTTTTTGAATGACCACCTAGTTATATTTTATTTTTCATATGTTTCTTTTTAAAATCCAACATTCATAATACTAAAGATTTTACTTTTAAATCAACTTTAGAAGTAACTCTAAATTTTAGTTAAGACCAATTTGTGCAACTAACATTAAAATTTTAAAATTCAAACAAAATATAATATAATTTTTTAATAAAATAATATTTCTTTAACCTTCTATACCATGTTAGTTATAAGATAGAATAAGACTAAGTATCGATAAATTTATATAAAGTTTAATTTTTTTTAAATATTCTTTTAACCATTCATTTTATTTTAAATATATTTTTTTTATCAGGAAAAAATTCAATTATAGATCAAGTATTACAAAGCATGAAATTTAAGTGAAGTTTAATTGTTAGTAGTATATTTATTTGCATTTTAAAATTCTCAAATTATATATGATCAAAGTTAACATAAAATATATTAATAACCCACATCTATTTTTATAATTCGGTTCTTCAGTTTGGAACGGTATGAGACTGTTCGGTTTGGTTCTTGGTACGGATATTTGTGAAATTTTCAAAACCGTACCAATTATATTTTTGGTTCAGCTTTGTTCGGTTCAGAGAAAGTCAAAGGGTCAACGGTTATTTTTTGGTTCGGAGTGATTTCAGTTTGGTTTTCGGAGTTGTTCGAATTTCTCCGAGTCCCATGCTCAGCCCTAAGAACAGATCCGTCATTTTGATTCATATCATCCCATAAGGAGACTATAATGGATCAACACCTGTTAATACAAAGAATGTGATACTTTTTATATGTTATTATTATTATTATTATTATTATTATTACAAATAGCTTTTTAAATATAATAAATGTTTTAAATTAAATAATCATTAAGATTTTTGTAATGCAATATTGTAAATATATAGAAATAAATACTCACTCCCGGTCCATATATAGTAGTAATCTCTCTAATGGGTGTCTTTGCACTCGTTGTTTTTGCAATATTCTTGGATTCCGAGACCTTCATCACAATCCCACATATATCTGCGAAGGAAAATAATAAAATATATTTGTTGAAGTCATGCATGTAATAGTATTATTAACCAAAATGAGAATAAATATACATACCAATCTTTTCATTCTCATGAAGTTTTACGTCGAAATTTTTTAATTTCATAAGTAATTATAAAGGATATTGTGTTCTATTTCTTCAGAGACGTGCTTTACATTGGTGTTGGTTGACCTTTTCAGGTAGATTTCTATTTCAGGATGAATTGTTATTTCGGCATAGTTGTTTATTTTTCGAACTTCCCCATTCTCAATTGTGAATGTTTTATTACATTGGAACTTATTCGCAAAGGCATCGATATCATTATTAAACATCATTATTCCAATTTGAACCCCTGAATGAATAGATACAATTATATTTATTGATAGAATGAATAATAATTATATTGACATTTATAATATTTGAAAACTACAATCGCACAATATATATTTTTTAAAAGTTAAAGAATCACATGATCATATCATGACTATTTTTATTGATCCATATGTGGTTAGAGTGATCAACCATATTGCGAACAATGGTTTTAATGGGCAAAATTTCAAAAATGGTCCACTATGTTGGCCATTTTCCGAAACAAGTCCATCATCTAGGGCGTCAATATTAAGAATGGTCCATTAAGTTGCCAATTTAATCAAAATTCGTACAATAACCACCATAGTGTACTAAAAGTGATCATTTTTAGTTGCCATATTTAGTACACTATGTTGACTTTTGTATGAGTTTTGATTAAAATGACAACTTAGTGGACCATTATCGAAGACGCCTTACATGATGGACCTTAGCTAGGTGCATTTAAATTATCTGTTTTTAAAAAAAAAATATACGAGAGTGGATAAATCCATTAAATATATCTAAGAAATGCCTTATTAATTACATGGAGATAGATTTTATATTTTCCACTTAAATTATATCATTCGGGCCTCCAAATTAGAGAAATTTATCCCGCACACCACCAGAAGCAATTTTAATTGTACATATACGAACTGTACTTTTTTATTTGCAATTATGCTAACATCCTACTTTTTATTTGGAATTATACCACATTCTTTATCCAACACCCTATCTTCCCCTTTTTCTTTCTGTCAATTCTTTATCTCTTTCTTATCTCTTCTTCTTCTTCTTCTTCTTCTTCTTCTTTTCATCAATTTGCAGACACCTATAACTTTCCAAATCCAAAATCAAACAGCCCCACTCAAAATCCTTGTCAAAAACAATAAAATTTGTCACCATTTTCTTGTATTCCCATCCCAATTTTGAAGATCTTGACGGTGGACGATGCCTTGGTGGCGGTCAGAGGAGCGATGACCAGTAGGTGAAAGCAGCGGGGACTGACTTCAATCTCCCGAACTGAGGTCGCACAGTGACCAATGGGTGGTCGGAGGTCGTCTTGTGTAGAGACTCAAAAGGCGGAGAATAAGAACACTGGCGGTGGTGCGGCGTGGTCAGTGGGGGGTAAGCCTGATGGTGAAATTATGAAAGCCCGCATTTAGGTTTGAAGTAGTAACAAATGCTCAGATCGAACACGTGACAATCGAACCTCATATCTGGTCGCTAACGAGAGACGACCATGGGCAGAGAGGAAGACAAGCGGGCTGGCGGATTTCGGTTGAGGGCGGCCTAGCCACGTCTGACAACCCGACGCCTGGATCTGGTGTTGTGACAAAACCGGACAACTCATATAATATATTGTCAGTATATGTTCGGTATATATTCTTTATATAATGACTATTTTTTTTTCTGTATATATCTTATGTTTGTCTTCTGTATATAATGACTATATATTCAGTATATTTTTGGTATATAATGCGTTTTTAGTTTTCTTTTATCTTCTGTATGTCTTTTGTATATAGTAACTATATATTTAGTATATATTTTGTATACGATGCATTTTGGATCTCTTTTATCCGGTGGGATTAGGGTTCGATTTTCCCAATCGAGAGGCGAACCACCTAAAAAGAAACGGAGAAAAAATCGGGGAGGTAGAAAAAAAATTAAAGATTGTGGAAAGATAAAAAGAAACAGGGGAAGAAATAGGGAAAGAAGAAAAAAATATTAAAGAGAGAGGAAAGAGAAAAATAACGTGGTGTGTTTAAAGAGAGAGAAAAGAGAAAATACGTGTCATATTTAAAGATAGTGGAAAGAGGAAAAAAACGTGATGTTCGTAGATGTGCAAATTAAATTTGAATGTAGTAGATTTATAATTATTTAACAATTGGATATGTATGTATGTAAATTCCCCTCCAAATTAAATAGGATTGAGATAGAATGGATAAGACAATGTCTAATTTCATTTACATATCGTTATGTCATTAGTAGTTGCATAATTTTATAACATTTACACAATTCAAACATGATTGCAAACCTCGGGAGATTCATCAATTTCTTAATTAAAAGACAATTCGCCAAAAACAAACAGAGAGGCAACACCACGCACTACAAAAATTATTATATTCCAATGGAACGTTCTATGTAATATTTTTCAGCAGAAATTCCAATGGATATTCCAATGGTATAACTTCCATTGGAATCATTTCAATGAAAATTCCAATGAAAATATTCCGTTGGAATGTGTTTTTCACTGGAATTTTAGATGGAATTTGATGATTCCAACTGCTATATTTCCAACCACTTTTTACTGTAGGAATTTTCGTTGGAATTTTTATTTCCACCTTCGTTAGAAAATCTACCGTTGGAATCGCCAAAATTCAATGGAAATTCCAATGAAAAACTCATTGCAACGGAATATTTTTGTTAGAATTTTCGTTGGAATCCCTTAAAAATTTCCAACGGAAATAACAACATTACAAATATCTATTGGAATTACCATTGGAATTCTATTAGAATACATTTCCGTTGGAATTTCATCATTTTTTTTGTAGTGACGATTATATTAATGAGAATATGATTGATATCATCATCCACAAGGCATAATTAATGAGGAAACTTATACAAACCACAACCATATATATATGCTCATTATTCTGAGATCCACACAAGCTGGAACATAATGTGGATCCAATACAAACACCCACAACACTAAAACACATTGCTCATACATTGTAGTAGCTAGAGATGTCTCATGACCAAATTCAAATGTGACAACAACACTACACATATACATCTATCTATCTATCTATCTATCTATACTATTATAAAAGGAGGAGTGATTTTGTAAAAATAATGATCTGCCTAAAAGACCCTTACTTTGACATATTTTTAATAGCAAATTAGTAATACAATAAAACCCATCTTATCTTATATTTTTAGTTAACAAATAAATTACCTTAAAAACTCTTATTATAACTTATTTTTAATAGCAAATTAAATCAGATATCGCCAAAAGGCTTATGAAAAATTTCCTAGAACGTGGAAATTTAACTACAACACCACAAAACATTTGGATGGCAAGAAAGTAGCCTATTTATTGAAGAAAAAAAATAAATTATTTTGCATAAAATAACATACCTGATGGTAGCTAATTTTGACTTCTTCAAAATGGCACTATAGAGTGAGCCCACAAATAGATTAAGGTAAGGTACAAAAATCAACCCGAACATTAAAGCTTTGAAAGGATATATAATTGATGTTTCGAATAAAGTCCTTATTTTTAATATAATTTTAATATAAAATCGTAATCATATTTTATAATTCTAATATATAAATTTTTTTGAAGGAAAATTGATCCAACAAAAATGGCATTATAAATACTTATAAAGAATCCAATTATTTTCAACTATTTATTTACAATTTTAACAAACGGTATATCTTGGTAAAAAGGATAACTTAATTGAGTGGTAACTTCTATATAATAAATAATTCTAAAAATACAAAGTTAACGTTACTTAAGAGAAGATACCTAAAAATTTATTGAAATAATGCACCGTGAAATATATACATAATCTAACAAACTAGAAATGTGAGCAATTCATTTGACTACTTTATTATTTAAGATAATAAATTCTTTTATCTAGAATTAATATATAAATTGAACCTTAGTATTAATGGGTTGATCCCACAAAAATCGTCATTTATTTGTTTGTTTGTTTGTTTTTTCTAATTTTGGTCACAAAGTCAATAAAGTTAATGAAACTTCAACCATTAGGTGGTTGATATCAAGGTAAATAATATTTTAATTATTAACACTTAAAATATTTAAACCTTTTCATTTCAATATAAAACTTTTAAAACTTGTACTTATCGTGTTGAGTCGAATTGTTCAACGCTTGTTAATTTAGTGGATTTAATGATTTCAATTACCATTATTTAGTGTTTTGTGAATTTCCGTTGAAATTTTATATGACATATTTCAACTGTTAGAAAAACTGTCAATTGAATTATAAAAATTTCAATCAAAGTTCCATTAGAAAGCTAATTGCATTGGCGGATCCAAAATAATTTCATAATGGAGACACTATTTAGTTAATTGAAAAAGTATATCATCAAAATAACATAATGTCATTACAATATATAAATTATACTCTCATAATTTATCATCTATCTCATTTGTAATACATTTTTAGCACATTAATACAGTCACAATGAGTTAAAAGATATTTAATAAAAAAGCATAATTGTTCTCAATTCATCATAAGGAAATCATTGAAATAATATATTTTTGAAAATTTTTATGAACAAAAATTTTACGTTGCAGTATAGTTGGCTCGACATTATAATTGATGAATTTATAAATAATAACATTTGAGTATAATATTAATATAATTATAATTATATATGATATAATATAAAGATATACAATTAATTGATTTATAATAAAACATATGACCAAAAAAGTTCTATACTTGATTTTATGCATTATCAGCTATGGAGAGTTGCCACTAACCCAGATCTCTTGGTGAGCAGAGTGCTGAAAGATAGATACTTTCCCCATTCTTCCATTGTGAATGCAACTAAAATCAAAGGAGGTTCATGGATGTGGAACAGCTGGATGGATGTCTTACCAATGTTTATCAAATGGTTTAAAATTGAGATCAGAAATGGGCTAAAAACCAGAATTGATGATCATAATTGGGTTCCCAAGCTGCAGAAGCCCTCTCCTACACTAATCCCTATTGCTCAAGGACACTTAATCTGGGTAAGGGAGTTGCTGCAGCCTAATGGCTCTCACTGGAATGACTGGCTTGTCCAACAAGTGTTTGATGCTGTAGATAGCAAAGCTATTCTTGATATAGACACACTGCATCCAGACAGAAATGATAGACATTACTGGAGCTTGGATAAAAAAGGAGTCTTTTCAGTGTCCAGTACATATAGACATCTTTCTCATCAAAAACTCCTGCAGGTTGATTTTCCTGAAAGCAGCAGCGCTTCTAACATCAAGAAACATGCTAAAATGAGGTTCTGGCATTTAAAGGTTGCACCTAAGCTTAAATTCTTTATGTGGAAATGTCTCAGTGGCACTCTTCCTGTTGCCTCTAATCTCTGGAAAAGGAGACTGCACATTGACATAACATGTGCTGTAACACCCCGCTCATCAGAGTAAATTTTTCGCAACTTTTACTTCGAAAATACTTATAAATCTTTCGAAATCTTTTGCGACTAACTCGGGATGCTACTCAAACTTATCTTCTTGAAAATCTATTTATCTTTAAACTTTTGTCTAATACTTCTTTAGACATAAATAAAAACAGATTTTCTTTAAACTTGCATTTAAAATACCATATTCATACTTCTCTAAATGGTAAAACTTGAAATCTGAAATTTATTAAAATGCAAGTTCAAGTCTTAATATGCGTAGCGGAAATACTTAAAAACATGGTTTATTATACAGACATATCAAATACTTAATGAATGTCCATTTGAAATAAGTGCACGACCACCACCACCACTGTTCAGCTCACACCT
>BKCP01006660.1:7250-70509 GCA_008636005.1 Striga asiatica | reverse complement strand
AAAGTTTTTGTAGCGCCCCATTTGTTCCGGAATAATTGGATATTATTATTTGGCATTTATTTTGTAATGCCCCATTTGAATATTAGATTTTTCTAATTTCCTTTGATTATGTGATTATATAATATTATATTATTAGGTGGATAATATAATTATGCTCTCGGTTAAATTCTAGAGTGATTTTGTAAAAATAATGATTTGCCTAAAAAACCCTTACTTTGACATATATTTAATGGAAAATTAGTAATTCAGTAATACCTGTCTTATTTTATATTTTTAATTAACAAATGATGATCTGCCTAAAAGATCCTTACTTTGACATATTTTTAATGGCAAATTAGTAATACAGTAATACTCATCTTATTTTATATTTTTAATTAACAAATGAACTACCTAAAAAACCCTTACTTTGACTTAATTTTAATGAAAATTTATTAATACACTAATACTCTTCAAATCTTATATTTTTTAGTTAATCACTAATATTTAATTAAATAAATAACAGCGTAACATTGAAGATTATTATGACCCACGCCCAAAGTATGACTCAAATAATTCTAAATTTTACTAAAAGTGATGGAGATTGAGGTGGTCTTTGAAGAAATTGTTATGATCTCTTAGCTAAGTAGCTGTTGGAAAAAAAATAACTCTTCCACAGAAGTCAACGAAAACAAATTGGTTCTTGTAAATAATATATCTACAAAATAATCTTATACAATATTTAGTCCAAATGTTTTATTATATTCTATGTCGAAATGTTGTGCTAACTAAAATGGTAACTCAAAATATACTACTATAAAAGAACGAGTATTTTTGTAAAAGAAATAACTAACTAATATACCCTTCCTTTGGTATATTTTAAATGGCAAATTAGTAATAACATAATATATATCCCATCTTTTTTTTTATTAATAACTAATATTTACCTAAAAAGCCCTTTATGTGACTTATTTTTAATGTCAAATTAGTAATACACTACTACTCATTTAATATTTTATTCATTTAATACAATTAAATGAACAAAACATCCACATCTCTTAAAAATCATCCACAATATTCACACCATTATTCTTCAAGAATTTGATTTCTTCCACATATCTCTCAAACTGTTTTCTTCTATATCTCTAAAAAATCAACTCAACAGTAACCCAAGCAACAAAGTTTTGAAATGATATTGAATTTTTGTTTTGAATAACGTACTTATATTTAATATACTTTTGATGATAAAATTGTAATCATATTTAATGATTTTAATATATAAAATTTATTTAAACAAAAAATTATGCAACAAACAACATAATAAATACTTATAAATGATCTACATATTCTCAATTATTTGTTTAACTATCTTTTAACAAAACGATAAATCTTGGTAAAACATGATAACTTGGTTGAGGGGTAAATTTTGTATAATAAATAATTTCCAAGATACATACAAAACTTTAATTAAGAGAAGATACCTAAAATATTACCGAAATCATGCACACGTGAAATATATACATAATCTAACAAACTAGAATAATGAAAGAATTCATTTAACTAGGTCATTATTTAAGAAAAATAAACTCTTGTATTTAGAACTAGAATTAGATTGCACCTTAGTTTTATTGGATTGAATTTTGATCCCACAAAAATCGTCATTGTTTAGTGGTTTGTATTTTCAAATTTTGGTCGCAAAGCTAATAGAGTCAACGAATCTTCACGTGACCATTAGGTTATTAAAATCAAGTTGCGTAATTTTTTTAATATTAAGACTTAAATATTTGAAATTTTTCATTCAATTATTAATAAAAATGTTCGTGACATTTTAATTATTATTATTCTTATTTTATTTGAACAATTAATTATCAAGTTGAGCGCTCTATGAACGATTATAATTCAAAATTTTATAAATAAAATATTTTATTTATTGATATTATTCAAGATTCTTAAGTACTTTTATGATTTTCTCAATAAAATTTAAGAGTTTATTTAACCGTAAGTATCCTATCAAATAAGATAACTGTTTCAACAATATTTATTTAATTTTACAAGTTTATTAATAAATATTAGTAAAATATTTAAAATCGATGTTGTTTAGGTATTCCACAGAAAATACCAATAGATATTTCATTGGTATAGCTTCTATTGAAAAGATTCACTGGCTATTCTAATGGTGAGTAAATTTAAGATTTAATATCTCAATTACTAATATTTGTTTTGGTGGGAATTTACATTGGATTTCTTTTTCGGCCATATTTCAACCATTAAAAAATTGTCACTGAAATTGGGAAAAACAATGAAAGTTCTAATGAAAAACTAGCTGCAGTGGCGAATCCAAAATAATTTCATGTTAAGAGCACTATCTAATTAATACAAAAAGTATTGCATCAAAACAACATAATGTCATTATAATTTATAAAGTATACTTTTCATAATTTGTCAACTTTCTCATATGTATTAGTTTTTTTAACACATCAATACAATCACAATAAGTTCAATAATATTAAAAAAAAAAAGCATATTTTTTCTCAATTCGACATAAGAAGTTCATAAAATAATAATACATTTTTCAAAATCTTTTTATGAACAAAAATTTTATGTTGTAGTATAGTTGACTCGACAATATAATAGATGAATGTATAAACTACGATTATATACTAGAATTCTACATACATTCAAAAAAGACTTAAAATATATTTTCTAAAATTAGACAAAAATTATGTCTCAAAAGAGAGATAATAAGATATCATCAAGAATAAAAAGAAAAGAGAGAAATAGAGCGCAAAATTGTAAACTTTAATATCATATTTTCTTTAGTTGGGAAACCGCATTGATGCTATAATTTTAATAACGTTATGAGTTGAATTAAATTATGATTGGTTGAGTTGTAAATTAATCATTATTTGTCTTTATTCTTTTAATTTTATTTTCTAAATAGAGGACATGATAAAATTATGAAAAATGTGCCATAATGTTTGTTAGATATCTTATGTTTGTTTTGGGATGATGCCAGTTTCGGGACTATTGGACAAACATGGATCTGCATATGATTGCAACAAAATATTTTTGTTATAATTTTCATTGAAAAATTTAAACGAAAATTGTAACGTTGAAATATTCGTTAGAATTGTTGTTGAAATTTCGCTGTAATATGTTTTCATTGGAATTTCATCATTTTCTTGTAGTAAAAGTATGACTCCAAATCAAATTAAAAAATTTGCACAATATATAATATTGTGTGCAGTTAATTGTTTTGAAAATTGTTGATAATGATACAAAATATAACATATTTAATGTAATTATCATTTAATTTATGATAATTAGTAATTAAAAAAAATACATATAAGTTGAAAAGTCCTTAAATATTATATTAGTATTATAATAATTAAAGAAGAGGTCAGAGTGATGTTCTACTGAAAAGGTAATGTTAATACTAAACAAGATGTAAAAATGATATTCTACGTAATAAAAAAAGTAAAACTACACAACGAGAAAGCTTATAACTGACGTTCCACTCAAAAGTAAAAAAAAAAAAAAAAAAGATAAAATTAATAAATGTCATATATCAATTGGAGCTAGCAAATGATAAATGTAAAATATACTTGAGATGCACATTTATAAAAAATATATTTATTTTTTTGGTAACCCTTTTATATGTAATATATCATATCATTTCTTTCCCATGATATTTGATTTTACCAATGTTTTGTAAATAAAATAAAAATAATATAATTATTTATATCGATGTAAAATAATATATATATATATATATATCAATATCAATTTAAAATAATAAATAGACCTAAAAGAATCTTATAAAATAATTATAGATCCATGTTAAATTAAATCTATTAATTATAAAATAACATTAGATAAACTTGTGGTATATTTTTCTGACATAGATTTGAAATAATCATACTAAAAAAAAATTCAACAAGATGTAATTGTACAACTTTACCAATATTAAATATGTGAATTAAAAGAAAAAAATAAATCGGCTGTATGTTAAACTATTATTCAGTTATTGCTTGAAAGGGAGCACCATAATGGTTATAAAATGTATTTTTTGTGAATACATGAATTAGTTACTTATAATTTTATCAGAACATGGAAATAAATTCAAATCTTTTTAATATTATAAACAATATAAAACAACATTTTTATCAAGTATATTATTACTATTAAACACGTAAAAAGAACGCATTGCATATAAATGTTCTCTAATTCTTTCAACAAATAAAATATTATTTGTGAATAAAATATAAAAACAAGTAAACCAATAGTAATGCAATGAGGAAAAGAAAAATTCTGAATTTTTTTAGAAAAGTATGAATACTAATATCAATAAACAAAAATCTTTTAAAATTACTACTTTTTTGTTGCTAGCATTTAAGTATATGTTCTCTATAAGAAATTTGTTCTCATAAATAATGATTCGATATTATCATAAGATAGACCACAAACTTTAATAATGACTTCATAATAATAAAGTTAACAGATGACTAAGAGTATCATAATATAGTATAATTCAAATTCTTCTTATCTGAAATATTTTGACAAATACTTCTCAATATTGTTTCATTGTTTTGTTTTGTTTTGTTTTGTTATTATTGAAGAATCAATAAAGGATCTTTATCTTGAATTTTTTAAGCATTAGTTATGATACAAAAGATTGGACAATAAATGTTATTAGACACATATATATTGCAAATCCGAAAGAATATGCAAGGTATCTATCTTACAAGTTAATAACACTGAAAAGGGAATGTTTAATTCTGATCAAAATATTTTTGAATGTTGAATAAGTTGTTACTTTTTTACAAGAATATTTACAATCATAACTGTGTATTGTGATCGATCATACGCGCAATTGTTTTAGAGTACATATTTTTATGTAATGTATGATGATTTCAAAAAAATAATTTAGCATCTTCAGAGAAGTAAATGATTTTAGAAAATCAAATTTTGTTAGATGAAATTCGTTCCCACCTCATGGGGTAAGTACCAATTTATCTATGTGGAGAGAGAGAGAGAGAGACAAATGTAGTAGTTTATACAGTGATTAAAAGAAATATCAAGAATTTTAATGACACAAATATCAAGAAATGCTACAATTGTTTATTTCACATAGATACTTATGAACTATTAGTAGAAATACCTTATAATAATCATACAATCATAAAGTTTGACTATATGTTTGGCTAAAGTATTTCTAAGTATTGAATAAAACAGACGTTTTGCCAAATTAATTAAGAAGAATTTTGCAATACTATTGATGTATTAGAATTCAACGAGTGTGAATGTTTCTTATGAGAACATCAAAACCAAATAAAAGAAAATGACTCTTGAATTTAACATAAATAAATAAAATAACTCATGCATCTATAATATACACTATGTCTTTATTTAGTCATTTATTGTTTTTTCATTAGAAACTCATTTTTCATATATTTTTGTTGGAGTTGTAATATGATATTTAAATCTTTTTATATTACGACAATATTTTTTTATTTAAAATAAAATGCATGAAAATTTTATTTATTCTACATTTTATTTTGTTCCTGCAATCATATATATGTTTAATAAATTAATTAATTTATCTTACTAAATTTAATCGGTAAAAAACATTCGTCGTCACGTGCATCGCACGTGCACTTTACTAGAATATTACCTAGTACTATTATAAAAGGATGAGTGATTTTGTAAAAATAACGATCTACCTAAAAAACCCTTACTTTAACATATTTTTAATGGCAAATTAGTAATACTGTAATATCCATCTTATTTTATATATTTAATTAACTAATGAACTACCTAAAAACCCTTACTTTGACTTATTTTTAATGGCAAAATAGTAATATGCTAATACTCATCATATCTTATATTTTTAATCAATAATTAATATTTAGTTAAATAAATATAGATACACGAACAAAACATCCTAGATCTCCTAAAACTCAACCTCAACATTCTCATACCATTATTCCTAACGAATTTGTTTCTTTCACATATCTGTCAAAATGCTTCTTTCATATCTCCAAAAAATCAACCCATACAACAAAGTTTTGAAAAGATATATAATTGATATTTTGAAAAACAATTTATTTTTAATATAATTTTAATGTAAAATCGTAATTGCTTTAATTAATAACAAAAACTACTACATGAAATTAAGTTTTAAAAAAATTGCTATAATGCAATAAAAAATACAATGGTCAGACATTCCACTGAAAATTGCAACAAATATTCATTGGTATAGCGAACACATACATAATCTAGCAAACTAAAAAACTGGATCAATTCATTTAGCTACTTCGTTATTAAGAAAAATATACTCTTACATTTAGAAATTGCACCTTTTATTTATTGAATTGAATTTTTATCCCATAAAAAAAGTTATTTATTTGTTTGTTTGATTATTTTTTCCATTTTTTGTCACAAAGGCAATAAAGTTAACGAATTTTCACCAGACCATTAGGTGAAGACCATATGAAAGAACAATATAAAGTACAAAAATATTAAATTTGCCAAATATTATAAAAAATATAATCAAGTTGTCCTACTTACTAATAAATATGAAAAGAAGTAATAAATAAAAATATTATAATTAATAATAATAAACATAAACCTTTTAAAATTGTACTTATCGGTGCAAACGAACTGAATTGTTCAATGCTTGTTAATTTTTTGTGCTTTAGTTCTATGTGTAAGTTTTAGGTGATAGATAGTAGCTATTTGCATTTTTATCCATGTAGGTTAGCACTTTTATTTTTTAAATTGTACTTATCGGTGCAAACGAACTGAATTGTTCAATGCTTGTTAATTTTTTTGCTTTAGTTCTATGTGTAAGTTTTAGGTGATAGACAATAGTTATTTGAACTTTTATCCATGTAAGTTAGAACTTTTATTTTTTAGAAAAAAAATAATTATTTTAATTTTAAATAACTTTTTATTTTCTATAATTTTTTTGAATATAACATGTAAATATCATATTACATATATCAAATAATGAGTGATTTTATTTAACTCAATTAAAAAATTTAACTCAATTAAAAAATTAATAGGTAATTTTGAGATAAAATAATGAGTGATTTTAAAATAATATATGGACTAAAAAGTTCATGTGTTAAATATATTTTTAATCGAAAAATTGTAGGCATTCCGCTGAAAATTGCAATGAATATTTCATTGGTGTCGTGTTCATTGGAAAATTTCATTGTCTATTTCAATAGAGATCATAGTTAATTTATATTGAAATTTTTGTTGATTTAATGATTATAATTACCATTATTTATTATTGTGTGCATTTCAGTTAGAATTTGTTTTCGGACCATATTTCAACTGTTGGAAAAATTGTCAATGAAATTTTAAAAACTTCAATATAAGATTATGGAAAGCTAATTGCAGTGGAGGATACAGAATAATTTCATATTGGGGGCACTATTTAGTTAATAGAAAAGTATACCATCAAAATAACATAATGCACTATAATTTATAAATTATACTTTTCATAGTTTGTCATCTTTCTCATCTGTAATACATTTTTAACACATATAATTTAGAAAATATAAAAGAAAAAGCATGATTTTTATTAATTCAATATAAGAAAATTATTGAAAACAATATACTTTTAGAATTTTTTTTTTGAACAAAAACTTTATGTGGAACAATATTGATGGGTCTACTTCTGGATCTGGAGTAAACCGGTGGTTGTGAGCTCAGATCTGCTTGAACCGTCTTTAAACCGTTGCTAGACCGCAAGAATACCTGCAAAAACTCAACGCCGGAGGTGTGTCCGGCGTAGAGCCTCCGACGCTCAAGTCAGTATGAGAGTGATTGAAGAGGGACTGCGTAGCAGCTATGGGGAAGAGTGGGAATGAATGAGAGTTGGGGTTTAGGGTTACCTCATCTCCTTTATATAGGAGTGAATACTTACGCGAAGTGTCCAAAGTACCCTGATCGGTGGACCTGGAAGGTCCAAAATGCCCTGGTCGATTCGTCTCCCTCTAGTGCTGAGTCATCGCAAGATTCCTTCTTATCTTTCATAATATGTAGGATTTCAAGTGTATTACAAGTGTGATGAGTCGTCATCCTATCTTTGTTACTCGAGGTATGCGAAGTCGACTTCGAGATCTGGGAAGTCGATTCGTGGATATGCGCGGGTTCGGAGGCTACGCTTGACTAGCTCTGTGAGGCGAAGTCGTCTTCATAGAGTCGTCTTAGTTCAGTCGACTTCTGGGAGTCGACTTAGAATATTTGGATGACCTGGAGCCGTACTCTCGCTGTTCCTCTCCTTATTGATGTCGATTAGTGAAAGTCGATAGGTTAAGGTCGACTCGATGGAGTCGACTAGACCAATCTCTACTTCTTGATTGCTCTTAGTAGAATCGCCCTTAGGGAAGTCGGTTTGGGCATGTCGACGGAGTCATGTCGACATGAGGGTAATTCGAGTGGTTTGTTGGTTGAGCAAGGAGCTTCTGGGCCGGGCTATACTTATATGGCTATATCAAATATAAAGTAAGAAAATATTAAATTCCATAAATGATATTAAAAGTGTTATAACTGATTAAAATAAATATAAAACTATTAAAACTTGTATTTATCAATATAAACGAGTTGAGTTATAAACATTTGTTAATGTTTTGTAATTATTAATTCTATGTGTAAGATTTAGGTGACAGACAATAGTAATTTGTACTTTTATCCATTTAGGTTAGGACTTTTAAAATTAAAAAAAATAAAAAAAAAAACAAAAAAAAACTTGATCGTTCTAATTTTAAATTACTTTTTGATTTGCTATTAGTTTTTTAAATATAATAAACAAATATCATATTGCATTTATACAATAGTAAATATTTTCATTATTTAACATTTAATATGTAAGAAATATAACTCAATTAAGAAATTAATAGGTAATCTTGATATAAAATAATGAGTGGTTTCTAAAAAAATTACATGGACTAAAAAGCCATGTGTTTAATGTATTTTTAATAGAAAAATTGTAAAGACAATTAATTAATAACAAAAGATACTATATAAAAATTTAATGTTTAAGAATGAATACAATAAAAAAAAAACCAACCGTAAGGTATTCCACTGAAAATTTCAACGAATATTTAATTGGTATAACTTTAATTAGAAAATTTCATTGGCTATTCCAACAGAGATAACATATTAACTGATTTAATTATTCCAATTACTATTATTTATTGTTGAATGATTTTTCATTGGAATCTTTCTTGGATAATATTTCATCCGTTGGAAAACATAGCCACTGGAATTGTAAAAAATTCAATGGAAGTTTCATTGGAAAGTTAATTGCAGTGGCAGATCCAAAATAATTTTTTACAAGGGGCACTATACCATCAAAATAACATAATGCTTTTACAATTTATAAAATTATAATTTTTATAATGTCATATTTCTCACCTGTAATACATTTTTAATAAATCAATACATTCACGACAAGTTAAAGAAAATTAACATAAAAAAACATAATTTTTCTTAACATAATAAAATCATTGAAAATAATATTTTTTAAAATTTTTATGAGCAAAAATTTTATGTTGTGGTATAGTTAACTCGACAATATAATTAATGAAATATAACTATAATTCTACATACATTAGTTAAAAAAGACATGAAAAAAGTTAGAGAAAAAAATATGTTGCAAAAAAGAGAATAGAAGCTATCATCAAGATTAAAAAACAAAAAACAAAAAAAAAAAAAAATTAAAAGGGTGAAATTATAATTTCTGGATTTATCCTATTTTCTTTAGTTGTAAAACTGTGTTTATAACTGTGTTTAGGTCGTTGGTGTTGTGTTATTGTGAGTGTCTTTTCTAGCGTTGCTAGTCGTCTCTAGGCGGTCTTTTAGACCTGTCCTCCCAGTTTTATTCAGCTGTTGACTGTATTTTTCAGCCATGGGCTGTGTACTTTGCACATTTGTGCCGTTTTTGTTATATAATATTTTCTATCGTTTCGTTGAAAAAAAGAAAAAAAAAAAGAGAATTGAAGTAAAATTGGTTGAATCACAAATTAATTTATTATTTATCTTTCTTTCTTTTAATTTTAATTTCAGAATAAGGGGTATGATTAAAATTATGAAAAATGTTCCCACAATTTTTGTTATATACATTATGCTATATGTTTTGGGAAGTGGCCATGTGTCGATCGTGTTAAAAAAATGGATCTGTCCATGATTCCAACAAAATATTTTTGTTATAATTTTCATTGAAATAATTCAAATGAAAGGAATAACATTTACATATTCGCTAGAACCGTCGTTGAAATTCGATTGTAATATATTTTTGTCGAAATTGTCGTTGGAATTTCATCATTTTGTTGTATCAAAGGTACTTCTCCAAATCAATAAAAAAATTTGCGTTATATATACTATTGTGTGTTTTTCAAGTGTGCAATTAATTATTATGAAAATTATTGATAATGATTGAATATATAACATATATAATGTAATTATAATATACTTTATTATAATTAGTAATTTTTTCAAAACAAACAAGATACATCTAGGTTAAATGTTCTTACTTATTTTATTAGTATTATAATAACTAAACAAGAGTTAAGAACGATGTTCTATGTAATGAAAAATTAAACGTTACAATGCTTAAGCTTATAGTTCGCATTCAATCCAAAAATAAAAAAAAAAAAGTAATAAAATTCATTAATGACATCCATCAGTTGGAGCTGATTAATTAGAAATAAAAAACACACCTAAGATGCACATTTATTTGAACTAGAACTTTGAAGTACATATTTTTTTTTTTCATTCAAAATAGGGATATTAGTATTAATTTTTTAGTTAAATATATCATTACTTTCTAACATTAAAATTTTCACTTTCGAAATACTTAACATTTTTTTATTTGTTATCCTTTTATATGTATATATCACACCATTTCTTTCCAATGGTGTTTGATTTGACAGTCTATTGTAAATAAAATAAAAATATTATAATTATTTCTAACGATATAAAATAATATACATATATATAAATATATATATATATATCAATACCAATTTAAAATAATAAATAGACCTAAAAGCATCCCATAAAATAGATTATAATTTCATGTTAAACAAATATTATTAAGTATAAAATAACATAAGATAAACGTGTGGTATATTTTCTTACATGGATTTGAAATATTTATACTACGAAAAAAGAAAAAAATAAATGTAAGCTTACAACTATTGTCAATTTTAATTATGTGAACTAAAAAGAGAAATAAATGAGTAGTATGCTAAAATATTATTCAATTCTTCTTGAAAGAGAATACCATAAAGAATAGCTAACAAAAAGAACATAACTATTCTCCCGTTGGGAGCTCAAGATTCTCTCGTTGGGAGCGATCTCAGTTTCTAATCCTATTCTCATCCTTTTCGATTGTTCAATCTTATTACTATTTCCCGATTCTCATTTGTTGATTGTCCCTCAGAAAAGCCATTACCAGTGATACCTATTTTTCTAGGGTTCTTGAAATGGAGAACAGCCTTCCCAATAATCCTGATGATGAGCTATCCTACAGGATGAATGACTTCTCATTATCTGAAAGGGAAGTTAACGTTATAGATATTGCTAAGGAAGATATACGGCTAAGCGATGACGAATGCCAAAGAAGTTTATTTGGGAAAGTTATTGGGGACAGAGTTGCAGGATGGTTCGGAGTGAAGAGAGCTATGACTCAAATATGGAGGCTAAATCAGCAGATGGAAGTAAAAGAACTCAGTCCTAACTTTTTCCAGTTCATTTTCCAAAGCAAGGAGGATAAAAATCGGGTAGCGAGTGGATCCAACTGGAGCTTTGAAAATCAGTATTTGATCCTTAGAGAATGGTCTCGCAACATCAGCAGCAAGCATTCTAGCTTCAGTGAGATCAACCTCTGGGCTCAGGTTACAAATCTACCTCTTAATTGGTTGAGTGCTGATGTGGGTTTAAAGATAGGAAGAACTTTTAAGGAGATCAATAATGTCGTTATTGTGAACAACGGCAGTCATGGAGGTAAGATGCTAAGGCTACTTGTCACATTGAATCTGGATGAACCTATTCCCAGAATAGCCAATATCCGGTTAGGTGATGACATTGTGACTGTGGGCTTTAAGTACGAAAAGCTTATGAACCTGTGCCACTACTGTGGCAAAATAGGGCACTTGGACAGGACTTGCCAGGCCAGAATCCAAGATATTAAAAACAAAACTCTTAAAGAGGGCCAATATGGAGATTGGCTCAAGGCTACCGAATGGCAGAAATGGCAAACAGGAAGCCAATCACGAAATATGGGCTCCTCTCCTTCATCCCCTGCATCTGACCCGGAGCTTCGAAGAACTCAAAGGACTACTCCAATCCCGGCAGATCACAGTAACCAAATCATTCCAATCAATGAAGTCCACCCCTCTCACTCAATGCAAGCTTCAGTAGATCCTCAATCTTCTCCTTCCTCTGTCAGGGTTTCTACTGCTTTATCTATCTCTACTAAGAACAATACTCCTACTCCAGATGTTGCTTTGGTTGATCCTATGCCTTTAGAAAAGGAGAAATCCGCATTGATGGAATTTGAAACTGTTGAGCATACCCAACAAATCACTCAGCTGGAGAAGAAACCCACTGGCCCTACCAAAACATGGAAAAGAATGGGGAATAAGTCTGGTCGATTGCTAAGGGAACCTGTCATACCCATTGTGATAGACAATGTATCAGGCCTGAAGAGAACCTCTGCAGAATGTGAGCTTCCATCCTCATCCAAAGATGCCAAAATTCTGAAGCAAGACACAATATACAAACCTCAAGAAGACTCTGAAAAGGTGGGGGTTGCCAGCCTGGAATGGCACCCAAGTGGTCAATGCTAGCTGTGGTGTGGAATTGTAGAGGGCTGGGTGGGCCCTCTACAATTTCCCAAATCAGAGAGTTGCTGCGAACTCATCACCCATCTTTTCTCTTCCTTTCAGAAACCAAAAAATCAAAAGCCTACATTAATACAGTTAGCAACAAACTGGGTTTTTCTGACAGATTTATCACAGTGGATCCCTTGGGCTGCAGTGGTGGACTGGTTTTGTTCTGGAATTCCCAGGTGGTTATTAAACAAATAATATGCAAGGAGTATTATATAGCTGTAGAATTTTTGTTATCCTCCTCTACTCCTCAATGGGGAGTTTTTGTCTATCTCAACCCCATTAGAAGCCTCAGAATTGAACAGTGGGAAAGTCTGCTTAATGATAAACTCTCCTGGGGTAACAACTGGTTTGCCATAGGTGACTGGAACGACATTCTCTCATGTGGGGACAAACTAGGAGGTAACCTCAGAACCCCCAACTCTTTCTCTGGGTTCACAAGTTTCATCAGAGGAATGGCCATGGAAGAGATCAAAATGTTAGGACCTCCATTTACCTGGAGTAACAACAGAGCAATCCCTGACTTAGTGGAAGAAAAATTGGATAGAGCATTTGGCTCTATGGACTGGCACCAACAGCATCCAAATGCATCTGTCACAAATATTATTAAAAGTGCCTCTGACCACTCTGCCCTGGTTCTCAATCTGGGACTGCCAAGAGAGAGGATAAGAGCTCTTTTCCACTTTGATAAGAGATGGTTAACGAGGGAGGGATGTGAAGAGGTAGTAAAGCAAGCTTGGATCTCAGAGGTTCATGGCACTCCTTTTTTCCAACTCAAGGAGAAAATTAAGATCACCAGATTAGCACTGCTGAAATGGAGCTCCTCTTTCCACACTGAAGGGCAGAAAACCATTGCTGCTCTCAATGCAAAGCTTGAGTCACTGAACCAAAATAAGGCAGACATCAATTGGGAGGAATGGGAGTCAACCAGAAGATCTTTGAACCAGGCTCACAGGCAAGAAGAATTGTACTGGCAACAAAAGGCCAAATCTAAATGGTTGAAGGATGGAGATGCAAATACTCGGTTCTTCCACACTCTTGCAATGCAAAAAAGGAGATATAATGCTATCACCAGGCTAGTCTCTCAACAAGGCCACATTTTCATCACTCAACAGGCAATAGAGAAGCATATTGAGGAGTTTTACTCAAACTTGTTCTCCTCTGAGGGTTGCTGGGGTGGGGAATCCATTCTGCCTCTCATCCCCACTTCTATCACTGCTGACATGAACCAAGCTTTGCTCAAGCCTGTATAAGAAGAAGAGGTCAAGAACTCTTTATTCAGTCTTCATCCAGACAAATCTCCAGGGGAAGATGGGATGACTGCAGTCTTCTACCAGCACTTCTGGCCTCTTATTAAGCAAGACATTCTAGCAGCAGTGGCAAGCTTTTTCAGTTCAGGTAAAATCCTCAAATACTGGAATCATACAGTGATCTCTCTTATCCCAAAATGTGCAAATCCTGAATCTCTGGGGCAGTTTAGACCTATAAGTTTGTGCAGTGTGCTTTACAAAATAATATCTAAAATTCTGGCTCTAAGACTTAAGAATTGCTTGTCAAGCTGCATCAGTTCATATCAAGCTGCCTTTGTAGAAGGCAGACAACTTGTTGATAATGTGATCATTACCCAAGAAGCTTTTCATTTTCTAAATAGGCACTCCTCTGGCCCAAATTTTTTCATGGCCTTGAAGCTGGATTTAATTAAAGCTTTTGATCGTGTGGAATGGTTATGTTTAAAGAAGATCATGTTGCAAATGGGTTTCCATATGGATTTTGTAAAGCTGATCATGATTTGTGTCTCTTCTGCTACCTTCTCCTTTAAAATCAATGGTTCTCTCAGTGGCTATGTGGCTCCTTCTAGAGGTATTAGGCAAGGGGATCCTTTATCCCCTTACCTCTTCATTATTGTTGCTGAGCTTTTATCTGCTTTGATACTAAACTCTATCCACAATGGACTGCTCAAAGGGATGAAAATCTCCAGAAATGGCCCCTTGCTTTCTCACCTCTTATTTGCAGACGATTCACTCTTTTTCTGCAAGGCTGGAAATGACCAAGCTAGCATCCTTATGAGTATCCTTGAACAGTACAGGCTCTTCACAGGCCAAGCAGTCAACCTAAACAAATCAAGCATCTTTTTCAGCAAGAACACTCCTCAGACCCTTCAATCTACCATCTGCTCCACTCTAAATGGCATTGTTGCCCAGAGATCTACTCGTTATCTTGGCCTCCCTTTAGGCATTGGCAGAACAAAAGAGAAGTCTTTGACTATCTACTTCAGGCTGTTAAGAAAAAGCTCACAGGGTGGCAAGGTAAGCTTCTCAGTTCTGCAGGGAAAGCTGTCCTCTTAAAAGCTGTTATCCAGGCTTTACCTATATTTTCAATGTCTTGTTTTAAGCTGCCAGCCACTCTATGTGCTGAATTTGCCAAACTTTGTGCTCACTTCTGGTGGAAATCAAACTCTGAAGCTAGCCAGGGAATTTTTTGGAAAAAATGGAGTTTTCTCACTCTCCCAAAACAGTCAGGTGGCCTTGGATTTCTAGATCTTCTTCTGTTTAACAAAGCTCTTATTTGTAAACAATTGTGGAGAGTTGCCTCCAATCCAGACCTCCTGGTCAGCAAAGTGCTCAAAGACAGGTACTTTCCCAACTCTTCCATTGTCAATGCAAAAAAAATCAATGGTGGTTCCTGGATGTGGAACAGTTGGATGGATGTCCTGCCAATGTTTGCTAAGTGGTTTAAAATTGAGATCAGAAATGGACTTAATACTAGAATTGATGATCATAATTGGGTTCCAAAGCTGCAGAAACCTTTCCCTACCTTAATTCCTATTGCAAGGGGGCATTTAACATGGGTTAGGGAGCTGCTGCAGGCCAATGGCTCTCAATGGAATACCTGGCTTGTCAATCAGGTTTTTGATGAAGTTGACAGCAAAGCTATTCTAGACATAGGCACATTGCACCCTGACAGAAATGATAGATACTACTGGGGTTTGGATAAAAAGGGTGTCTTTTCAGTGTCCAGCACATATAAGCACCTCTCCCACCAAAAGCTAATGCAAGCTGATTTTCCAGAAAGCAGTTGGGCTGCAAACATAAAGAAATCTGCCAAACTGAGACTCTGGCACCTGAAGATAGCTCCTAAGCTGAAGTTCTTTATGTGGAAATGCCTCAGTGGCACTCTTCCTGTTGCCTCTAATCTTGAGAAAAGGGGATTGCACATAGACACCACCTGTTCACTTTGTGGTGAAGCTCAAGAAAATCTGCAGCATCTTTTTGTCTATTGCCCTAGAGCTTTGAATGTCTGGAAACTTAGTCCAGTTCAGTGGGATGACTTCAACAGAAGAGAGGTTTCTTTCAATGAATGGTGGTACAAGATCTGCTCTCTGGATCATTCAGACGTGGCCGAAGCAAGAATCCAACTCTCTACTTATATGCTTTCGTGGCTCTGGAAGTCCAGGAACCTATGGATATTCCAAAAGACTTTCATACCAGATCAAGTGTTGGTCCGAATGGCTCTTTCAGATTGGCTGCAATTTCAAGCTGCATTTTAGTTCTTCTTTTCCTTTCTTTTGCTCTTTGCTGTTTTGTTTTGGCTCTTGGATGGTTAGGCCTTTTGATTTTGTTAGAGATTGTAACTTGTTGCTAGGCTTTTGAAGCAGTGGTGGAGTTACTTTCTTTCTTTCTAGTTGGTGTTTGAGGTTTTTCTAGTCGAGGATCTAGACCGTCTGTGACGAGTCTCCCATGTTTTCTCTATTGATTATTATTTCCGGTTGTATTCGAACTTTGTACGCTTTGAGTTTTATAATAGTTACGCCTGTCGTTTCGGGAAAAAAAAAAGAGAATACCATAATCGTTGTAACATATACTTTCAATGAATATAATATGAAAATGAGTTAGTTACATAATGTTTCATTAAACATTGAAAAAAAAAATGTAAACTTATTAATCTTATAAACAGTAGAAAAGTACAATTTTATCAAATATATATTATTATAAATAAATAAATAAGTAAATAAGTAATATTAAATTATATTTTATCTTATGTGATTATAGTTGTAGCCTAATAAATAAGATACTTTGATAACAAGATGATTATATAAAATGCGTAAAAGAATTAAACAATACATATAAATATGCCCTAATTCTTTTAACAAAGAAAATATTATTTGTGAATACAATAAGAAACAAATAAAACAATAGTAGGGGAATGAGGAAAAAGAAGTCTGATTTTTCTTAGAGAAATATGAATATCAACATTAAGAAACAAAAGTCTTTTCTAATTACTACATTTTTATTACTGGCGTCTAAATTCTCATAAATATGATCCTATATTATAAATTTTGAATTTTTAAATAATTAAAAAAATAAAAAACTTTGTAATACATAATGTATATTTTTATATTGACTTTGTGATAACAAAGTTCACAGATGGTGAAAAGTATTATAATATAATAGAATTTTAATTTTTCTCCTCTCTAATATTTTAACAAAGGATATGTTTCTCAATATTATCTCATTGTTTTTTTTTTCATTGTTAAAGAATCAAGAAAAGATATTTATCATAAATTTTTGAAACATTATGGTTGATGCAAAAATTTGGATAATAAAAGCGTATGAAATTATTGGAACAACCAAGATGCTCAATGATTTGCAAACAACATATTATATAGTTCGTCTATCTACTAAATAAATAATATTGAAAAGGAAATGTCGGTGCATGATCAAAATATTATTGAATTTTTGAATGAAGTTATCATATTTTGATAGAAGTATTTACAATTCACAGTGGTGTATTGTGTTCGAACATATGTGCAATTACTCTAGAGTATATACTTTCATGGAATGTATGATGATTTCAAAAAGTAATTTAGTTTCATGTAATGTGTGATGATTTAAAAAAATAATTTAGCGTCTCGGGAGAAGTATATGTAACCAAGATTTTGAAAGGTCAACTTTTATTTGGAAATGAAACTCATTCTCACCCCGTGGGGCGATGCCTCCATGTGGGAGGTGTCAATTTGTCTATATGGAGAGAGAGTAATGAAGTAGTTTAAAAAAAAAATATCAACAATTTTAATGACACGGTTGATTATTTCACTGAGATATTCATTAACTGTTATTAACAATACCTTATAAAGATCATAATCATAGAGTTTGACTATATTTAGACAAAATATTTTGCATTGTTTGAATAAATTAGACTTTTTGCCTAATAAATTAAGAAGAATTTGCCTATTGATGTATAGAACTTGGGTACGTATGTTTTTTTACGAGAACGTCTCAAAACTAAAATGAAAGAAAATCACTCTTGAATCATCAAACATAAATAATTAAAAGAACTAATGCATTTATATTATAAATTATGTCTTTTTTTGCTATTTAGTGTCCTTTTTAAAATAAAAAATATTGACTCATTTTGCATATATTTTTGTTGGGGTTGTAATATGTTATTTTATTCTGTTTATACTAGTACATCGTTAAGTTATTTTTGAAAAAACAAATACATTAGGACTTCATTTGTTCTATATTTTATTTTGTTCTTGCAATGATATATTTAATAAATTAATTAATTTATTTTATTAAATTTAATCGGCAAAAACATTCGCCACCACGTGCGATGCATGTGCACTTTACTAGTACATATAAATAAATATAATAAAACACATTGCATTATCACATTCAACGAATGTACTATAGATTAGAGCTCTTTGAGGATGAGAGGGGCACCATACTGTGGTTGGATGGTGAAGTCAACCTTTGGTCCGTGCTTATAACTTGGTGAGAGGTCTATCGAGAATTTCCTCACGAGCAAAGCAATGAACACTTTCAGCTCGATGATAGAAAAATTTTGACCGATGCAAATTCTGGGCCCGGACCCAAATGGCATGAACTGGCCCAACCCATACTTCTTGGTTGCCATGGCAACTCCATCTGCAAACCTCTCGGGCTTGAACTCGTTGGCATCATTTCCCCACAACTCGGTACTCCTATTTAAAAGTAGAATGGGATATGTCATGAGAGTGTCTTTGGGTATCATGTACTCTCCTATCTTTGAGTCATCCACTATAAGCCTTGATATCTCCATAATTGTTGGATATAGACGCAACACCTCATTCATGATCATTGTTATCTACATGAAAAAAAAAAAAAAAATATATTAGTAATAACTCCTGAGCATTAATTAAACTTAGCGAAAAAATTCTTACACCTAGCTAGTTTCAACATATATGGCAAAAATTCAATTTTGGTCTGTTTACTTGTCTGAAGTCCTTCGACATATTTTAAGAAACTTACGACTTTAAGTTGACTCAAGTCATCAGGAGAAATCTCTTTTTTGTCTCCGATCACCCTCATAACCTCTTCCCGTGCTCGATTTTGCCAGTCTTTGTAAACTGCAAGATTGATCATGGTCCAACAAATTGTATTGGAAGTGGTATCAAAACCCCCAAAGAAAAATATCTTGCATTGTCCGATGATGTCATCTATCATTTCCCGACGATTCCCACCGCCTTTAGTTTGCTCGTCGTTGTATAAGTCCTCCATGAATATTTCCAACAAGTCCCGATTCTTGGAAGTTGTGTCTCGTTCTCCTCTCCTCATCTTTTCGAGTCTTTCATTAATCATAGACGTGAAAGAGTCTTCTATGAATCGATTCACTTTGTGAGCCTCTATGTTCTTCTTGGTAGGGAAGTACCTTAACATTAGAAGAACATGTGAAAAAATATGATAAATAAGATTCTAAATAGTTTCAAGTCTGTTAACAAATCGTATGTTAATGTAATACTTACTTTTGTCCAGGTAGACTCAAGAGATCAACGGCGAGTCTCCCCAAACTTTCCAATTCGAGGAGTTTGAAGAAAGTTTCTTTAACCTGACTTGTGTATGGAGAGTTGAACATCAACTGTGCCAACACTGAACTAGTGTAAATGTCCAAATGCTCTTTTACGTCTATCACGTTAGACCCACCGCCTGCTGACGTAATCTTCTGCCATTCATTTAGAATGTTCTCACAACATACTTGCACCTTAGGCACCAGTGGCTGTAATATTTACAAATTAACAGCACCATAGGTAAAAAGTTGGTCGGTCATTAAGTACTTATTTACTTATATAATAACAAACACCAATTAATTTCACACCTTCAAATTGGTGGTGTGAAAAGCTGGGTTGAGCTGAGACCGGGATTTGAACCATTCGTCGCCTTCCATGTCAGCAAGCCCTTTGCTTACTAGCATCTTAGCAATGGGATTATTAGCTTTAAATGGCTTCTTATATTTGCGATAATTGACCATTATCTCTCTAAACACACTAGGCTCTGTTATGTAAACACGTGGTCTAGGCCCCATCCAGTTGAACGAAAAATTCCCTGCATCAAGATATTATCAAATATATATAGTATTAAGATTAATCCAATAACGTCACTTTAGCCTGCCTATTTACCATACATTTGAACCACTGCCCACTATTTATATACTTAACAATCACCCAAGCATAAACCTTAGTAAAATATACGTACTCCAACGCATGACACGGGATGTTTAAGCAAAATGAATGGATAACACCAACTCACTATTGCCTCAACTTAGATAACACCAACTCACTATCTCTTTTATAATCAAACATGTTTAAGCAAAAAAAATCCGTAAAAATATAGTTTATTTGTATCCAAACACGCCCTAAAGGTACCGTATTTGTTGACGGTGTCGAGAATGTTGGGCATGAGACGAGGCACGATATCATCACCAAAGTCGATGGGTTTGGCGTAAGCTTTCTTGTAGAGTTCATCAACTTCTTTCATGTCCCCTAACAAAGGCTTGTATGTAGTGCCTTTCATGCCCTGTTTTCTGAATAGCCTCTCGATCCTTTTCGGCCTCACCCAAGCCCAGTTGATGAATTGCCATGCCAAAACGCCTACAATGCTCAACACTGGAACTATCACAAATTTCAACATTCTTTATTTGTTTATTTTTTTTTTCTTGTGTCTAATTTTGATTTGCGTTTGGTTGAGGACTCTCCTCATACTTTGCCCCATATATAAGTAAAATAATGGTGTAATAATGTAGGGGCGGTGAGTTTTGGATTTTTCATGTGGAGAATAGATCATAATGTTATTAAACATTTTAACACCAACATGCATAGATTTTCATCATAATTTGGTCCTATTAGAACAAAAAGGAAAGTCTTTTTTTTTTTTAACAAAAAGGAAAGTCACCTANAAAGGTATTTATTTGATCGCCATCTGGTCCATCATTGATTCCAGAGACAAGAAAGCACACAAGGATGCAATAAAAGGTTAGGACCCATTTGGATTAAATACGCATTGGAATATGCATAAAAAACCGCTCAGGTTTTGGGTGGTAAGAAACACTTGAGGTCCTCGACATTTTAAAATTTACTTTTTTATGGTTTATGGGACCTCGTGGCCCTCGATACTATTTCACAGAAGTTGATAATTCAATATACTTTTTTAAATACTATTTTAATCCTTTTTTAATTCCAGAAATACATAGAAAATGGATCACGTTGATATTTTTAGCAAGGTTGTCAAAATCGGACCGATCATTAAACCGGCCAAGTTACTGGTTTAATGGTTCACTTATCCGACCAGTGGTTAAACCGGTTGGACTGTTATTTAATTTATAGATATTTTTAAATATATATATATATATATATAATATTTCATAGATATAGTTAACTTAATTTTTAAGTTATTTAATTTAATGATATTATAAATATATAATACTTTATAAATATTAAATATAGTTGACTTATCTTTATCTATCTATACTATTATAAAAGGACGAGTGATTTTGTAAAGATAATGATTTACCTAAAAAACCCTTACTTTGACATATATTTAATGGCAAATTAGTAATACAGTAATACCCATCTTATTTTATATTTTTAATTAACAAATGAACTACCTAAAAAACCCTTACTTTGACTTAATTTTAATGGCAAATTAATAATACATTAATACTCTTTAAATCTTATATTTTTTAGTTAATCACTAATATTTAATTAAATAAATAACAGCTTAACATTGAAAACTATTACGATCCACGCCCAAAGTATGACTCAAATAATTCTAAATTTTACTAAGAATGATGTAGATTGAGGTTGTCTTTGAAGAAATTGTTATGATTCTCTTAGCTAAGTAGCTGTTGGAAAAAAAATAACTCTTCCTCAGAAGTCCACCAAACAAATTGGTTCTTGTAAACAATATCTACAAAATAATCTTATGTAATATCTAGTCCAGATGTTTTATTATATTCTATGTCTAAATGTTGTACTAACTAAAATGGTAACTCATAATACTACTATAAAAGGACGAGTGTTTTTGTAAAAGAAAGAACTAACTAATATACCCTTACTTTGGTATATTTTTAATGACAAATTAGTAATAACATAATATATATCCCATCTTATATTTTTTTATTAATAACTAATATTTACCTAAAAACTCCTTTATTTGACATATTTTTAATCTCAAATTAGTAATACACTAATACTCATTTAATATTTTATTCATTTAATACAGTTAAATGAACAAAACATTTCACTTCTCTTAAAAATCAACCACAATATTCACACAATTATTCTTCAAGAATTTGATTTCTTCCACATATCTCCCAAACCGTTTTCTTCCATATCTCTAAAAAATCAACTCAACATTAACCCAAACAACAAAGGTTTGAAATGATATTGAATGTTTGTTTTGAATAACGTCCTTATTTTTAATATAATTTTGATGATAAAATCGTAATCATATTTAATGATTTTAATATATAAAATTTATTTTAAAAAAAAATATGCAACAAAAACACCATAATAAATACTTATAAAAGATCTAAATATTCTCAACAATTCGTTTACATATCTTTTAACAAAACGATAAATCTTGGTAAAACATGATAACTTAGTTGAGGGGTAAATTTTATATAGTAAATAATTTCCAAGATACATACATAACTTTAATTAAGAGAAAATACCTAAAATATTATCTGAAATCATGAACACGTGAAATATATACATAATCTAAGGATCCAACACTCGGGTATTACTTCGTTGGGGTCCTTTTAGTTGTTGTTAGTTATTTAGTTGTTTTAGTTGGTTAGTTTTAGTTGCGAGGTTTTTTCTAGCGTTGCTAGCCGGGTCTCTAGGCGGTCTTCTGACATGTCCTCCCACTTTTTCAGTTGTTGACTGTTGTATATTCAGTCGTTGGCTGCTGTGTATTCGCACATTTGTGCATGTGATTTATAATATAATCTATCATTTTGGGAAAGAAAAAAACAAACAAACTAGAAAAATGGAATAATTCATTTAACTAGATCATTATTTAAGAAAAATAAACTCTTGTATTTAGAACTAGAATTAGATTGCACCTTAATTTTATTGGATTGAATTTTAATCCCACAAAAATTGTCCTTGTTTAGTGGTTTGTAATTTTGGTCACAAAGCTAATAGAGTTAACGAATCTTCACGTGACCATTAGGTGATTAATATCAAGTTGCATAATTTTTTAATTATTAAGACTGAAAATATTTGAAATTTTTCATTCAATTATTATTAAAAATGTTCATGAAATTTTAATTATTATTATTATTATTTTATTTGAGCAATTAATTTTCAAGTTGAGCGCTCTATAAACAATTCTAATTCAAAGATTTATAAATAAAATATTTTACTTATTGATATTATTCAAGATTCTTAAATACTTTTATGATTTTCTCAATAAATTTAAGAGTTTATTTAACCTTAAATATCCTATCAAATAAGATAATTGTTTCAACAATATTTTTTTTAATTTTACAAGTTTATTAATAACTATAAGTAAAATATTTAAAATCGATGTTGTTTGTCCTCATAACGACCACAAACTATATAAATATTTTTTCTTTTTTCAAAATAACATATAAAAAAAGAATAAATTATGTAATAATATAAGAGATAATTTTTTGAATAATTATTTTGCAACCTAAACTTCGAATCTATTCAATTTTGTACTTTAATCTATGTAGTTTAGAGCTTTTAATTTTTTTAAAAATAAATTGATTATTGTAAATTGAAATAATTTTTTATTTGTTATTACCTTTTTTAATATAATATATAAATATTATATTGCATATAAAAATAATACTTATTTACATTAATATGTAGGGAAAGTAATTCAATTGAGAAATTAACAGGTAAACTCAACATAAAATAACGAGTGACTTGTAAGAAAATTATATGGAGTAAAAAGTAGATGTTTTAATATATTTTAAAACAAAAATTATAAACACAATTAATAAATAAAAAAATTACTACATAAAAATTTTATTGATTATGAAAAAATACAGAAATTCCATATTATAATGAAAAATCCAACAGTAAGGTATTCTACAAAAAATATCAACACATATTTTATTGGTATAGCTTCTATTGAAAAGATTTACTGGTTATTCCAATGGTGAGTAAATTAAATTAAATTGAAATTTTTGTGGATTTAATATCTCAATTACTAATATTTATTTTTGTGTGAATTTACGTTGGATATTTTTTTCGGCCATATTTCAACCAATAAAAAAATTGTCACTGAAATTGGGAAAAACAATGAAAGTTCCATTGAAAAACTAGCTGTAGTGGCGAATCCAAAATAATTTCATGTGAGCACTATCTAATTAATACAAAAAGTATTGCAACAAAACAACATAATGTCATTACATTTATAAAGTATATTTTTCATAATTTTTCAAATTTCTCATATGTATTACTTTTTTTTTAACACATCAACAACAAAATATTTTTGTTATAATTTTCATTGAAAAATTCAAACGAAAATTGTAACGTTGAAATATTCATTAGTATTATTGTCGAAATTTCGCTGTAATATGTTTTCATTGGAATTTCATCATTTTCTTGTAGTAAAAGTATGACTCCAAATCAAATAAAAAATTTGCACTATGTATAATATTGTGTGCAGTTAATTGATTTGAAAATTGTTGATAATGATACAAAATATAACATATTTAATGTAATGATCATTTAATTTATGATAATTAGAAATTAAAAAAATACATATAAGTTGAAAAGTTCTTAAATATTTTATTAGTATTATAATAATTAAAGAAGAGGCTAGAATGATGTTCTACTGAAAAGGTAATATTAATACTAAATAAGATTTAAAAATGATGTTCGACGTAATAAAAAGGTAAAACTACACAACGAGAAAGCTTATAACTGACATTCCACTCAATAATAAAAAAAAATGATAAAATTAATAAATGTCATATATCAATTGGAGCTAGCGAATGAAAAATGGAAAATATACTTGAGATGCACATTTATAAAAAATATATTTATTTTTTTGTCTTAGAATTCGGTATGTTAGTCATAATTTTTTAGTTAAAAAAATAGTTAATTTTTACCATTAAATTTCTTAATTTTGAAATACTTAATTTTTTTTTTAGTTACCCTTTTATATATAATATATCATATCATTTCTTTCCCATGATATTTAATTTTACCAATGTTTTGTAAATAAAATAAAAATAATATAATTATTTATATCGATGTAAAATAATATATATATATATATATATATCAATACCAATTTAAAATAATAAATAGACCTAAAAGAATCTTATAAAATAATTATAGATCCATGTTAAATTAATTTTATTAATTATAAAACAATATTAGATAAACTTGTGGTATATTTTTCTGACATAGATTTGAAATATTCGTACTAAGGAAAAAGTCAACTAGATGTAATTGTACAACTATTACCAATATTAAATATGTGAATTAAAAGAAAAAAATAAATCGGTTGTATGTTAAACTATTATTCAATTATTGCTTGAAAGGGAACGCCATAATGGTTGTAAAATGTATTTTTTGTGAATATATCAATATAAACATTATTTACTTAATATTTTATCAGAACATGGAAATAAATGCAAAACTTTTTAATATTATAAACAATATAAAACTACATTTTTATTAAGTATATTATTACTATCAAACACGTAAAAATAACGCATTGCATATAAATGTTCTCTAATTCTTTCAAGAAATAAAATATTATTTGTGAAAAAAAAAAAAGTAAACCAATAGTAATGCAATGAGGAAAAGAAAATTTCTGAATTGTTTTAGAAAAGTATGAATACTAATATCAAGAAACAAAAATCTTTTAAAATTATTACTTTTTTTGTTGCTAGCATTTAAGTATATGTTCTCTATAAGAAATTAGTTCTCATAAATAATGATTCGATATTATCAAAAGATAGACCACAAACTTTAATAATGACTTCATAATAATAAAGTTAACAGATGACTAAGAGTATCATAATATAGTATAATTCAAATTCTTCTCATCTGAAATATTTTGACAAATACTTTTCAATATTGTCTCATTGTTTTATTTTCTTTTGTTTTGTTATTATTGAAGAATTAATAAAGCATCTTTATCTTGAATTTTTTAAATTCAAGCATTAGTTATGATACAAAAGATTGGACAATAAATGCAATAAATGTTATTAGACACATAAATATTGCAAATCCGGAAGAATATGGAAGGTGTCTATCTTCCAAATTAATAACACTGAAAAGGGAAAGTTTGATACTAATTAAAATATTTGTGAATGTTGAATAAGTTGTCTCTTTTTGATAAGAATATTTACAATCATAACTGTGTATTGTGCTCGATCATACGCACAATTGTTTTAGAGTACATATTTTCATGTAATGTGTGATGATTTCAAAAAAATAATTTAGCCCCTTCAGAGAAGTACATGATTTTGGAAAATCAAATTTTATTTAGAGATGATATTTGTTCCCACCTCATGGGGTAAGTACCAATTTGTTTATGTGGAGAGAGAGAGAGAGAGAGAGAGAGAGAGAGAGAGAAATGTAGTAGTTTATACCGTGATTAAAATAAATATCAAGAATTTTAATGACACAAATATCAAGAAATTTAATGGTACAATTGTTTATTTCACAGAGATACTTATGAGCTATTAGTAGAAGTACCTTATAATGATCATACGATCATAAAGTTTGACTATATATTTGGCTAAAGTATTTCTAAGTGTTGAATAAAACACACGTTTTGCCAAATTAATTAAGAAGAATTTTGCAATACTATTGATCTATTAGAATTCAACGAGTATGAATGTTTCTTATGAGAACATCAAAACAAAATAAAAGAAAATGACTCTTGAATCTAACATAATAAATAAAAGAACTCATGCATCTATAATATACATTATGTCTTTATTTAGTCATTTATTGTTTTTTCATTATGTTCATGTGTGATTTTACACCATATTTATTGAGTATCTAGAACTTAGTCATTGCATTATTGGTGTATAAATTGCATATTTGTGCTTTAATTCTCTATTTGTTGGAAAGGTATTACACGTGCTTATTTTGTAGATAGTTCCACATATTTGTAGAGCTTTTGGCTATTGGAGGCGCATGGTGAGTACCTAAAACCCCCGGGATGATGAAAGATTGATGCAAAGATGAAAAAAATGGAAGAAACAAGTAAAACGAGTGAAAAGGAGAGTGCAGATTTGTGACACGGGCAGTGACACGGGCACCATGCCCGTGTCAGAGGCCGTGTCACCTCAACAGAGACAATTCGTAACCTGGGAGCTGACACGGGCTGCGACACGGACCGTGACACGGGCAGAATGGCCGTGTCGCGCGCAGGCAGTTTTTTATATCTTACCTATTTTGAAAAGGAGAAGGGTTTTGGACATTATAAAAGGCATATTTACCCTATTTTGAGAAGAGGAACGTGAATACACATTAGAGAATCCCTAGAACATACAAGGGAAGCAATTGGGAATCAAAAGAAGATTCAACTACGAAGGAATCAAGAAGATTGAAAGATCGACGAGATTCCTAGTTTTTATTTCTTCTTTCCTTTTGAACTTTTATTGATCATGTCGATTTCTAATATGTCTATCTATTTGAATTCGAACATGAGTGGCTAGTTTATTTGATTCTAGGACTTGGTAGTAGATTAATATGTTGGGATTTTGGATGAATTATTATAATTGATTGTTTTTCTTTTGAACCCTATTCAAATATTTTGTTATTGTTTCATGTTTAGCACTTGATCAATGCTTTTACATGTTTGACAATATTGTTCATAATTCGTGAGATGAGTTCAATATTAGGTCTTTATATTTGACACAATTTACTTGCTTGAATCGAGAGATTAGTAGGTCGTTGTAAGGATATTAGATCTTTTAATCTATTTGGAGTTGAATTGCATGTGTTTAGTGGAGACGCTAATATATGTGATTTAATCTACGGTTTTATCGATCTTGAGAGGGACGATAAGCTAAATTTGTGATCATCTTATAGGGAAGATAAAGGAAACATTGGTTGTGATACTTTTGAAGGAACCCAACTGTTAATTGAAACCAAAGTCTTAGAATCTATCATTCCCATATACTTTCTTACGTGTTTTTCTAACTAGTTTCTTCTTGTTGCTTTATTTCTCTTTAATTATATTTTCTTAGTTTAGTTAATCCATCTCATATTCGGTCGTCTAAATAAAGTTGACACTATCATAATCTGGTACTTGATATATTAATTATTTGGTCTTTTGGGATACGACCTTGCTTGCCACATACTACGAGTGAAGCCGTACACTTGCGGTCGAGCTTTAAAAATATAGGCGAACAAGTTTTTGGCACCGTTGCCGGGGACTAATATAATTATTTATATCAATATTACGATAGATAGTGAAAATTTTAATTTAGATATTTTTTTTTGTTTTTCGTGACATAATCTCTCATATTCGTGATTTCAGGAAGTGCATGTTAACTCGCTCTAAAGGTGTACAACTACCACCCTTGATTGACGAAGTTGAAGCATTCTCTAGACGCAATAGTGCAACAACTAGAAAAAGAAGGGGCAATCCAGAGTGCACAATGGACAAGCAAGAGCAAGAACAACCGAGGCAAGCAATTCGTGACCACTTTCGGCCTCAATTTAAGAGGAATTTTGGCGGGATTGCGCATATACCCGTCAATGCGAATAATTTCGAACTGAAGCCCTGCTATATCTCGATGGTGCAAAACAACCAATTTGGTGGACACCCGACCGAGGATCCGAATCAACACTTGACCCAGTTTTTGCAAATCTGTGATTTGGTCAAGTACAATGGTGTCTCCGAGGATGCCATACGGCTGCGTCTATTCCCTTTTTCTCTAAAGGATAAAGCTCGGAGTTGGTTGTCGATGATTTCTGATGGGAGCATTACTACTTGGGAGGAGTTGAACCAGAAGTTTCTGCTTAAATATTTTCCTCTGAGCAAGTCGATGCAACTCAAAAGCGAGATTACTCAATTTAGGCAGCAAGACTCGGAGCCTTTATACGAGGCGTGGGATCGATTTAGAGAATTATTGAGAAGATGCCCTCAACATGGTTTTCCGGAGGATCAACAACTTTGTTTCTTCTATAACGGGTTGTTGGGCCAAACGAGAGCCTTTGTAGATGCGGCTGTTGGAGGAGCTCTATTGGCTAAAACACCGGAGGAAGTGTCCAATTTGTTGGAAAAGATGGCCATGAATAGTTACCAGTGGCCTTCGGAGAGGACGAACATTAGACGAGTGGCGGAGCTGACGTCTTCTGATCCTATTAAGGAGTTAGCGGCTCAAATGTCGTCGTTGACGACGAAATTGAATGCTTTGGCAAAAGGCTCTGATCAGATGAGTGGAGTACAAGGCCACGTGTTACCACCGGATCCTTTAGGAGAGGCTAATTTTATCAATACTCGAAACTTCAACAACTATCGCCCTAATCCGGTGCCGGGTTTCTATCACCCGAATAATAGGAATCATGAAAATTTTTCCTATGGAAATACAAAGAATGTGCTCCAACCACCACCGGGGTTCAAGGTGGTGAATGGCGAGATTGTTGTTTAGTAGAGATTTGTGGGTATGTGGTAACCGAGTTACCCGACTCGGGTCGTTCTCTAAGGAAGGCTCTTCGGAGCTTTGGTTGTTGTTCAATTGTCCAAAAACACAAAGCGAGAGAAATAAATCCTAAACATTCTATTCATTGGTTGAAGATTGATTAAGCACTAGATTAACTAAGGAAGTAAGCAACTAGCAATTAAACAAGCAATTATACTAGAAACCCTAGCTTACTAAACCGGAGAACCGAAAATCAACAAAAACGAGCTAAAACAAAAGAAACGAACTCCATCTACTACACTTAATAGTTAAAGCCGAAGATTCTACGACGAAATAACCGAGCTGAATATCATAGTCACGATGTTTCAAGTAGAAATTCACACTTCAACAAACTCAAGCACAATAGACAAGCTCAAAAACTACAAAAACACGGAAAATGACTAAACGAGCAAACATATCCAATAATCGAGCAAGTCCTAATCACTTCTACTAACAAGATAGCTAATTAGGTGCACAATACGAAAATATAAGTCTTAAAAGTAAGTACTCACATTCCTAGTGCATGCTTAGTCGAAATCGGAGTAAAGAGGTATAAACTTGCATAAAACGAGAGTTGCCGGAAGAAGTTGCCGGAAATAGTTCGCCGGAAAATACTAAGCTAGAGAGAATCTAGAGGGAAAGCTAAAAACCAAAGACATTACCAAAAAGAGTAAAGTAGTAAATGAAATCTAGATGCTCAATTACAAAGGGCCAAAACATATATATAGTCCAGCTCCAAAAACACATAGTAGAAACACGCAGATTAAATGACACACTCTCGAGCTCGCAGCGAGTTCCGCGGGTCGCGGGCGTGAGATGGCAGGGTAAGGCTCGAGGGACGCACGGGATCGGCGCGAGAGAAGACGGCACTCTCGATGTCGCGGCCGCACTTGCGCGCGTGGACGGAAGGGTGCGCGGGTCATGGCACGAGGTGGCGCAGGGCAAAAACCCATACTCTCGAGCTGGCGGCGGGACTCGCGCGCGTGGACGGCTTGGCGAGAAGGTACTCTCGATGTCGCGAGAGGTTTCGAGCGCGCGGACACGGGTGAAGGCACGAGAAATAGGCTACTCTCGATGTCGTGGTGAGATTCGCGGGCGCGGACTGCGTGAAGGCGCGTAGACGGCATGAGGGCGCGAGTGCAGTGGCGCGGGGGTGCGAGTGTAGTACCTTTGGAGACTTTTGATCGATTTTAACTCGAAATCTTCGGAATAGATTAGCTCAATGGTTCGGGACTTCTCGAAACTGACTCGGAATATTTGGAAATTCTCGCCTCTCGGGGTTTGATTCGATTCTTCTCGTCCTCCTCGAAATAAACCTGAAAATAACACCAACAAGCACGGAAAAATACGCCCAGGACACAAAATAAAAGGAAGACACCATTAGGCACAAATGTTAACAATGACGCCATTCAACATACTTAATTCGCCACTTAACAATTTTGAACTTTCAAACGCACATCAAGCCTCACGAGGGGAAAGTCGACACAACCAAACAACAACCTAAAACAACCGGTCCAACACACAACTAAACACACTAACCAATACCAAAACGAAAGAAAAATCATATACACAATCACTTAAACAAACATAATCAAGAAATCCTCCCCTCACTTCAAACAAAGTAATGTCCTCATTGCTTACCCAAAAACATACAGAAAGAAACGAGATCACACAAGCTCAAGTGAAATGAAACAACACAAAAGGAAAATAAACACATAACACAGAAACAAAACGAAGAGAAAAAGAAAAAGGGTAAAAAAATGCGTACTCCACGGTGAGAAGTCACCGTGTATCCATAGGTGTGTCGTCGGGAGGAAGAGAAGAAGAATCGGGATCCATGGCATGAGAATACGGAAGAGAAGTGGGGCCCACGGCCCGAGAGTCTATCAATGTCGAAAGTCGAGAGTCGAGGGTATCAATGCGGCTATCCATGCGGTCCATCCGAGCATCCATCCGAGCACCCAATCTCGCAAACTCATCCGTCATGAATAAACGAAGCTCGGCGAGGCTCTTGGTCACGGCGGTCATCGGGTGCTCGTAAGGAGGAAGATTGATTATCAGCCGGGTGCCGGAAGAAGTCCTGGGAAGTTGCTCTTTTACCGCCTCGCTATCAAAGTACGATTGCACACATCTCCGATCCGCGTGGGGGCACAAAGTCGTCTCATTGAGTATGATTTACCCGAGTTTAAGCTCGTTAAGTCCAATCGACTTCGAGTCCACTATGTCGGTTCCCGTGTCCACCTCAAAATGATAAGCCAAAGCCGAGATGAGCACTCCATAGGTCGGGTAGAACCGTTTCGTGCAACGAATTTGGTCGATGTTGCCCCAAATGAACGGAAGAGGATTCACGGGCTTGTTGTGGAGGGCGCAATGTAACATGAAGACCTCATTAGTGCTCACCTTCGAGCCCTCATTCTTCCCGAACACGTTATAGTTGATGAACTTGTGGACGATGCACAACGCGTGGTCGCGAGTGTGCCCGTTAACCAACTCTCCCTTTGGCTTCATTGGAAACCCCGATAGTTCACGCCATGCTTCCTTGACATCAAAATCCGCTGGCGGAGCTTCGAGTCCTACACATGTGAATCCAAAGACTTTCTTCATTACGTCCGCATCAATCCTCTGGGGCTCACCCTCGAGACGGCATGTGACGACCTCCCGATTTTCCACAAGTTGAAAGGTGGAGTAAAACTCCAACGTCACATTGGTGTAGGCATAGTAGTCCATCGAGGCATACTTGGTCAAACCGAGAACCTTGAGGTACTTCTTGATGGTGTCCGCAAGCCCGAGCTTCTCGTAGAGCTTGAAGTCCATTACTTTCGGCCTTATGATCCGCGCAGCCCGGAGTTTGAGAAAAATGGCCCTCTCCATTGAATTTTTGAGCTCGAAAGGTGCATTACGGCTATGAGTGGTTACTTCGTGGGAACGGCGAGGTGGTTCCTCGGGTTCCGACTCCTCGACGACGACCTTTTTACCCTTAGAAGCTTTGGCGGCTTGCTTGGCCCTTTTCTTAGACGGCATGGTGTTAATAGAATTTCGAAATAATCGAGAGGCGACCTACAAAAGTTTGAACACGTCCGGCATGACGTGTTTCAATGCACGACAACAATACCCAAGGCACAAACGATATATCCCGACAATCACGAATATGAGTTCAATCAATCATAAGCACCACGTCAAATATCCCAATCACCAATCAAATATGACAATCACCGATCAAATATACCAATCACCAACTACCGCGAAACGACAAAATTAACCGAACTTAGAGTGGATAAGCCGTATACCTCGGTAGAGTTGCAAGCGTCGTCGGAGCTCGGAAGTCGAGGTGCAGGGTTCGGTCGCGAGAATTAGTGAGCGCAGCAGGGGAGGTCGCCGGATGGAGCCGAAGCTGTTGATGGTCGGAGATGGAGATTGGCTCAGTAGGAGTTTGCCGGTTAGAGTTGGAAGGTGAAGTTGGGCTCGAACCGCCGTTCGTCACGAGTCGCCGAGCTTGGTCGCCGGTGGAGTTGTGGTCAGAGGAGGAATGGCGATTTCGACAGTGGCTGGGAAAGGGTCGAATCGCCGGTCGGAGAGAACTCGTCGCCGGTGATGCGCGGTTGGCCGGTGGAAGCTCGAGGTCGGCGGTGGTGGAAAGAGCAGATGGTCGGAGCTAGGGTTTTGGGATTCTGAGAGAGAAACGATCGGGTGTAGAATCGATTTTTCCAATTTTTGGTTTTTTTTATTTTATATATAAATGGGTTCGGGTCGGGCTGGGTTCGGAGTTCGGGCTGGTTAGTCGGAGGATGGGCCGGGCCGGCGAGTCGCTGGGAATTCCGCCGCGCAGAAATGAAGCCGCAAAAGTGGAGACTGGTCGATGCCGCGCCTCGCGGAAACTTTCGCCAGGTCGCGAGTGGACGTCCGCGCAGAAATAACGCTGCAGGAGTTGGAGGGCTGGTGGACGTCGCGCCGCGCGGAAATCTTCGCGAGTTGAGAGTGCGCGTCCGCAGGCGCGGAGCGTTTCGCCGCGCGGAAAGTGTGCCACAGAACTTTGGCGATCAGGGGCGTCCGCGCGCGCGGAAAACCTCGCGAGAGCGCGAGCTGAGCGACTGACACTTATTCATATTTCACAAATATTCGCCCCGATTTATCGATTCAACTCCCGAAACCCTGGTCTAGCTCAATTTCACTCCCTTTTTTTTAATATAAAAGAAAGAGAATAAAAGAACGAGAATAAAGAAAACCAACGAAAATAATAAAAGAGAATAAAAACGTGGGTTGCCTCCCACGAAGCGCTCGGTTTAATGTCGTGAGCTCGACAAAGCCGTCAATTCCTCAATAATTTGGCTCGTCGAGCCGAGAATAGAGTACTCGGATTTCCTTGGCTTCTCCCTCGAGATAGGGCTTCACCCGGTGCCCGTTCACTTGAAAAGTCGTCTTGTCGGTTGGGTTGAAAAGTTTAACTACCCCGGAAGGAAAGACCTCCTTGATTACGAAATGGCCGCTCCATCTTGAATTCAATTTCCCGGGAAACAATCTAAGTCGAGAATTAAAAAGAAGTACCTTCATCCCGGGTGAGAGCTCCTTTCTTATAATCTTCGAATCGTGCCACTTTTTTACTTTGTCCTTGTAAATCCGGGCATTCGCATACGCCTCATTTCTCAACTCGTCCAATTCATCGATTTGCAAGTGTCTCTCCTTTCCGGCCAAACCAAGCTCGAAATTAAGGATCCGGATAGCCCAATATGCTCTATGCTCGATTTCCACCGGAAGGTGACACGCCTTCCCATACACTAAACGAAATGGACTCATACCAAGGACACCTTTGTAAGCCGTTCGATGTGCCCATAATGCATCTCCGAGTTTTTGGGACCAATCGCGTCTCGAGGCACTCACAGTTCGCTCGAGGATGGCCTTAATTTGCTTATTACTCGTTTCGACTTGCCCGGAAGTTTGAGGGTGATAAGGGGTGGCAACCTTGTGAGCTATCCCATTCTTCTCCATTAGCTTCTTGAAAACCCGGTTGCAAAAGTGAGAGCCTCCATCACTAATTATTGCCCGTGGAAAACCGAAACGATTGATGATATGATCTTGAACGAACTTCACCACAACCTTGGCATCGCAACTTCTAGTTGGAATAGCTTCTACCCACTTGGAGACATACTCCACCCCAACCAAGATGTACTCAAACCCATGAGATATCGGAAAAGGCCCCATGAAGTCAATACCCCACACGTCAAAGATCTCAACCGGCAAAAACGTATTAAGTGGCATCTCATTCCTTCGCCCAATATTTCCCGAACGTTGGCACCGATCACACGAAATAGAGAACGCGTGAGAGTCTTTGAAAATCGTGGGCCAATAGAATCCGCTTTGTAACACCTTGAATCCCGTCTGTCGACCTCCAAAGTGGCCTCCACAATTCGATGAATGGCACGCGGTTAGAATGGCTTGTTGCTCTTTCTCGGGTACACACCGTCTTATGACCTCATCCTTGCCAAGATGGAAGAGATAGGGATCTTCCCACATAAAGTACCTACACTTAGCAATGAATCTCTTCCTTTCTTGGAAGGATAGGTCGTCATTCAAGATACCACTAGCCAAGTAATTAGCAATATCGGCATACCAAGGCACACAATCAACAATAAACACATGCTCGTATGGAAATGCATCATCAAGATCAAGCTTATCACAAGAATTTGAAGGTAAAGCAAGGCGTGATAAATGATCGGCAACTACGTTCTCACACCCTTTTCTATCTAAGATTTCCACATCAAATTCTTGTAAAAGTAACACCCAACGAATCAACCTAGGTTTAGATTGAGCCTTAGCTAACAAATGCCTCAAAGCCGCATGGTCACTATACACCACAACTTTATATCCTACAATGTAAGCACGAAATTTCTCAAGGGCAAAGATAATAGCTAAGAATTCCTTTTCGGTTGTGGTGTAATTAACTTGAGCCTCATTTAAGGTCATGCTAGCATAGCAAACAACATGATGGCGTTTCTCAACTTTTTGACCTAAAACGGCCCCAACCGCATAATTCGAGGCATCACACATGATTTCAAATGGTAAAGACCAATTCGGGGGCATCACAATTGGTGCCGTGACCAATCTTCTCTTCAATTCATTAAAAGCATGCATACACTCTTCATTGAAATCAAAAGGAGCATCAAGAGCAAGTAAAGCACATAAAGGTCGGGCGATTTTTGAAAAATCTTTAATAAATCTCCGGTAAAAACCGGCATGCCCTAGAAAACTTCGAACACCTTTCACATTAAGAGGGGGAGGGAGTTGTTCAATCACGTCAATTTTTGCCTTGTCTACTTCAATCCCTTTAGAAGAAATGACATGCCCAAGGACAATACCACTAGGAACCATAAAATGCGATTTCTCCCAACTAAGAGTCAAATTACTTTCAGTGCATCGTTTCAACACTTTATCAAGTTTATCAAGGCAATCAACAAACGAATCACCAAAAACGGAGAAATCATCCATAAATATCTCAATAAATTCACCAATCATATCCGAAAAGATAGAAAACATGCACCTTTGAAATGTGGCGGGAGCATTGCAAAGTCCAAAGGGCATCCTCCGGAAAGCAAATGTGCCAAAGGGGCATGTAAAGGTGGTCTTCGGTTGATCCTCCGGGGCGATTGGGATTTGATAGTACCCCGACAAGCCGTCAAGAAAGCAATAGAAGGGATGTCCGGCTAGCTTGTCAAGGAGTTGATCGATAAACGGCAAGGGAAAGTGGTCCTTCCTTGTAGCGGCATTGAGCTTTCGAAAATCTATACACATCCGCCATCCCGTCGTGGCCCTCGTCGGCACAAGCTCACCCTTGCTATTCTCCACTACCGTAATCCCACTCTTCTTTGGGACAACATGCACGAGACTCACCCATTCACTCACGGCCACGGCATAGATGATCCCCTCTTGGATCAACTTGAGAATCTCCCCTTTTACGACCTCCATCAAGGTTGGGTTCAAACGCTTTTGTCCTTCTTGGATAGGTTTGGACTCGTCCTCAAGAATTATTCTATGCATACAAGTGGCCGGGCTTATTCCCTTGATATCACTCAAACTCCACCCTAGAGATTCCTTGTTTGCCTTGAGAACTCCCACGAGTAATTCTTCCTCCTCTTCCGAAAGCCCCGAAAAGATAATGGCGGGCTTCTTCTCGTCATCTTCTAGAAAGACATACTTGAGGTGTGATGGTAGAGGCTTAAGCTCATTAGAAATTTCCCGGGGTTCGGGTTCCTTGGATAGTTCGAAAAGATCCACCACACCTTCCTCTTCGGGATCTAGCTCCTTGGGCTCTTCATCATCGGGAATGTTGCACTCACACGAGACCTCGGCATGAAAAAGATTGTGAACCTCCTCCTCGACCACATCAATAAACGAACAATTCTCGGTGGCCAACGGTGTCGTCTTGGAGTCATTCATTGTAAAAGTAACCGTTTCACCAAGGGCCGACAAAGTGACTCGACCGTCTTTGACATTGATGAGTGTATTGGTAGTGGCCATGAACGGTCGACCAAGTAAGATAGTGTGCTCATTGCCGGTGTTCGGAACCTCCCCCACATCAAGAACAACAAAGTCCGCCGGGACTATCAAATTACCCACCCGAATCAAAATATCTTCGATGACACCCTTTGGGTAGCGTAAAGTGCGGTCCGCCAATTGCAAACACATCCTTGTGGGCTTAAGGTCACCTAACTCCAATTGTTGAAAGATCGAGTAAGGCATTAGGTTTATCTCGGCTCCTAGGTCTAGCATACCGTTCGTCTCCTTGCCATTTCCCAACGTAATCTTAATCACAAAACCTCCCGGGTCACACTCCTTTCGAGGAATAGTGGTAGAAGCCACCTCGGAAATCATCACCTTCTCATTGTCACCAAACCTCCTCTTCTTAGACGCTAAGTCTTTGAAAAAGTGAACATATGCCGGGACATTTCGAATAACATCTAGGAGAGGGAGGTTGACATTCACCTTTGATAGCATGTCGTAGAGATCCTTGAATTGCCGGTTCCTCTTTGTATCTTGGAGTCGACTTGGGTAGGGTACCGGTGGGCGGTAGGGTGTAGCCGACTTGTGAATGGTGTCTAGATCTTCGGGTGTCGGTTTCTCCCTCGGCTTCTCAATCATCACCTCTTTGTTCTTTCCGAAATCCGCCACCTCGTCTAACTCGTCATCACCCTCCTTGCCATCAATATCCTCAACCATAACATCACTAGGCATTTCAACTCGGTTATCCACCACTCTTCCACTTCGTAAAACCGTCACGGCTTGGGCTTGCTCGGGTTGGCTCGGGAGTCGATCCTTCTTGTTGTTCCTTTGGATCTCACCAATCGACGTCCCTAGTTGCCCCATTTGTGTCTCAAGACACTTGAGAGATGCTTGGATTGAAGGTACGCCCTTGACCGTGTCATGAAGGGTGGACACGGTTGATGCGAGGCTTTGAAGGTACTTCTCCATATTATCTATTCGAGCATCCGAGGAATTCACTTTAGTTTCCTTCTCGGGTTCCGGTGGAGGGGGCATTGGTTGCCTTGGAATGAACCCTCCACGCCCTTGTGGGTATCCTTGAAACTCGGGCCTCGGTTGATAGCCTTGGAATTCGGGTCTCGGTTGGAAGGTTCGGTTTTGAGGAGGTGCATATCCTTGAGGTGGGGCATAAGCTTGAGGTGGTGCCGGTTGTTGTGGGTAGCTCGCCTTCGGGTCCCTCCACGAGAAATTCGGGTGGTTTCTCCACCCCGGGTTATAGGTATTTGAGTAGGGATCGTTTGGAACCCGGGGGGCATACCCTTGGATCGCATTGATATCATAAGGGACCCCTTCAAGATTCGGGTCATAAACCGGCTCCATGTATCTCGGGCATTCATGGCCTCCATGGCCCGTTTCCCCACAACATCCACAAACTTCCGCCATCACTACTTGGGTCGACTTCACATCACGTAGGCGAAGGTTTTTAAGCTCCTCCTCCAATGAGGCCAACTTAGCCATAACCGCATCATTCGATGAACCGGAAGCTTGTGACGCCTCGTTCACGGGAGCTCTCTTCCGGACACTCTTCCTTTGGGAATTTTCGCTCAACATCTCGTACAATTCATAAATCTCCTCGGCCGTGTGGCTCCCGATATCTCCACCGGCCGCATGATCAACCATGTATTGAAGAGTTTGGTGAAGTCCGTCATAGAAAAATTGATTCAACACTCCTAAGCAAAAGTGATGGTGGGGGCATTGAAGTTGATAGCCCTTGAATCGCTCCCAAGCCTCATGAAAAGTTTCACCCGGGTTTTGGCTAAAGCTAGCCATTTGTGCTCGGAGGTCGGTGGTCTTTTGATGTGAATAGTATTTGCCCATGAATTTTTCGTAGACGGCCTCCCAATTGTTGAGTGAGTTTGGTAGCAACGTCATGAACCAAGTCTTGGCTCGGTCCTTCAAGGTATATGGGAAGCACCTCATTCGAAGTTGGTTCTCGGTTAGGCCTTGTAGAGGGAAGGTATTGACGATGGAATAGAAATCCCGAATGAAGTTAAGAGCATCCTCTTGTGCGAGGCCATAAAACGAGGGAAGTTGGTTGAGGTGAATGGCTTTGAGGTCATAATTTCGAACCGCCTCACCGAGCACGAGGCACGAAGTGTTGTCTCCGATAATTGGTCGTGCAAAGTACCTCATGTTCGGGGGTGGTGGTTGTTGTTCTCGTTGATCCGCCATTGGTTAGAATATGGGCTCGGGTTCCGGTTGTGGTTCGTCTATGTTAAGCTCAACGTAGAGGTTAGGTGGTGGCGACTCCTCTCGGGGTGGACGATTCCTTCTACCTCGCATAAACACAACCAAAAACTATACCCGTGAACACACCAATGGGAAACAAGGTAAACGAGATTAATAAACACAAACTAACTAACAAAGCAAGAGAAATCAAGAGAAATACGGAAATTAAGTAAAGGATCACAAAAATCAAGAGAAACACATGAAAAAGGGACAACCAAATAACAAACTAGGCGTCCTACTTGCCTTCCCCGGCAACGGCGCCATTTGTTTAGTAGAGATTTGTGGGTATGTGGTAACCGAGTTACCCGACTCGGGTCGTTCTCTAAGGAAGGCTATTCGGAGCTTTGGTTGCTATTCAATTGTCCAAAAACACAAAGCGAGAGAAATAAATCCTAAACATTCTATTCATTGGTTGAAGATTGATTAAGCACTAGATTAACTAAGGAAGTAAGCAACTAGCAATTAAACAAGCAATTATACTAGAAACCCTAGCTTACTAAACCGGAGAACCGAAAATCAACAAAAACGAGCTAAAACAAAAGAAACGAACTCCATCTACTACACTTAATAGTTAAAGCCGAAGATTCTACGACGAGATAACCGAGCTCAATATCATAGTCACGATGTTTCAAGTAGAAATTCACACTTCAACAAACTCAAGCACAATAGACAAGCTCAAAAAATACAAAAACACGGAAAATGACTAAACGAGCAAACATATCCGATAATCGAGCAAGTCCTAATCACTTCTACTAACAAGATAGCTAATTAGGTGCACAATACGAAAATATAAGTCTTAAAAGTAAGTACTCACATTCCTAGTGCATGCTTAGTCGAAATCGGAGTAAAAAGGTATAAACTTGCATAAAACGAGAGTTGCCGGAAGAAGTTGCCGGAAATAGTTCGCCGGAAAATACTAAGCTAGAGAGAATCTAGAGGGAAAGCTAAAAACCAAAGACATTACCAAAAAGAGTAAAGTAGTAAATGAAATCTAGATGCTCAATTACAAAGGGCCAAAACATATATATAGTCCAGCTCCAAAAACACATAGTAGAAACACGCAGATTAAATGACACACTCTCGAGCTCGCAGCGAGTTTCGCGGGTCGCGGGCGTGAGATGGCAGGGTAAGGCTCGAGGGACGCACGGGATCGGCGCGAGAGAAGACGGCACTCTCGATGTCGCGGCCGCACTCGCGCGCGCGGACGGAAGGGTGCGCGGGTCATGGCACGAGGTGGCGCAGGGCAAAAACCCATACTCTCGAGCTGGCGGCGGGACTCGCGCGCGTGGACGGCTTGGCGAGAAGGTACTCTCGATGTCGCGAGAGGTTTCGAGCGCGCGGACACGGGTGAAGGCACGAGAAATAGGCTACTCTCGATGTCGTGGTGAGATTCGCGGGCGCGGACTGCGTGAAGGCGCGTAGACGGCATGAGGGCGCGAGTGCAGTGGCGCGGGGGTGCGAGTGTAGTACCTTTGGAGACTTTTGATCGATTTTAACTCGAAATCTTCGGAATAGATTAGCTCAATGGTTCGGGACTTCTCGAAACTGACTCGGAATATTTGGAAATTCTCGCCTCTCGGGGTTTGATTCGATTCTTCTCGTCCTCCTCGAAATAAACCTGAAAATAACACCAACAAGCACGGAAAAATACGCCCAGGACACAAAATAAAAGGAAGACACGAAAATACACGAAAAACAATAAAATGGACCGGTCAACGCTAAAACAATCCTAAAACCGACTCAACTACGCACAAGAAACACATAAAAAGAAGCACAAAAACATAATAAACAATTGTCGAAGAGAAGAAGATGGACATGGAAAATATTCTGGTAGCTTTCATGAATGAGACAAGAAATCGTTTCAATAGAGATGAAGAGAAGTTGGACAAGATTGAGAATCATGTGACACAATTGGCTACGACAATGGAGGCTCAAATGAAAAATTTGGAGATGCAAATTGGTCAATTAGCCAAGGCCGTGGGAAGCCAGCACCAAAGGGGTCAATTTCCGAGCAATACCGAGTTGAACCCAAAAGAGCAATGTCATGCCATCTATCTACGAAGTGAAGAGGAGAAAGTTTGTGATGAGTTAATGAAGGAACCAAGTGTGATAGCAACGTCAAGGCCTGAGATTACATTTAATTCTAACTTTGGCTCTCCTAAACTTTCTATCCTTTTACCTTTTCCTCAACGATTTGCGAAGAAGAGGGAGATTGAGAAACATGAGACGGTGACCTTAACGGAAGAGTGTAGTGCGATCCTCCAACGCACGATTCCTCCGAAGCTTAAGGACCCCGGGAGCTTTACGATTCCTTGCACTATTGGGAATATGTTCTTTAGCAAAGCTTTATGTGATCTTGGTGCAAGTATTAATCTCATGCCTTTGTCAATTTTTAGGAAACTCGGATTGGGAGAAGTGAAGCCGTCTAGGATGACCTTGAAATTGGCGGATCGTTCGATAACGTATTCGAAGGGGATTGTTGAGGATGTGCATGTCAAGATAGATAATTTCATTTTTCCCGTTGATTTTGTTGTATTGGACATGGAGGAAGATAGTGACGTGCCATTGATTCTAGGGCGTCCATTTTTAGCAACGGGAGATGCGTTGATTGACGTCAAAAAGGGAGAACTTACATTGCGTATTAATGATGAGCATGTGTTATTTTCAATACATAAGCCTATACTTCATGATAATAATATGCATACTAAATTTATTGATTCTGGTGATGTGATCAAGTTGGAAGATATGATGAACTCGGAGAGCAAAACGGTGAAAATCGGAGTTGAAGATAAGTCGCGCAGAGCTGACACGGGCAGTGACACGGGCATTATGCCCGTGTCAGGTGGTCGTGTCAGAGGCCTGGGAGAAACTCAAAATTTTCAGACGCGACACGGACGGCGACACGGCCCGTGTCAGGTGCCCAGGTACGGCTTTTGGAGCACGGACGACGACGCGACCCGGACCATCAAGCACGGCCCGTGTTGGAGGTCGTGTCAGGTGTACTATCTACTCCTATTTCAGCCGAATCAAGTTCTTCAAAGCCCGACGCACCGATTATGGACCTCAAGCCATTGCCAGATCATCTGACATATGTATACTTGGGTGATAATTGCACATATCCGGCGGTGCCGAAAAAGGGAGGAATGACAGTAGTGACAGAGGAGAAAGAAGAATTGATTGCACGAGATGAAGCGACTTTTTCAGTCCATGAACAGTCCTACATTGATTTGAAGGAGCCTTGATTGAACTTTACAAGCGTCTGGCTGAAGACGTTAAACTTAGCGCTTGTTGGGAGGCAACCCAATGTCTACTGCTTTATTTTTTTATTTTTTTTTATTATTTTTTTTTTGTTTGTTTGATACTTTGTTTTTCTTCCTTACAGAATATTACATGGAGAGATTTACATGACGAAGAATGTGTTTCGATATCTATACTAGTAATTGTCATCTCTCTAATAATGATTTGTAAGTAATCTCTATTTTACTTTTATTGAAATTCTATTCTTCCCTTTTGTGCTTCATATAATTTCATTCAAGTTTGGGGGGGAGATGTGATATTTTGGTTTGAGAATTTTAGAGAGAAGATAACATGATATCTTGCATTATCTTTGCATATCATTTAGTTGCATGTTAGGTTTTATCGCTTTAGCACGTTTATTGCTTTCTTAGGATTCGAGTAGTTGTAGTTGGTTGACTTTGATCCAACTTGATGAGTTTCTTGTGCATATTTGATATATGATTCGGGCATAATGTGCTAAGGGAGGGAATTTGAGAATTGATGGAATTGTGAATTTGAATGATTGGTTGATGTTTTTATTCATGAATATATGACCCTTTGTGAGATTTCGAGCCTTATTTTTTTTGTCGAGTGTATCATTCATTGTTGTTTAAATTCTAGAACTTGCATTGGTATCTTTATCGAAACCACATGGTGTGTGCTTTTTGTGAAAATGATCTAAGACATATTTTTGTTCGAGCCTTTTTGACCTTTTCAGCTTACCAAATGATATTTTAATCCCTAGTTAACCCTTTTGAGCTTTTGCCTATTTTCTTTGAATGCCACATATTAAGCTACATCTATATTATTCCTTGTCCTTGCTTGAGCATTTAGGATTATATCATGTGAAGAGGATGAGTGTATTGTTTGTGGTGGGGATAAATGGAAGACGTGAATGGGAGTGTAAGTTGATGGGGGGAAGTTGAATGAGGTTGAAAGAGTTGTTTAAAAAAAAAAAAAAAATGAGAAGAAAAATCTGAAAAAAAAAAAGAAAAAAAAAAGTATAAGTATATGTAGTCGTATATTTTAGCCTTAACTGAAATAAAGGCGGTTTGGTTGGATTTTTGGAGTTTCTTATACGGCCTGCGAGTATTGATTGAAATGGGTATGGGATAAGTTGTTTTGAGCTTGATATTGACTAATAGGTGATGAAGTGAAGAAGTTTATGTTTTGTAGTTCTAGATGCTTGAGTTTTCGTCACTTTATCCATATTTTTCCTACCCTAGCCAAAGAGAACAACCAAATGAAAGTCCTTTTTGATTCATGAATTGCATGCACAGTAAGTGGTGGAGATAGTAGACGATTTGCAAGCTTATGGTAATTTTTCAACATTGAATTGACTTGAGCGATTATTTCCCTATACACTTTTGAGAGTGAGAGTATACACTTATCTGGTGAGGTTTGTGGATTGAAGGTATTGACCATGATTTTGATGAAGCATTCTTTAAGTTTAAAAATTCCAGAACTTAGTTATATTATTTGCCCGATGCATATTGAGAATGTGTATGATTGACTTTGAGAGTGTGATTGTTTTTCCTTGTGTGTTGGTAGGAGTTTGATACATTGATCGGGACTATCAATGGTTCAAGTTTGGGGGATTGTTCATGTGTGATTTTACACCATATTTATTGAGTATCTAGAACTTAGTCATTGCATTATTGGTGTATAAATTGCATATTTGTGCTTTAATTCTCTATTTGTTGGAAAGGTATTACACGTGCTTGTTTTCTAGATAGTTCCACATATTTGTAGAGCTTTTGACTATTGGAGGCGCATGGTGAGTACCTAAAACCCCCGGGATGATGAAAGATTGATGCAAAGATGAAAAAAATGGAAGAAACAAGTAAAACGAGCGAAAAGGAGAGTGCAGATTTGTGACACAGGCACCATGCCCGTGTCAAAGGCCGTGTCACCTCAACAGAGACAATTCGTAACCTGGGAGCTGACACGGGCTGCGACACGGACCGTGACACGGGCAGAATGGCCGTGTCGCGCGCAGGCATTTTTTTATATCTTACCTATTTTGAAAAGGAGAAGGGTTTTGGACATTATAAAAGGCATATTTACCCTATTTTGAGAAGAGGAACGTGAATACACATTAGAGAATCCCTAGAACACACAAGGGAAGCAATTGGGAATCAAAAGAAGATTCAACTACGAAGGAATCAAGAAGATTGAAAGATCGACGAGATTCCTAGTTTTTATTTCTTCTTTCCTTTTGAACTTTTATTGATCATGTCGATTTCTAATATATCTATGTATTTGAATTCGAACATGAGTGGCTAGTTTATTTGATTCTAGGACTTGGTAGTAGATTAATATGTTGGGATTTTGGATGAATTATTATAATTGATTGTTTTTCTTTTGATCCCTATTCAAATATTTTGTTATTGTTTCATGTTTAGCACTTGATCAATGCTTTTACATGTTTGACAATATTGTTCATAATTCGAGAGATGAGTTCAATATTAGGTCTTTAATATTTGACACAATTTACTTGCTTGAATCGAGAGATTAGTAGGTCGTTGTGAGGATATTAGATCCTTTAATCTATTTGGAGTTGAATTGCATGTGTTGAGTGGAGACGCTAATATATGTGATTTAATCTACGGTTTTATCGATCTTGAGAGGGACGATAAGCTAAATTTGTGATCATCTTATAGGGAAGATAAAGGAAACATTGGTTGTGATACTTTTGAAGGAACCCAACTGTTAATTGAAACCAAAGTCTTAGAATCTATCATTCCCATATACTTTCTTACGTGTTTTTCTAGCTAGTTTCTTCTTGTTGCTTTATTTCTCTTTAATTATATTTTCTTAGTTTAGTTAATCCATCTCATATTCGGTCGTCTAAATAAAGTTGACACTATCATAATCTGGTACTTGATATATTAATTATTTGGTCTCTTGGGATACGACCTTGCTTGCCACATACTACGAGTGAAGCCGTACACTTGCGGTCGAGCTTTAAAAATATAGGCGAACACATTAGGAACTCATTTTTCATATATTTTTGTTGGAGTTGTAATATAATATTTTTTTTATTTAAAATAAAATGCATGCAAAGTTTATTTATTCTACATTTTATTTTGTTTTGTTCCTGCAGTCATATGTGTAATAAATTAATTAATTTATCTTACTAAATTTAATCGGTAAAAAACATTCGTCTCTCGTAATTATCATAAATTACCGAAACGATTAGTAAAAAATGCAACAATTAATAGACTGCATATTTATTAATTTATTACAATTAATGACAGTATGAGCCGACTTTAATTAATTATTTTGTTATACATATGACTGCAGGACCAAAACAAAATAAAATGTAGAATAAATAAACTTTGCATGCATTTTAATATTGAGAAACATATTGACCTAGCACGTGTTCAATAATTAAGCTCAATAATTAAGCTCAAATGTTCGTGCCATAAAACACGTGCCATAATTTATATGTGAGCTTAATTTAATTAAGTCACTTTAAATTGAGTCTGCATTCCTCTATAAAATAATTTTTGTCCGCACGTGCACTAATCAAAGCTCATTAAAAATATGTCAACGTGTTATTTATAGTGACTTGTAAGTTGCAGGCTTATTTGTCTAATATAATTAGAAAATGCAGTTAAGCTAAATTGTGTCATTATTATTAGGAGGAAATTGGAGGGAATCTGAATTAGAGATTGGGTTGGGAGGTCGGATGCACGAAGTCGTAGAGATTTTTTTTTTNGGTTTGGTGTTTGGTGTGTCAGGGCCAAGTCCAACAAGGATGTTTGATGATTTCAACAATCTTGTTGCGGAAAAAGAAAGGTTGATTGAAGAAGAAGCTCATTTACAAAATACTCTATGATTTGAAAAATGTTGCACAAAAGATGGCGATCCCGAAGAAAAATTGACTGCCTTATTTATAGTGAAATATCCCAAATGTGTTCTTAATTTGCAGTGATTGCTTGTGTCTAATGCTGGTGACTTGGTTGTTTCCGTTAGTGAACGTTCGGTTGGGCGGCTTAGATGGGATAATCTCATTAATCATGGGGTTATTCGATGTTTGTTGTACGTCATACTGGCTCGCAATTAATTCATAGGCCTGAGATAAATTTGTGCTAATCTACATTGCATACATGAGATTAATTATCTCCTCTAACCCCTTGGGATTAAATTCATCTGCACAGTACCAATTTAATAAAAATTACAGATTAACCCTCCCCAAAGCATAGATTACCCACCACCACACGAATTCATTAGTCATCTCTGCCCTCCCGATGGTTCTTACAGGTGATACCCCGTCATGAAGCAGGTCTCGTCTCTTCCGTCCGATACAATCTATTTTTCTCTCTTTTTTTTTTTTTTTTGGNGAAGCTTTTTTAATTTTCTGAAGTTGGGATCCGGTAGCCAATTGATAACGAAAGAAATTGTTGGTCTTGCTAATAAGCTTTTTTAATTTTTTTTAATCCCAAATTCGCCGCAACGCGCAACCTGAACCGAAGGGCTAATGCTTTCACTAGTAGCGGAGAGAAGGAGCCCGGCAGAAAAGATAAAAAAAAAAAAAGAACCTAACAAGCCCCTGAAGAGTCACGAATCAACCCATCGATGCCAATCTCCGAATCACGAACCGTTGCGTCACGTAAAAGCGTTAAACCATTGCTACAGTTCCCCCCGGCCCTCCAGACAGAGATGGATTCGATACTCGAGCATAACCCATTAGCTTACAAGCCCGAACCCGCAAGATCAAATTCCTTCAGCCAGGACACCCCAAACTCCCACACTTGTTCTGCACTCCTAATTTTTAGCCCCTTCCGACAACGATTTTGTTCAAACCAAATAAGCCATAAACTTATCGCGAAGAAACGAAAATCGTCACCCCAAGGACCCGACAAAAGTGACAAGAAAAGAAGGATAAAATCACCCCTCCAAACGCCTCGTAAGATATCCCACCATCCAGCCTGCTTCCACAAGGATTTCGCCCAAAGACAATCAAAGAATAGATGATAATTAGTTTCCCGGCAACCACACCTCGGACGCATACCCCCAACGATTACATGACTTCTGTTCAGATTTTCCCTAGAAGGGAATGCTAATAGGGACAATTTCCACAGGAAAAGCTTTATCTTGTCCGCGAGACGAACGTTCAACAACGCTTTCCACCATTTCGAGCTCGAGTTGGTACTTGATTCTGGACAACCCACATGAGCATTTTTCAGAAAATGATATTTACTACGAACCGTGTACTCCCCGTTACTCGTAAAATGCCACAAAAGACGATCTTCACAACCGTTGTTAGTAAGCGGAATAGAAAGGATTTTTTCAATATCGATGGGAAGAAAGGCTCGTTGCACCAAGTCAGAATTCCAAGTTCTAGTTGGGCTAATAAGATCTTGACCATATTCCAGCCCAGGCACTACATGAGAGAAAGGCATAATCGTGATTTATGCGGTATCCACGGATCTTGGTAGATATTGACATGAGAACTATCCCCTATCCGCCATCCCATGCCCCCTCTAATAACTTCACGTCCCCATAACATACTTTTCCATAAGAAAGAAGAGTTTGGACGAGCTGTGGAAGTTAGAAAATCCCCATCTGGAAAATATTTTGCTTTGAGAACTCTGGACAGCAACGAGTCACGAATGTTTAGAATTCTCCATGCTTGCTTTGCCAAAAGTGACTATTGAAGGTCCCTAAACCCAAGACCCCCATTGAATTTAGAGTCTTTCAACTTCTTCTAGGAGATCCACGCCAATTTACGGTCCCGATTCCGAGCACCCCACTAAAACTGGCTGATAAGCTTCCTAATTTGATCACATAAACTTGTCGGAAGCCGAAAGAGGCTCATCATATATGTGGGAATCGACTGAATCACTGCTTTAATCAATACTTCTCGCCCGCCTGTAGAGAAAAGGTTTCCGTTCCATTCTTGCACTCGTTTCCAGATTTTGTCCCGAATGGACGCAAAGGTCCGAAATTTTTCCCGGCCCACCACCGATGGAAGTCCCAGATAAGAGCGATGAGACGTTGGTGTATGGATACCGAATAAGGCCCAAATATCATTTCGAGAGGAGATAGAGGTATTCGGATAGAAAATAATGGCCGTCTTCCCCAAATTGATGACTTGCCCGAAAGCTAGCTCATACTGACGAAGAATATTTAATATCACTGATGCTTCACGTGGTCGTGCCTTGGAGAAGATAAGTGAATCGTCCGCAAAGAGGAGATGCGAAATGCGGGGACCCCGACGACTACACCTCATTCCCATTAGATCACGAGATATCTCAGCGTGTCTGAGTACCTCCACAAAAGCCTCGGCACAAGGGATGAATAGATATGGGGAAAACAGACAACCTTGTCTCAAACCTCTGGATGGCACCAACTGACCAGTAATAACTCCGTTCATCTTTTGTTCTATCGACATTTCAAGTATCTTCATAGGCTTATCATGTGCTTGTAACCTACTAAATATTACATAAACACAGAAGGTACTATTATTTTTAGTTATATTATACTATATTACATCTACTTCTATTACCATGAATTTAGAGTATACCATTGATAAAATTACTTGTTTTCTTCACAAAGCGCGTTGATTTCCAGAATAGATACATTGTTTGTTTGCAATTCCATATGACCTAATGATATTAAAGTGAACAGTTATAGAATAGAAAGTCCAGCTCTTTTACCAATTAAGAACTATATAATATAAATATCAATTTTAAAAAATAAATATTTTTAGTATTTTATAATAAAATGTATTATGTTGTTACTGTTGTATATTTTCGATGTTGTTAGCTTATTGAATGCTACAAATGGTCTATGTGCAATCATATCGTGTAGAACAGATAGGGTGAGCATGGATCGGTATGGTATCAATCTCTGGAAACGTACCAAAATTCGGAGATCACTACGATCTCCGGAATTGTACTAAAAAATTGGTTCGGTTTGGCTCAGAGATTTTTATTTTCGGTGCGGTTTGGTATTCGGGACTATCATAACGGTTCGGTTCGGTTTGGTTTGGTTCGGATATTCGAAGATTTCTAGCTATTTTTAAATTTTTTTGAATGACCTAGTTATATTTTATTTTTCATATGTTTCTTTTTAAAATCCAACATTCATCATACTAAAGATTTTACTTTTAAATCAACTTTAGAAGTAACTCTAAATTTTAGTTAAGACTAAATTTGTGCAACTAACATTATAATTTTAAAATTCAAACAAAATATAATATAATTTTTTAATAAAATAATATTTCCTTAACCTTCTATACCATGTTAGTTATAAGATAGAATAAGACTAAGTATCGATAAATTTATATAAAGTTTAATTTTTTTTAAATATTCTTTTAACCATTCATTTTATTTTAAATATATTTTTTTTAACAGAAAAAAATTCAATTATAGATCAAGTATTACAAAGCATGAAATTTAAGTGAAGTTTAATTGTTAGTATTATATTTATTTGCATTTTAAAATTCTCAAATTATATATGATCAAAGTTAACATAAAATATATTAATAACACACATCTATTTTTATAATTCGGTTATTCAGTTTGGAACGGTATGAAACTGTTCGGTTTGGTTCTTGGTATGGATATTTGTGAAATCTTCAAAACCGTACAAATTATATTTTTGGTTCAACTTTGTTCGGTTCGGAGAAAGTCAAAGGGTCAACGGTTATTTTTTGGTTCGGAGTGATTTCAGTTTGATTTTCGAAGTTGTTCGAATTTCTCCGAGTCCCATGCTCTGCCCTAAGAACAGATCCGTCATTTTGATTCATATCATCCCATAAGGAGACTATAATGGATCAACACCTGTAAATACAAAGAATGTGATACTTTTTATATGTTATTATTATTATTATTATTATTATTATTACAAATAGCTTTTTAAATATAATAAATGTTTTAAATTAAATAATCATTAAGATTTCTGTAATGCAATATTGTAAATATATAGAAATAAATACTCACTCCCGGTCCATATATAGTAGTAATCTCTCTAATGGGTGTCTTTGCATTCGTTGTTTTTGCAATATTCTTGGATTCCTAGACCTTCATCACAATCGCACATATATCTGCGAAGGAAAATAATAAAATATATTTGTTGAAGTCATGCATGTAATAGTATTAATAACCAAAATGAGAATAAATATACATACCAATCTTTTCATTCTCATGAAATTTTACGTCGAAATTTTTTAATTTCATAAGTAATTATAAAGGATATTGTGTTCTATTTCTTCAGAGACGTGCTTTACATTGGTGTTGGTTGACCTTTTCAGATAGATTTCTATTATGAATTGTTATTTCGGCATAGTTGTTTATTTTTCGAACTTCCCCATTCTCAATTGTGAATGTTTTATTACATTGGAACTTATTCATAAAGGCATCGATATCATTATTAAACATCATTATTCCAATTTGAACCCCTGAATGAATAGACACAATTATATTTATTGATAGAATGAATAATAATTATATTGACATTTATAATATTTGCAAACTAAAATCGCACAATATATATTTTTTAAAAGTTAAAGAATCACATGATCATATCATGACTATTGTTATTGATCCGTGTGTGGTTAGAGTGATCAACCATATTGCGAACAATGGTTTTTAATGGACAAAATTTCAAAAATGGTCCACTATGTTGGCCATTTTCCGAAACAGGTCCATCATCTAGGGCGTCAATATCAAGAATGGTCCATTAAGTTGCCAATTTAATCAAAATTCGTACAATAACCAACATAGTGTACTAAAAGTGATCATTTTTAGTTGCCATATTTAGTACACTATGTTGACTTTTGTATGAGTTTTGATTAAAATGACAACTTAGTGGACCATTATCGAAGACGCCTTACATGATGGACCTTAGCTAGGTGCATTTAAATTATCTTTTTTTTAAAAAAAATATACGAGTGGATAAATCCATTAAAGATATCTAAGAAATGCCTTATTACATGGAGATAGATTTTATATTTTCCACTTAAATTATATCATTCGGGCCTCCAAATTAGAGAAATTTATCCCACACACCACCAGGAGCAATTTTAATTGTACATATACGAACTGTACTTTTTTATTTGCAATTATACTAACATCCTACTTTTTATTTGGAATTATACCACATTCTTTATCCAACACCCTATCTTCCCCTTTTTCTTTCCGTCAATTCTTTATCTCTTTCTTATCTCTTCTTCTTCTTTTCATCAATTTGCAGACACCTATAACTTCCCAAATCCAAAATCAAACAGCCCCACTCAAAATTCTTGTCAAAAACAATAAAATTTGTCACCATTTTCTTGTATTCCCATCCCAATTTTGAAGATCTTGACGGTGGACGATGCCTTGGTGGCGGTCAGAGGAGCGATGACCAGTAGGTGAAAGCAGCACGGACTGACTTTAATCTCCCGAACTGAGGTCGCACAGTGACCAATGGGTGGTCGGAGGTCGTCTTGTGTAGAGACTCAAAAGGCGGAGAATCAGAACACTGGCGGTGGTGCGGCGCGGTCAGTGGGGCGTAAGCCTGATGATGAAATTATGAAAGCCCGCATTTAGGTTTGAAGTAGTAACAAATGCTCAGATCGAAAACGTGACAATCGAACCTCAGATCTGGTCGCTAACGAGAGACGACCATGGGCAGAGAGGAAGACAAGCGGGCTGGCGGATTTCGGTTGACGGCGGCCTAGCCACGTCTGACAACCCGACGCCTGGATCTGGTGTTGTGACAAAACCGGACAACTCATATAATATACTGTCAGTATATGTTCGGTATATATTCTGTATATAATGACTATATTTTTTTTCTGTATATATCTTATGTTTGTCTTCTGTATATAATGACTATATATTCAGTATATTTTTTGTATATAATGCGTTTTTAGTTTTCTTTTATCTTCTATATGTCTTTTGTATATAGTAACTATATATTCAGTATATGTTTTGTATACGATGCATTTTGGTTCTCCTTTATCCGGTGGGATTAGGGTTCGATTTTCCCAATTGAGAGCCGAACCACCTAAAAAGAAACGGGGAAAAAATCGGGGAGGAAGAAAAAAATTAAAGATTGTGGAAAGATGAAAAGAAACAGGGGAAGAAATAGGGGAAGAAGAAAAAAAATATTAACGAGAGAGGAAAGAGAAAAATAATGTGGTGTGTTTAAAGAGAGAGAAAAGAGAAAATACGTGTCATATTTAAAGATAGTGGAAAGAGAAAAAAACGTGATGTTCGTAGATGTGCAAATTATATTTGAATGTAGTAGATTTATAATTATTTAACAATCGGATATGTATGTATGTAAATTCCCCTCCAAATTAAATAGGATTGAGATAGAATGGATAAGACAATGTCTAATTTCATTTACATATCGTTATGCCATTAGTAGTTGCATAATTTTATAGCATTTACACAATTCAAACATGATTGCAAACCTCGGGAGATTCATCAATTTCTTATAAAAAAGACAATTCGCCAAAAACAAACAGAGAGGCAACACCACGCACTACAAAAATTATTATATTCCAATGGACAGTTCTATGTAATATTTTCCAATGGAAATTCCAACAGATATTCCAATGGTATAACTTCCATTGGAATCATTTCAATGAAAATATTCCGTTGGAATGTGTTTTTCATTGGAATTTTAGATGGAATTTGATGATTCCAATATTTTGTATACGATGCATTTTGGTTCTCCTTTATCCGGTGGGATTAGGGTTTGATTTTCCCAATCGAGAGCTGAACCACCTAAAAAGAAACGGGGAAAAAATCGGGAAGGAAGAAAAAAATTAAAGATTGTGGAAAGATAAAAAGAAACAGGGGAAGAAATAGGGGAAGAAGAAAAAAAATATTAACGAGAGAGGAAAGAGAAAAATAATGTGGTGTGTTTAAAGAGAGAGAAAAGAGAAAATACGTGTCATATTTAAAGATAGTGGAAAGAGAAAAAACGTGATGTTCGTAGATGTGCAAATTATATTTGAATGTAGTAGATTAATAATTATTTAACAATCGGATATGTATGTATGTAAATTCCCCTCCAAATTAAATAGGATTGAGATAGAATGGATAAGACAATGTCTAATTTCATTTACATATCGTTATGCCATTAGTAGTTGCATAATTTTATAGCATTTACACAATTCAAACATGATTGCAAACCTCGGGAGATTCATCAATTTCTTATAAAAAAGACAATTCGCCAAAAACAAACAGGGAGGCAACACCACGCACTACAAAAATTATTATATTCCAATGGAAAGTTCTATGTAATATTTTCCAATGGAAATTCCAACAGATATTTCAATGGTATAACTTCCATTGGAATTATTTCAATGAAAATTCCAATGAAAATATTCCGTTGGAATGTGTTTTTCATTGGAATTTTAGATGGAATTTGATGATTCCAACTGCTATATTTCCAACCACTTTTTACTGTAGGAATTTTCGTTGGAATTTTTATTTCCACCTTCGTTAGAAAATCTACCGTTGGAATCGCCAAAATCCAATGGAAATTCTAATGAAAAACTCATTCCAACGGAATATTTTTGTTAGAATTTTCGTTGGAATCCCTTAAAAATTTCAAACGGAAATAACAGCATTAAAAATATCTATTGGAATTGCCATTGAAATTCTATTAGAATACATTTCCGTTGGAGTTTCATCATTTTTTTTGTAGTGATGATTATATTAATGAGAATATGATTGATACCATCATTACAAACCACAACCATATATATATGCTCATTATTCTGAGATCCACACAAGCTGGAACATAATGTGGATCCAATACAAACACCCACAACACTAAAACACATTGCTCATACATTGTAGTAGCTAGAGATGTCTCATGACCAAATTCAAATGTGACAACAACACTACACATATACATACATATAAATAAATATACTAAAACACATTGCATTATCACATTCAACGAATGTACTATAGATTAGAGCTCTTTGAGGATGAGAGGGGCACCATACTGTGGTTGGATGGTGAAGTCAATCTTTGGTCCGTGCTTATAACTTGGTGAGAGGTCTATCGAGAATTTCCTCACGAGCAAAGCAATGAACACTTTCAGCTCGATGACAGACATATTTTGACCGATGCAAATTCTGGGCCCGGACCCAAATGGCATGAACTGGCCCAACCCATACTTCTTGGTTGCCATGGCAACTCCATCTGCAAACCTCTCGGGCTTGAACTCGTTGGCATCATTTCCCCACAACTCGGTACTCCTATTTAAAAGTAGAATGGGATATGTCATGAGAGTGTCTTTGGGTATCATGTACTCTCCTATCTTTGAGTCATCCACTATAAGCCTTGATATCTCCATAATTGTTGGATATAGACGCAACACCTCATTCATGATCATTGTTATCTACATGAAAAAAAAAAAAAAAATATATTAGTAATAACTCCTGAGCATTAATTAAACTTAGCGAAAAAATTCTTACACCTAGCTAGTTTCAACATATATGGCAAAAATTCAATTTTGGTCTGTTTACTTGTCTGAAGTCCTTCGACATATTTTAAGAAACTTACGACTTTAAGTTGACTCAAGTCATCAGGAGAAATCTCTTTTTTGTCTCCGATCACCCTCATAACCTCTTCCCGTGCTCGATTTTGCCAGTCTTTGTAAACTGCAAGATTGATCATGGTCCAACAAATTGTATTGGAAGTGGTATCGAAACCCCCAAAGAAAAATATCTTGCATTGTCCGATGATGTCATCTATCATTTTCCGACGATTCCCACCGCCTTTAGTTTGCTCGTCGTTGTATAAGTCCTCCATGAATATTTCCAACAAGTCCCGATTCTTGGAAGTTGTGTCTCGTTCTCCTCTCCTCATCTTTTCGAGTCTTTCATTAATCATAGACGTGAAAGAGTCTTCTATGAATCGATTCACTTTGTGAGCCTCTATGTTCTTCTTGGTAGGGAAGTACCTTAACATGAGAAGAACATGTGAGAAAACATGATAAATAAGATTCTAAATAGTTTCAAGTCCGTTAACAAATCGTAATGTTAATGTAATACTTACTTTTGTCCAGGTAGACTCAAGAGATCAACGGCGAGTCTCCCCAAACTTTTCAACTCGACGAGTTTGAAAGAAGTTTCTTTAACCTGACCTGTGTATGGAGAGTTGAACATCAACTGTGCCAACACTGAACTTGTGTAAATGTCCAAATGCTCTTTCACGTCTATCACATTAGACCCACCGCCAGCTGACGTAATCTTCTGCCATTCATTTAGAATGTTCTCACAGCATACTTGCACCTTAGGCACCAGTGGCTGTAAAAACAGCACCATAGGTAAAAAGTTGGTCAGTCGGTCATTAAGTACTTAATTACTTATATAATAAATTAATAACAAACACCAATTAATTTCACACCTTCAAATTGGTGGTGTGAAAAGCTGGGTTGAGCTGAGACCGGGATTTGAACCACTCGTCGCCTTCCATGTCAGCAAGCCCTTTGCTTACTAGCATCTTAGCAATGGGATTATTAGCTTTAAATGGCTTCTTATATTTGCGATAATTGACCATTATCTCTCTAAACACACTAGGCTCTGTTATGTAAACACGTGGTCTTGGCCCCATCCAGTTGAACGAAAAATTCCCTGCATCAAGATATTATCAAATATATATAGTATTAAGATTAATCCAAACACGCCCTAAAGGTACCGTATTTGTTGACGGTGTCGAGAATGTTGGGCATGAGACGAGGCACGATATCATCACCAAAGTCAATGGGTTTGGAGAAAGCCTTCTTGTAGAGTTCATCAACTCCTTTCATGTCCCCTAACAAAGGCTTGTATGTAGTGCCTTTCATGCCCTGTTTTCTGAATAGCCTCTCGATCCTTTTCGGCCTCACCCAAGCCCAGTTGATGAATTGCCATGCCAAAACGCCTACAATGCTCAACACTGGAACTATCACAAATTTCAACATTCTAAAATTTTTTTTGTCTAATTATTTGCGTTTGGTTGAGGGCTCTCCACATGCTTTGCCCCATATATAGGGGGAAATAAAATAATGGTGTAATAATGTCGGGACGGTTAGTTTTGGATTTTTTTATTTTTTATTTTTTGGTACATAGTTTGGATTTTTTAGATACTAGTAAAGTGCACGTGCGATGCACGTGGTGACGAATGTTTTTTGCCGATTAATTTTTGTAAGATAAATTAATTAATTTATTAAACATATGATTGCAGTAAGAAAAAATAAAATGTAGATTAAATAAACTCTTAATTATTTTTTTTTTCCAAAATAATATAATAATGTCGCAATATAAAAAAATTTAAATAATATATTACAACCCCAACAAAAATATATGAAAATGAGTCCATATAAAATTAAAATTATTGTATAAAATTCTTGATTAAGTACCAAGTTCTTGATACTTGTGTCATTAAACTTCTTGATATTTTTTTTAATCATTGTATAAAATACTATATTACTCTCTCTCTCTCTCTCTCTCTCTCTCTCTCTCCTCCATATAACAAATTGGTACTTACTCCATGGGGTAAGAACGAATTTAATCTCTAAATAAAAATTGATTTACCAAAATCATGTACTTCTCCAAAGTTGCTAAATTATTTTTTAAAATTATCACACATCACATTAAAATACGTATTATAAGGTAATTGTACATATGATCGAGCACAATAGACATTTAAGATAGAGAAATTGGTACTTACTCCATGGGGTGGAAACGAATTTAAATCTCTAAATAAAAGTTAATTTTTCAAAATCATGTACTTCTTCGAAGTCGCAAAATTATTTTTTAAAATTATCACACATCACATTAAAGTACGTATTCTAAAGTAATTTCACATATGATCGAGCCCAATATACAATTAAGATTGTATATATTCTATCAAAAGTGAACTTATTCAATCATTCAAAAATAATTTAATCATAATCAAACATTCCCTTTTCAATGTTATTTATTTGGACGATAGATGAACTACATAACCTATTATTTGCAACAATTTGCATATCATTGAACATTTTGGTTGTTGCAATGATTTTAGAGTTGTTTATCATAAAACATTTCACATTCGTTTGGATTACTTGCAACATTTATGTGTCTAATAATTTATTTAATGCATTTATTGTCCACTTTTTGTATCATAACTAATGCTTCGAAAATTCAAGATAATGATCATTTCTTGATTCTTCAATAATAACAAAACAAAACAAAACAATGAAACAATATTGAGACGCATATTATCTGTCAAAATATTTTAGATGAGAAGAATTTGAATTCTATTATATTATGATACTCTTAGTCATTTGTTAACTTTACTATTATGAAGTCATTATTAAAGTTCCTGGTTTATATTATTATAATATCGAATCACTATTTATGAGAATCAATTTCTTATAGATAACATATATTCAAATGCTAGCAACAAAAAAGTAGTAATTTTCAAAGATTTTTGTTTCTTAATATTGGTATTCATACTTTTCTAAAAAAGTTCTGACCGTTTCTTTTCCCCATTGCATTACTATTTGTTTTATTTGTTTTTTATTTTATTCGCAAATAATATTTTATTTGTTGAAAAACTTAGAGCACATTTATACACATTGAGTTTTTTTTTTTACGTGTTTGATAGTAATAATATATTTGATAAAAATGTACTTTTATATTGTTTATAAGATTAAAAAGTTTTTGGATTTTTTTTCCATTGATGATAAACTCCCAAGTAACTAATTTATTTTCATATCCACAAAAAATATATTTTTAAAACCATTATGGTGTTCTCTTTCAAGCAATAATTGCATAATAGTTTAACATACAACTCATTTATTTTTTCTTTTAATTCATATAGTTAATATTGGTAATAGATGTACGTTTACATCCAATTACACTTTTTTCTTATTATTGAATATTTCAAATCTATGTAAGAAAAATATACCACAAGTTTATCCAATATTATTTTATAATTAATAAAATTGAGTTAACATGGATCTATAAATTGGTATATATTATTTTAAATTGGTCTATGTATATATATATATTTTATTTACAATACATTGGTCAAATCAAACATCATGAGAAAAAAATGATGTGATATATTAAATATAAAAGTGAAACAAAAAAAATATTAAGTATTTCAAAATTTAAAATTTTAATGGTAAAAATTAATTAAATTGTTAACTAAAAAGATGATGACTAACATACATATTTCTAACACAAAAAGATAAATATAGTTTTTACAAATGTGCATCTCAAGTATGTTTTACATTTATCATTCGCTAGCTTCAATTGATATGGGACATTTACTAATTTTATTTTTTATTATTTCTTTTGGATGGAATGTGAGCTATAATCTTTCTCATTGTGTAGTTTTACCTTTTCATCATGTAGAACAATATTCTTACCTCTTGTTTAGTATTAGTCTTACCTTTTTATTACATAGAACATCATTCTTACTTCTTGTTTAGTTGTTATAATACTAATAAAATAATTAACTGCACACAATATTATATATAGTGCTTTTTTTTTTTATTTGGAGTCATACTTTTACTGCAAGAAAATGATGAAATTCTAATGAAAGCATGTTACAACGGAATTCCAACAACAACTCTAACGAATATTTCAATGTTACAATTCTCGTTTGAATTTTTCAATGAATATTTTAACAAAAATAGTTTGTTAGAATTATGGGCAGATCCGGTTTGTCTAATAGTCCCGACACAGGCCTCATCCCAAAACATATAGTATAAGATATCTAACAAAAATTATGGAAATATTTTTCATAATTTTAATCATGCCCTTTATTTAAAAAATAAAATTAAACGAAAGAAAGATAAATAATAAATTAATTTAAAACTCAATCAATTATAATTTAGTTCAACTCATAACTATATCAAAGATATAATATAAATGCAATATTACAACTAAACGAAATATAATAGTTATCAAAATTTACAATTTTACGCTCTATTCTCTATTTTCTTTTTAATCTTGATGATAGTTTATATTCTCTCTTTTGCGACATAATTTTATCTAACTTTAAAAAATATTTTAATGTCTTTTTTAACTATATGTAGAATTTTAGTTATATATTCGTAATTTATACATTGATCAATTATATTGTCGAGTCAACTATACTATAAGATAAAATATTCGTTCATAATTTTTTTAAAAAATATAATATTTTTTTATTATTTTCATATGTCGAATTGAGAAAAAAATATTCTTTTCTTTTTAATATTATTGAACATATTGTTATTGTATTAATGTGTAAAAGAAAAGTATTACATATGAGAAAGATGACAAATAATAAAAACTATAATTTATAAATTGTAATGACATTATGTTATTTTGATGGTACACTTATTAATCCACAAAAATTCTATTGTAATTTAATTTGATATCTATTGGAACACCATTATTTTTCGTTATTACATTTTCTCATATTTATTAGTAAGTATTAAAACTTAGTTATATTTTTAATATTATGTATCAGATTTAATATTGTATTACTTTATATTGTTCTTTCATATGTTATATATATATAACATTTAGATTTGTTAAAAAATATATAAAATTAAGTATATAACTCTTTTTGGGTCTTATTATATCCATTATAGTTGTACATCTATATAATATATTATATATATAATTATAATTTTATCATTAATATTATACTCAAATATTAAAAAAAATATGTACATTTTTTTTAATAAAAAGTTGTTTAGCTTATTCGGTCGTTGGCTGTATATTCGGCTGAATAGTTGTTATCTAATCTTGTTTTGTTATTAATATAAGTCCTTTTTATCGTTCTGTTTCAAAAAAAGATACGTGAGTAATGGTACTATATGAATATAATTTCTTGATAAAAATTTATTTATTTTCAGCGTATATAGACATATTATAGTTCTCTAGATATTTTGAATTAATTTTGAAGATAATGACCAATAAAAGTATATACAACTATTGTCTATCACCTAAAACTTACACCTAGAATTAATAAGAACAAAAAATTAAAAAGCGTTTAACAACTCAGCTCGTTTACATCAATAAGTACAAGTTTTAAAAGTTTGATCTTTATTTTTATTAACCATAACATTTTTTTATTACTTTTTTTTTCATATTTTTTAGTAAGTGTTACAACTTAAGTGTATTTTAATATTATTTATCAAATTTAATATGTTTTTCCTTTATATTGTTATTTTATATGTTTTAATATATATATATATATTCCTTTATGATGTTTTTTTTCCTTAATATATTTGTTAGAAGAATATATAAAATTAAATATAGAACCTTTTGGGACAGTTGTCTTATTATAATCAATTAATTGTACACTTTTTATTTTATTATATATAATTAAATTTTTCTCATTAGTATTATACTCAAATATAGAAAAAATTAATTATGTACTTTTTTTAATAAAAAATTACTTTATTAAAATAATACAGATAAATAGATAGATAAGTAATGGTAATATATCGATATAATTTACTGCTAAAATTAATTAATTTTCAACGTATATGTGCATATCATGATTTCCTAATTGTTTTTTAATTAATTTATAGATAATCATGTAATCTAAATTAAATCATGTTGCTCAAGCAGTATACATTTGAAATAAAAATAAAATAGTATGGGTTTTAGTATTATGCATTTCATAAAAGTAGATTAGAAGTTTACGCTGCAAAACAATCATTCAACAATTAATTTTTTATACTATTACATTTCTTTTATAGGTTATTTTGAAAAAAAAAAAACGTTTTTATATTTTATGGGTGTTGTGAGGAAAACATTATCGATTTTAATTTTTTTAGTTATAGTTATTAATAATAGATGAGTAATGATGATATATTGATATAATTTATTGGTAAAAAATTAATTAATTTTCAGCGTATAAGCATATCATGATTCTCTAGACATCTTAATTAATTCGTAGATAATTATATGATCAAACCTAAATCATGCTGCTCAAGCAATATCCCATTCGACTAAAAAATGGATTGGATTTTAGTATTATATAATTACATAAAATTACAATAATCTTATTTTAAGTAAAAAAAATAGAGTATTTTAGAGTTTAGGTTGCAAAATAATTATTCAACAATTTATTTCGCATACTATTACACAATTTACTTTTTTTTCTAATTTATTATGGAAAAAATATATTAACTTTTTATTTGACATATTTTTAATGTCAAATTAGTAATATACTAATACTTATTTAATATTTAATTAATTAAATACAATTACACAAACCAAATATTCTAGACTAAAGTGCAATTTCTATTCTAGTTCTAAATATAAGAGTTTACTTTCTTAAATAATGAAGTAGCTAAATGAAATTGTTCAACTTAGCTAGTTTGTAAGATAATGTATAAAATTATATTAAAAACAAGAATTTTTTTAAAACAACAATTCTATATCTTTTCAAAACTTTGTTGTTTAGGTTGATGTTGGGTTGATTTTTGGGAGATATGTGGAAGAAAGTCATTTCGTGATAAAGAATGGTGCGTGAATATTTTGTTTGATTTTTAGGAGATGTGAAATGTATTGTTCTTGTGTTTGTATTTAATAAATTAAGCATTAGTTATTAATTAAAAATATAAGATATGATGGGTATTAATGTATTACTTATTTGCCATTAAAAAACATGTTAAAGTAAAGGTTTTTTAGATAATTCATTTTTTTAATTAAAAATATAAATAAAATATGTATTAGTGTATTACTAATTTGCCATTAAAAATATGTCAAAGTAAGGTTATTTTAGATAGTTCATATTTTTACAAAAACACTCGTCCTTTTAGAGTAGTATAGATATAGATAGATAGATATAGATATAGACTAAGGGGGTAATTGTTTATGAATTCAACTAGCTTTTAATTAGTTTTTTTAACTATAGTTAATTTTTTAAAAAAAAGTGATATAGTTAGTTGTTAGTGTTCTTATCAACCATAAGTTTATATAACATAAAATAAATTAATGGTATTCGGTTTTTTTTTATTAAATTGATTTGCCGATTTTGAAATTCTCTAAACCACGTCAATTGTAACTAATTATCTATATGAATTAGATAATTAATTATGTTTTCATTGGATAATTTTTTTTTTTATAAGAACAATTTTTTAATAATTGTATTCAGATTCAAATAATGAATTGGAATTATGGATATATATCAAACTAAACAAGAAAATTACCAAACAAATTTAAGATAAAGATGATATACCCAATAATATCTGCAGTAATCTTTTCTTTAAGACATTTGGATTTAAATTTTTAATTGAAATATTTCAAATTATGCTTGAGCGGGATTTTTTAAAATTTTTTTAAAAAATTACTATGTTTAGTAATTGTTTAGGCAGGATTTTAGATATTTTTTAGTTTCTATTCTCGAATTATTTAGGTTGCCTCTTTATAT
>BKCP01006649.1:290515-313351 GCA_008636005.1 Striga asiatica | reverse complement strand
CGAGCGTGCCGGATGAGCACAGATGTGGCGCAGCGTGGTCATGAGAGTCGGACATATTTTACCAGCATTTTTATGTCCTAGATTTATGACCATGTGTATTTTATTCAGTTTATGTACGCATGTTATGTATTCGTATTTTGGATGCTTCCGCCAGCGAGTTCTTCTAGACAGTGCGAGATAGTACAGACTATGCATGTATAATTCCATAATCCGCGAGCGGACAGTTTGGTTGCATGTTTTGTTATGTCTGTGGGCAAGCCCAAGTTTCAGTTTAAGTTTTTATCTGCTACATCCCGCAATAAGTCAGTATTTTCGAAAACCCAGCTCGCACGTTCTTTCGAAAATAAAAACAAAAATTTTACTCTGATTTTCAAAGCTAGTAGTAAGGCGGGGTGTGACAGAACGCGTCTCAACTGTGATCCATTCATTGCGGCGCAGCGCACTAGTATAAACCAATAGCCAAGACAAGCTACATCCAGTTTATACTACAACCTACACCGATAGTCATGTCCATAACTATCTCAATTGTGAATACCATTCATATCTTATAAGGGACCGACAATGTAATCTTCTGTGTGACTACTAACACACCACATTGTCTGCAGTATAAGATAATTAGACATTTAGCATATACGCAATCATAAAGAAAGCAACAATGTGAAAACATTTATTTCAGTCAGATGGGAAATCGAATAAATACAATCTAAAAGCTCACATAAAAGTTTGCTTTACATTATACTCCAACAATCTCCCACTTATACTAAAGCTAAACTTTTAGTATACAAACGCATGTCAAAACAATTCTCCCACTTATACTCAAAGTCTAGCTGCAACACATCGTAAACCAAGACCCTCTACGTGTTTCTCAAAGACATTGACAGTCAGAGTCTTCGTGAAGGGATCAGCTAAGTTATCCAACGATGCTATCTTCGTCACAACCACATCTCCTCGTTTTACGATCTCTCGTATAAGGTGGTACTTTCTCTCTATGTGTTTACTGGCCTTATGTGCTCGGGGTTCTCGCGAGTTTGCGACTGCACCAGCGTTGTCACAATAAATTATGATACACTTAGGCACACTCGGAGACACCGCTAAGTCCAGTAAAAAGCTCCTGAGCCAAACAGCCTCCTTTGTTGCTTCTGAGGCAGCAACGTATTCGGCCTCCATGGTGGAATCTGCGATGCATTTCTGCTTCACGCTCCTCCATGAGATCGCTCCGCCTCCCATCATAAACACATAACCCGAGGTCGACTTTCTCTTATCTCGATCAGCTTGGAAATCAGAATCTGTGTAACCCAAAGGAGTTAGATCGTATGACTGGTAAACGAGCATATAATCCCGAGTTCTTTTCAGATACTTGAGAATATGCTTTACCGCAGTCCAGTGTCCTTGACCAGGGTTAGACTGATATCTCGCTACCATGCCAACCGCATAGCAAATATCAGGCCTCGTGCACAGCATGGCATACATAAGGCTTCCTACAGCCGAAGCATAAGGAACCTTAGACATTTTCTCCATCTCCTTTTGTGTCTTCGAACACATATCCTTAGATAGGGGAACTCCATGCCGAAAAGGTAACAACCCTTTCTTGGAGTTCTGCATGCTGAAACGAGCAATCACAATATCAATGTAAGCGGCTTGGGATAAACACAAAATTCTCTTCTTCCTGTCACGAATGACCTTGATTCCAAGAATGTACGATGCCTCACCTAAGTCCTTCATTTGAAACTGTTCTGAAAGCCATACCTTTAAGTCTGACAATACCTTGACATCGTTGCCGATGAGAAGAATATCATCTACGTATAATACTAAGAATACCACTACGTTTCCGTTGCTCATTTTGTATACACAACTTTCGTCTTGACATTGATCAAATCCATAGGACTTGATCACCTCGTCAAAACGAATATTCCAAGACCTAGAAGCTTGTTTGAGTCTATAAAGGGACTTCTTTAGCTTCCATACTCGATGCTCTTGGCCTTTCTCCACATAACCCTCGGGTTGCTGCATATAGATGTCTTCATCCAAGTTTCCGTTAAGGAAAGCTGTCTTGACATCCATTTGTCAAACCTCATAGTCCATGTGAGATGCTAAGGATAAGAGAATCTGGATTGACTTGAGCATGGTTACTGGTGAGAAGGTCTCATCATAATCGATTCCCTCTTTCTGAGTGAAACCCTTCGCAACCAACCGTGCCTTGAAGGAAATAACTTGCCCATCAGATCCTCTCTTACGCCTATAGACCAATTTGCACCCAATGGCTTTCTTGCCCTCAAGAAGGTCCCTAATGTCGTACACCTCCATAGCATCTATAGATTCAATCTCAGAATCCATAGATTTCTGCCAAAAATCTGTATCTACGTCTTGGATTGCCTCATTGTAGGTCCAGGGATCACTATCATGCTCTTCACTTGGGATCAAGTCCGAAGACTCTCCCACAAACATGAAACGATCGGGCTGACGAACAACCCTCCCACTACGACGAGGCAATTCAGGTGTAAATACATCAGAGTCAACACGTTGTGCAGTCTCTTGTGGTATATCCTCTTGCACACTAGGTGTGCCATTGTCTTCCCTCAACTCTTTGAGAATAATCTCACTCTTGGACTTATGCTCACTCATATAGTCTTCTTCTAGAAACCGGGCATTGGTGCTTACCACCACCCTCTGGTCTTTAGGACTATAAAAGTAACCACCTCTCGTTCCCTTTGGGTAACCTACAAACAGCCGTACTTCTGTTCTAGGTGCCAACTTATCAGCTTCCTTATCCAACACATGTGCTGGGCAACCCCAAATCCGAATGTGGTTTAAATTGGGCTTGCGCCCGGACCACAATTCTATTGGAGTTTTCGGAACCGATTTAGAAGGCACAAAGTTAAGAAGGTACGCCGCTGTTTCCAATGCGTATCCCCAAAACGAGGTAGGTAATGAAGCATAGCTCATCATCGATCTCACCATTTCCAACAGAGTCCTATTCCTTCTCTCTGCTACACCGTTCTGTTGGGGAGTACCAGGCGCAATCAGCTGGGATGTAATCCCATTCTCCAATAAATATTGCCTAAATTCATTGCTAAGGTATTCGCCACCATGATCAGATCGCAGTGACTTGATACTTTTCCTTTGACGGTTCTCCGCTTCTGCCTTGAATTCTCTGAACTTGTCAAAGCATTCAGACTTGCGGCGCATCAAGTAAATGTACCCATATCTCAAGTAATCGTCAATAAAAGTAACGAAATACTCCAAACCACCTCTAGCTTGAATAGACATAGGCCCACACAAATCGGAGTGAATCAATTCTAACACATCATTGAACCTATTCCCCTTGACCTTAAAAGGCCTAGAAGTCATCTTGCCTTCCAAACAGGATTCGCAGACTTGAAATGGTTCAACTTGGAAAGAATCCAAGAAGCCACTACCTACCAGCCTTTGGATCCTCCTTAGATTGACATGACCCAACCTTAGGTGCCAAAGATATGTTTGATTCGACTGAGAAGGTTCCTTTCTCTTGTTTAGTGATGAAGATGCATGAGCCTCAGTCACAGTATATGCACAAGTAATAGTATAAAGATTGATAACCAACATGCCAGAACAGATAAAAGAGTTATTTCTCATAATAACAACATTGTCATTAAAAATAACTGAATATCCATCCAAAAACAACTTCGGAACTGAAATTAAATTCTTCCGAAAACTCGGCACGTATAAAACGTTCTTTAATACTAAAACAGAATCAGAAAATGATAAGTGCACATCTCCCACTGCAACCACCGCCACTCGTGCAGCGTTGCCCAAGCTGATGGTAATCTTGCCCTCACGGTGCTGCCTTCTTTGCAGGAACCCCTGCAAAGTATAACAAACATGATCAGTGGCTCATGTATCTACTACCCAAGAACTGGTAGAACAAGCCGCAAAACATGTTTCGACAACTAAAGCAAGAGACATACCAGGAGTGTCCTTGAGGGGACAATCTGACTTTCAATGTCCTGTCTTGTTGCACTTGAAGCACTTGCCTTTCGGCTTCTGCACGCCACCAGAAGGCGCTACAGCTTTGCTCCCACTATTCCCACTGGTTCCACTACCCTTTTTCTGCACTTGCTTTTTCTTCTTCCCGCCTTTCGACGAAGAAGGTCCAGCTTGTACAGAAACATGAGCCTGTGGTCCTGTGCCCATAAGACCCTCCGCTGCAACCAAGTCCACAAGAAGCTCGGCTAGTGTATAGCCCTTCTTATTCATGATTGCATTCAGACAGAAGTTCTCATAGGACTTCGGGAGCGAGTGCAGGATGATATCGATCTTGGCATCGCCATCGATATTTCCTCCGAGCACATCTATCTCATTCAGATATTCCATCATCTTGAGAACATGCTCTCGCACAGAAGCTCCCTCCGGCATGACAGAAGACATAATCTTCCGCATAGCCTCAAACCGAGCAGCCCTATCTTGCAGCAGTAGGCATGGTGTGATGCTGCTGTTGCAAAACATTTGACATAGATGCCAAAATGTAGCAACGAGCCATCTCATCAGCCTTATGCCACTTCCGATGAGCCTCCCTTTCCTCTTCGGTAGGAGCGGCGCCCAAAGGAGCAGGAGCAGGTGTGGTGAGCACAAATTTGTACTCATCAGCAACAAGGACAATATCCAGATTCCTCTTCCAGTCCAAATAATTTGGACCAGTAAGCTTGTTTTGGTTGAGAATGGTCAAAAGCAAATTGAATGACATGATGAATAACTGAAATAACTAATTGCAAACACGTAAGCAATAATTCACATAAATTTGAAGCATAAAATATGGAAACCTTCAAAACCATTATTTAACGCATCCTTCGACAGCTTAAACAAACACACATGCAAGCCACGTTAGGGTGGACGTTTACACATATGTCCATCAAGCAGACACCCAATCATTAATCTCAATTGCACGCCAACCTGTCCTTATGGCGAATGAAATTAATAGTAGAATTTTTAACACTGGCCATGAATTAAAACAGGGACTCCGTTGGGGAGTTATATTAAAACTCATATCTAAGTGATGACCACAATTTTACCTCAAGAACAATCATTCACAATTGATGAACTTACCGAAGGGGAAGACACATCGCTTGTAAATAATTTTCTATGGTTATCTCGAAATAATCTTTACCGGTGAACTTATGAATGACACTATCCGTTAGGGAGGAGACCCCATGGGTCACGCGTATGCCACTCACTTCACCTAAAGATCAAGTCGTTTGAATAGAAGTCTTATCTAGTAAGCTCGTGAATGTCGCATCCGTTAGGGGGAGACTGCTAGGGTCCCGCGTGCGACAAACACCTGTGGAGGCCAAATGAATTAATTAAAATTCATATCAAACTCACTTAGTCATTTTTACTTGTAGGTTTTATTAGCATGCAACAAGAAATAATAAAATTCCCAGCAAGCTCCTAACACGCAAATCACATAAATCTTAACATGCTCCTATAATTCAAATAAAAGCAATAACAGCTTTCTAAAAATTAAAAGCACCTATTTACATGATTTCTAGCATGCCAGAAAAAGCGATTTAAAATAACTAGACACATAATCAAATAAACATGCTCTAGCAAAAATTAAATCGGCATCCACAAAGCGATAAAAAATACGAAAATTTTAAACACATCTATCGCAGCCCCTCAAAAACCAACCACTAACAGCCTATCAAAGCTATTACGTTATTCAACAGGGTCGTGGATGAACACTCGAATCGGCCCCTCGCGAAAATCGGGCCATTCACTCGATATCGGCACCCACCGGCGGAAAAATGGCCGAAAAATTTCGTTCAGGCGATTGAATTTGACCTAGCCACTAAAAACAACCTCTTTGCAATTGACTTTGTAGATCTCGTTCTCCCATTTCCGAAATGGTATTATGGGCTGAAAACGGACACCCGTAGCAAAAGTTATGGCCAAAACAATTTTCGCGGACGAAATCGCCATCGGTGGACGCTGAACCCTAGTCGCCGCCTCCAAATCTCCCATCTTTCTTCACGTTCGACTTTGAACACAAAATTACAGCAAAAATCGAACAAGAACAGCCCTATTACAGTCTACAAAATCGCCTATACTACCCACACTTATTATCTGGTGGGAAAAACGATTATAACAATCCACAAGGGCTGCTATAGACACCATCAAGAAGCATAAACGAGATAAACAATCATCCATACCATAAACATGACTGAAAACGAATAAACGAAATCAACTACATGTTCCAGGTAGAGCCGATAATCCTTGAAAACCGTGGCTCTGATACCAATTGCTGGAACACACCGACAAGGCGGTCCGTCCCACGGATCGATATCGGATACCAAACATGTACATACATAATTTCGAATAACCCTAGGCATGCTCCTAAAGGACGAACAGAGAGTTTACCTTTCTTCGAGGCTTTGATTCGATCTGAGCAATCGCAATCTTCTAGTCTGTGTCCCGACCACGTTTGGACGTCGGATGGACGACGATCTACCAAACGGTTGAAAAGAGCTGATTGCGTCTCGTTCTTCACTTGAACCCCTCACGTTTTCTCTCACGTTTTTGTGGTGACTGAAGACGTGATGTTCTCTTAGGGTTCAAGAACGTAGCAATCCCTCCTTTTATAGAGGTCTTTGGGCCAGACTAGGGATCTCTTAGAAGGTATAGGTTTTGGGCTTCCTACGGTCCCAAATTCTTATGTTCAGCCCAGAACACAATTTGTCCCGTAAACATTAATCCATTCCACTGGAGAATTAATATTGCACTCCCGTCCTATCCCGAAATGAATCAGGGCTTCTATTAGACTCGATATAATTCCCCGTGTTTAAGATATCGCACGTCCATTAATTATTAAAACTTAATATCTTTTATTCCTTAAGTAGTACCACTCAACCTTATTATCGTACGGATTAAACCCACCTGCAGGGTTTGATACGATAATCCTTATGAGTTCCTTAAGGGGACGTCATCAACCTGGATGTCCAGGACACGGTTCTCTAATGCCAATAAATAGATATCATGCAGATAATGTTGTCACCCAAGATACGGAGCATATTGAACCAATGCTTGGTTCTCACCCATGGTAAATCAAACTAACAAACAAATATCCCACATATCTAAGTATCACAGTTAGGGTTAAGAATTAGTAGAGTCACCGAGACCTTGGTTTTTCATGACAGTCAGAACAGAAGAACGCGTCTCAACTGTGATCCATTCATTGCGGCGCAGCGCACTAGTATAAACCAATAGCTAAGACAAGCTACATCCAGTTTATACTACAACCTACACCGATAGTCATGTCCATAACTATCTCAATTGTGAATACCATTTATATCTTATAAGGGACCGACAATGTAATCTTCTGTGTGACTACTAACACACCACCTTGTCTACAATATAAGATAATTAGACATTTAGCATATACGCAATCATAAAGAAAGCAACAATGTGAAAACATTTATTTCAGTCAGATGGGAAATCGAATAAATACAATCTAAAAGCTCACATAAAAGTTTGCTTTACATTATACTCCAACATATCAAGCAAAAAGTGAGAGTCGTCGACTTGTGCCTCGATTGAGTCGATATGTGCTGCAAGAACCTCCATCTGCGTGCTCAGTCAAGCACATCTGAGCTCATTCTCCTCATCTTGAATGGTTTGGGCAGACAAAAGAGTAAGAATGAGGTCGAGTTTTTCATTGTATGTCAAAGCAACCTCCCGAGGTTCATCCCAATGTGTAGATTCGCCTTGAATGGTGGGCTCGGGAGAGAAAGATTGCTCCTACGGGCCGCTTGGGATGCCAAAAGAGTGAGAGCCTGATCGAGCTTTGCATTATACTGTAAAGAGTCCTCGAGTGACTTATATGACTGCTCGACAGGTATGGAATCCCACTGCTTCTAGTAAGGATATGACCAAGTCCGGCCATAGTCCCAAGAATCGTAGTATGAAGATGACTGATTGAGATGGGCACACCGGGTTTCGGTATCTTCTTCTCGAGCTAGATACGGTCGAGCTTCTCGTTAAACTCGTGGGACTCATAATATTGCTCGACCGAGAAGGGGTTCAGTGTTACTCGGAAGAGTATGGATATGACTGGTTGTGGTACCCTGCATGATAGCTCGGCTCGTTAACCCAAGATTGAGTATGCGAATAGGGGAACACACAGTTGTAGTTCATAATACCTGCACACCAAAACAATAACACCACATAGCCACGAAAATGAGGGGAAAAGAAGACAAAAGCAAAAGCAAAGAGAAAAGCAAAGATGCACAAAAGAATGAACAAAAATATGAAAAACACAAAAGAGAAACACATAAAATAAACTCAAACACCAAAACTAAATATCCTACTTGCCTTCCCGGGAAACGGCGCCAAATTTGTTGTGTACAAATTATTTTATTTTTACCGAGTACCGAATTGAATGATTCGTTCCCCGGGTCGATTTCATGAGGAAAGCGGTTCGGAATTTAGCGTTGGTATTGATAGCACACAAAAGCAAAATAAATCCTAAACACTCTAATCAAATTGGGGGTTTGAATAGTTACCAACTAAGAAATAACTTAAAACAAAAATCTACCTAAAAATATAGACGAAACAAGGATGAAGAAGCTAGGGAGTCGGAGATAATTAATTTAAGTCCTATTTGCAACACCGGAAAATTAATCGTTCGGTTCGAGATTGACACTCTCGCTTAAACATCTAGCGGTTCGTTCCCAATAACTCTTCGTAACAAGGGATTGAACATAGACGAACAAGTTTGAGCATACAACACCAGCCAAATATCCAATACCAATAACTCTCGTAACAAAGGGAAAGACACCGACAAGCGTGTATTTCAATCCAAAACCATAGACTATTCAATTATGAAATTGTCTATCTCATGCGAGCCTATGTCTACGACTTCTTCCCTTTCGGTTCTAAAAGTCGCTTAATTAAATTAGAAGAGTATTAATCAACTAATCATTAAGAATCAGCAAAACCCTAACTCAACAAATCAATACTCTATCATTTCCAATAGCAAAATCGAAGTGTCACTCTTCGATTATATCAAATTATCATTCAAGAACTCATAAATTTCGAATTAAATCAACTCACACAAGAACGAACAAATCAAATCCCGACAAATACACATTAAACAAGAACAATCATCCCTTATCCCTAGCAATCAGAATTAGCTAAGCAAATTGAATTCAACACAACCAATTATTTCACCTCAAATAATCATTCTGATAAATTAAAACAGATGAAAAACTTACAATTAATCCAAATCCAAATGTTGAATCCACTTACAAAGCTTAATCCCTAATTATTAAGAAGAAGAAGAAAAATGGAAGAGAAAGGTGAAAGATAGGAAGAAAAATGAAGAAGAAGAAGAAACAGGAGAAGAATGGAGCTGTTGGTTCTTTTCTCGACCCTAGGGTTTTTACTCCCAGGAAGAAAGATTAGCTATCTGAACAAAGTTGATCTCATATATATATATGCCCGAGGTGACCACGGCGTGAAGGGAGTCCGTGCTGCGCTGTGAGGAGGTCTCGCGCTGTGAAGAAGTGCTGGTGCCGCGCCGTGAAGAGGTCTCGCTCCGTGAAGAGTGCTGGTGTCGTGCCGTGAAGCGGTCTCGCGCCGCGACGATTTGTGCAGGGCTCTTTGATGGCGACAGCGCGCGGCACGAAGGAAACACCCTGCCGCGGGACTGCGGTGCCTCGCGAGCGCTAGGCGCGGGCACGGACAGAGGCACTGCCTGGCCCCTGTGACGCGGCACGGGCACGGCACGCGTGACTGGCGCGGCTGGTGACCATAGCCGGTCCTTTGCCGAACTTCCGATAACTTTTTCGGTGAATACTGAACCAAACCAACATAATATGACATAATATGCTCAAAAATGTCAAAAGTCACTGAGGGACCTCGGTTAGTTAAGGAGGTGGGCTTATAGGGCCGATTAGGCACGAGGCCACACTAGGGCACGAAAATGAACATGCTCAACATGCAAAATGACTTAGGGCCGAATAATATACATAAAAAATCATGGCTAATGAGGCTAGTACATTGGTCAATACATGCATGCACATACACTTAGGTTCGGAGGCGAAAATGGCTCGATTTCACTTAACAAATTGACCGAACAATTGAACTCAAAGCATGCTAATCTTATACCAATGTTATACACATGATTTTTGAGGATTTTTAAGCCATTACTCTCGGCCATATCATGCATGTACAAGAACTTACGAAATTCGGGCTCAAACTTTCAAAAAATCATAACTTCACATAATGAACGTGCATGGCATCATATTCTTACATGATAATTCCTATTTTATCATGAATAAGCTGGAAAAAATAGGGAACACGAGCTTACCTTGCTCGAAATTTGAAATGGTGCTAATAGCCTTAGCTCGGGCTTGCTAGCGGCTTCTCGCGGCCTATGGACTTAACTCGCGGATAATGACTGCAATGAGGGGATCAAGACTCTTAGAAAAATCCAAATAAACTTTGGAAAATGCTAAGTTTCAAGAGTACTCGATGGAACCAACTGAAGGTCGGGTCTTCTCCTCTCTCGGTCCACCTCGCGCGCGCGGCTAAGGACAAAGGGGCTCTCGGTTTTGCTCACTCTCCCTCTCTTTATGCTGAAAACTTAGAGTGTCAAATGACTTGAACTCAGCTGATAAATGACCCTTATATAGGAGAGAGGGGCGGAGTTCACAATGCTCAAAGGGGAAGACCAATCATCACACGCGCGCGTCCTTGGGTGGACTGATGGCAGGCTTTGCACAGTCTTCATGGACAAAAATGGTGGACTTCCAGAGCAGGATGGTGGAGGAGCAGGTTCTGGTCGGCTGGAGCACTCAAGGGGACAAGCATGGCACAAAACATTATTAAATTCCAATGCCCATCATGCACTACTAGCTTAATTAAGCATTTGACTTTCCTTAAACCCACTTAGAGGTGTCTTAGGCTTAATTAACCTCCAAAATTGCCTTGATTACTCGCATGACATGGGCCATTGATCTTGGGCTCGGAATTCATCACATTGGGCCAAAGAAGGCCACTCGCGTGGGCTAGACGCGCGGCACGGCTGGGCTGGGCGCAGCACTAGCGCACGGGCTGAAATTGAGGCCAACTCTTGGGCCGAAAATGCCACACACTTAGGACTGGACAGTGGTTGACTTGAGGCCCAAAATACTTAGGATAAAATCATGAATACTCGGTCATGACTTGAGCTCGGGTAAGGACTCGCGCGAGGCTTGGGCGCGCATCACTTGGACCGAGGCCAACCCTTGGCTATTGCTGGACCTAAAAGCCACAAGAACACTTAAGAAAAATATCCCATGAGGCTCGGCCATGACTTAGGTCAACTCGGCACAGCTAGACTCACGCACTTTGGCGAGGCGCATAACACTTGCGCGCGGGGACTCGGACCATTGCACAAGCTTGGTGCGGTGTTCCTCTCGACCGAGTGGCTTGATCTAGGGCTCGATAAAATGATCGACTCATACTTAGAAAATATTCTAAGTAATGCTAGGAGCACAACTAGGGCTCAAACAAGACTCGGCCCACCTAGGGCACGAGACTCGACTGGGCGCGAACTAGGCGCGATACTCGCGACCGAACATATTCAGTTCTGGACACGGCAAGACTTAGACGATTTATCGAAACATACTCGGTTTCGATTATTCGTCAACTGAAAATATTAATTCCGACTGAATAAAATCCATTACTAAAAATAAATGGACCGGAATTAATAACTGAGATTGAATAGCTGATAACTGGGCTCGAAACTCAAGACAAGCAGTATTAATAAAAAGAAATAGTTCAACTTGGAACTAAAAACTGCCATTTTTATTAATACAGAATTGGGCCTTTCGATCCAACACAGCTATCGGCTGCTCCTCGTGAGTTAAATCTGGCTGAAGCTGAATCTCGCTGTGCTGAAGCACATGCTCGGGATCGTACACGTATGGGCGTAACATCGAAACGTGGAACACGTTATGTACGCCAGCCAACTCAGGAGGCAGAGCTACTCGATAGGTGACTTTGCGTACTCGCTCGAGAATCTCGAACGGGCCTATATAGCGAAGATGTAACTTCCCTCTCTTCCCGAAGCGAACGACACCTCTCATCGGTCGAACCTTCAGGAATACATGATCTCCGGGCTCAAAGTGCATCTCTCGTCTATGCTTGTCGGCTGAGGACTTTTTCGACTCTGGGCTGTCTTGAGCCTCTCCCTGATCCAGGCTACCTGCTCAACTGTCTCCTCGATCAACTTCGGACCGAGTACTCGTCGCTCTCTGACGTCATCCCAATAGAGGGGCGAACGACACTTGCGGCCATAAAGTGCTTCGTAGGGAGCCATCTGAATAGACGCCTGATAAATGTTGTTATTGGCGAACTCAACTAGTGGTAGCCACTTCTCCCACTTAGCACCTCTGTCCAGAATCAAGGCTCGGAGCATATCCTCGAGCGTCTGGATCGTCTTCTCGAATTGGCTGTCCATCTCTGGATGGTAAGCTGAACTGAATTTTAACTGGGTGCCCATTGCCTCATGCAAACTCTCCCAGAATCTGCTGGTGAATCTGGGATCTCGATCGGATATGATCGTAACGGGCACTCCGTGGAGTCGGATAACATCACTGGTGTATATCTCGGCTAACTGATCCATCGACATGGTCATCGTCATATGCATAAAATGTACGACTTTCGTCAGCCTGTCTACCACTACCCAAATCGCGTCATGATGCTCGGACGACTTAGGTAGTCCCGTGACGAAGTCCATGGTAACCTCTTCCCACTTCCAGCTGGAAATCTCAAGTGGCTATAGCAGACCTATGGGACTCTTGTGTTCGGCCTTAACTTGCTGACAGACCAAACACTTCTTCACGAAGTCTGCTACATCTCTCTTCATGTCTCGCCACCAGGACGACCTTCTCAGGTCGTGGTACATCTTGGTACTCCCAAGGTGGGCTAAATATGGCGCACTGTGGGCCTCAGTCAGGATTTCCTTGCGTAAAGTCCCGACTTTTGGCACGACAATGCGGCCCCTGAACTCCAAGGCTCCATCTGTGCCTCGGTAAAAGCCCTCTATGCCTCCGACGTGAATCTTCGCTTCTAAAGTGCGAATGAACTGATCACATGATTGCTCCCGCCGGATTCTATCTCTAAGCATGGGCTGAACTCGCATCGAGCTAACACTCTCCGAAATATCCTTAGGAAGTGAGTCGACGACCTCAATCTGCATCTGGGCAAACTCTCAGATAAGCTAGCGCTGGTCGGTGATAGCACAAACTGATTCACCCCTCACCTTTCGGCTTAGGGCGTCTGCTACCACGTTCGTCTTCCCCGGATGGTACTGTATGGTGCAGTCATAATCTTTCACAAGCTCCAACCATCGCCTCTGGCGCATGTTGAGCTCCTTCTGTGTGAAGATATACTGCAAACTTTTGTGATCGGTAAAGATCTCACACCGACCACCATACAGATAATGGCGCCAAATCTTGAGTGCATGCACTATCGCTGCCAACTCTAGGTCGTGCGTAGGGTAATTCTGCTCATGTGGCTTCAACTGACGTGAAGGGTACGCCACGACTTGGCCATCTTACATCAGCACACACCCAAGACCCTGCTTCGAGACATCACTATAGATGGTGAAACTTCAAGTAGGATCTGGGATAGTCAGTACTGGAGCCATCGTAAGCCTCTTCTTGAGCTCCTGAAAGCTCTCCTCACAACGACTCGTCCACTCAAACTTCACAGATTTCCTCGTCAACTTGGACAAGGGGAGGGCAATCTTCGAAAATCCCTCGATAAATCTGCGATAGTACCCTGCTACACCGAGAAAACTGCGGACCTCGGTGGGACTTCTGGGCGTTGACCAGTTCCGAACTGCGGCAATCTTCGCCGGATCAACCTCAATGCCTCTCTCGGTGATGATGTGGCCTAGAAATGCCACTCGCTTCAGCCAAAATTCACACTTAGAAAACTTGACGTATAACGTTTCTCGCTTAAGGGTCCCGAGAACAACCCTCAGATGCTGCTCATGCTCCTCCAAACTCCTGGAGTAGACCAACATGTCATCAATAAAGACGATAACAATCGGTCTAAATACGGATGGAACACCCGATTCATCAAGTTCATGAACACCGCTGGCGCATTACTCAAACCAAACCGCATGACCACGAACTCGTAGTGCCCATATCTCGTCCGGAAAGCAGTCTTGGCTACATCGGACTCCTTAATCTTCAGCTGATGATAGCCTGAGCGTAAATCGATCTTGAAAAATACGCGAGCGCCTCTCAGCTGGTCAAACAAGTCGTCTATCCTAGGGAGAGGATACTTATTCTTCACCGTTAATCGGTTGAGATCCCGGTAATCGATGCACATTCTCATGGATCCGTCTTTCTTCTTGACGAATAGGACGGGTGCTCCCCAAGGTGAGATGCTGGGTCGAATAAAACCGAGTTTCAACAACTCTTCGATCTGCGTCTTCAGCTCCTGCAACTCCTTCGGAGCCATACGGTATGGTGCCTTAGACACCGGTCCTGCTCCTGGAACTAGATCGATGGTGAACTCCACCTGCCCGCTGGGTGGTCCTCCTAGTAGCTGATCCGGGAACACATCCACAAACTCACGAACAACTGGAACGTCGAGAGGTGTCTGTGCTCTCGATCCTTCATCGATAAGGCTCACCAGGTAATCCTGACAATCTCCTCTACGCAGAATCTTCCTCGCGTTCGCCATCGAAACAACACGAAGTAGGGTTCGCGTCTTCGAGCCGAAAAATGTGATCTGACTGTCCTTCGGAAGATGAAGAATAACCTCCCGGTCGTGGCAACGAATGTCCGCTCGGTAACACGTCAACCAATCCATACCGAGAATGAGGCCGAAATCCCTCATCTCGACAACATAAGCTTCGGCCTTCAGGATTCGGCCGCCAATACTAACGTTAAGGTCCTCTGCCTTGGAGCTCGTCACTATCTTCCTTCCCGAGGCTAGACTCACCTCGAGAGGGTCAACAGTGTTGATGGGCTGAACTCCAATGGCCTCTACACATCGACTTGACACAAACGAGTGCGTCGCACCAGTGTCGAACAGAGCAAATATAGGTACATCATTCAAAATAATCATCCCAAACATAGTACCTGGGTTCTGCTCTGCCTCAGCCTGCTCGACTGCATACACCTGGGCCTCCTGTCCTCGCCTCTGCTGCTGCTGCTGTCGGGGCTGCTGCTGAGGCTGCTGCTGCTGCGGCCTATCCAGACAGTTCCAGACGGTATGTCCGGGCCTCCGATAGTGAAAGCAGACGTTCTGCCCAGCAAGACACTCTCCACGGTGTGGGCGTCCGCATGTGCCACATGCTGGGACCTGTGGCTGTCTCTGCCTGTTCCTCTGGTCATTCTGCTGACCCTTCCACTTCCTCTTATTCTTAGGCTTCGCCTGCTGGACAGGCGCTGGCTGAGCTGGGGGCAATGCCGGATACTGAGCTGGGGGTAACACTGGGGGTTGAACTGATGGCTGCACCAGGTCCATCCTAAGACTGGCGTCTGTCTCCTGGGCCTTAGCGACGACATCGGCGTAAGACTGGACGCCATGTCCCGCTACATGGTGATGGATAGCTGGCAGTAATCCATCACGGAATCGTCTCGCCTTCTTCTTCTCGGTGTCCACCAGATAAGGGACAAAGGACCCGAGACGAACAAACTCCCGCTCGTACTCATCTACGGAGCGGTGGCCCTGCTTAAGCGCCAAGAACTGGCACTCCATCTCAGCCTTGTAAGTATCCAGGTAATACTTCTCCCGAAGCATCTCCTTGAACTGTGGCCACGTGAGGTTCTCCTTCTCACCAGGGCGCAAGCCCCAGTAGGAGTTCCACCACAACCTGGCGTCTCCTGTCATCTGGACCTGGGCACGCAGAATGTTGTGCCTCTCGGAGCACTCGATGATCTCGAAAATGGCCTCGAGACCCTGGATCCACTCATCAACTAGGCGTGGGTCTCCCTGCCCCAAGAATTTATCTGGGTTGTAGCCGCGAAACTGGGCGACTACCTCAGCCTGGGTCATCTCTCTCTGAGCTTGGTTCTGACGACGAGCCATCTGAGAATAAGCCGCGAAACTGGGTCAGAACAGGAGGATGAAATTGAATAAGGCTTAAAGGAAACACTGAATACTGAAATAGGCACAAATTTCTTGACGAGTTGCTGAAAATAACTCGATAATCTAGAGTTCGACTAGAGTTTGAATCTAGAGTTCTAAATTCTGATAGAGGACATATCTGATACTGCTAGGAGTCTTATACTGATCTAAGCATCTAGAGTTCGGATTATCTGAATCCTATTGAGCATAGACATAGTACAGTTTGCTTATATCAACTTTGAAAAACTTTTACAGCATGCACTTACCTGGTAGTCGGCGCGGCGTGAGTGTGGTGTGGTCGAGTTTTGCAAAAATTCCCTGTCTTTTAAAACATTCAGAAGCACAAAAGTGCTCTGATACCAACTGCAACAACCCGCTACTTAGGGCCAATTTTTTGCACTTTTTAACTCTTTCGAAAACACTTATAAATTTTTCGAAATCATTTGCAAACTATCTCGGGATGCTGCTAAAAACTTTTCTGCTTAAAAATCTGTTTTCTTTAAAATAGGTCTAACGGCTGGTTTAGACTTAAAGAAATCAGATTTATATTTTATCGAATCATGGATATTAATATGGACCCGTTCGTACTGGCGAACTGGGTAAAACTTTAGTGTCTGAAAATAACGTCATGCATGTTCGAAAATAAACGTAGCAGAAGTCTGAAATGCGTGGTTGTAATAATTATACAAAACGTTTTAAACAAATGTCCCGGGAACAGCTTTCGTACGGAACTCACGACGACCACCACCACAGCACGTCTCACGCCTGCCCGCCGACCCTGCCATCTGAAAATATAAAGTGGGGTTGAGTACGGTCCACTTGTACTCCATAAAAACCCATTCTAAAGTAAGCAGCAATAATAATAATGATATCACAGAACTGGTATATATAAGTAACTGAAACTCCCGGACACTATGGTCGGTAACTGTAATCTCCCGGACTCTCTGGCCGGTACCGTGTGCACACTCTGATGGTATATTTAAGGCGAACTGGGCCACCACCAGAACTTAGGGAAGGACGACTCGTCCTTAACCCCAAGCGGATAAAACTCATATACATACCTGAACATGATATCGACTATTATACTCAATGTATAACCCAGACTGGGTCCCCACCTGATCTGCTTTGAAAATGGGTAAGTGTGGCTGTGCTGGTAGCTGACTCCTCGAGCTACATAAAAATATAAGCAAACAAATATACTAAGTACTATGCTTGTCATATGCAAAAAAATATGCTATGCTCTACTCTATCAGATTACTCATCCGGATATAAAGGAACGCTCCAAGGGTTCACTAAAATAATTTTAAGTCCGGAAATTAGACTGATAAGCTCAACTGATCTGGTTTGGCTCGAAAAATCACTTAGATTTCGGAATAAAACTCGGACCAAAAATCACGAACCAAAACGGACTCGAACCGCCGGCTAAACCGGTCGGTTCGCTAACTGGATGAACCGGGTCCGACCGGTTCACTCTGGACCGGGTGGTCACGGGCTGCTCACACTGGCCGGGTTCGGTCCCGTGCCGGGCCTGCTGGGGCCCTGGCACGCTGCTGGGCACGACCGACCTCGACACTAGGCGCTGTTGGGCGCGGACAGGCACGGCCAGGCTTGGCTGGCACGGCCTTGGCACACTGGGGCCACTCGGGTGCTGCTGGGCACGACCTGGCACGACCCGAGGTCGACTCCGCGTGGTACGAGCGACTGGCTCGGGATCACGCGTGCATGACACTGGGACAGCGCTGCCGGGCGCTGTCGGAGGTGCTCTGGCGCGACTGGCGCTGAGACCTCGCGGGCTGGCACGGACAGGCGCGGCTGGGCGCTGTCACGTGCGCTGGGGGCTGCGGTGCCTCGCGAGCGCTAGGCGCAGGCACGGACAGAGGCACTGCCTGGCCCCTGTGACGCGACACGGGCAAGGCACGCGCGACTGGCACGGCTGGTGACCCTAGCCGGTCCTTTGCCGAACTTCCGGCAACTTTTTCGGTGACTACTGAACCAAACCAACATAATATGACATAATATGCTCAAAAATGTCAAAAGTCACTGAGGGACCTCGGTTGGTTAAGGAGGTGGGCTTATAGGGCCGATTAGGCACGAGGCCACACTAGGGCACGAAAATGAACATGCTCAACATGCAAAATGACTTAGGGCCGAATAATATACATAAAAACTCAAAGCTAATGAGGCTAGTACATTGGTCAGTACATGCATGCACATACACTTAGGTTCGGAGGCGAAAATGGCTCGATTTCACTTAACAAATTGACCGAACAATTGAACTCAAAGCATGCTAATCTTATACCAATGTTATACACATGATTTTTGAGGATTTTTAAGCCATTACTCTCGGCCATATCATGCATGTACAAGAACTTACGAAATTAGGGCTTAAACTTTCGAAAAATCATAACTTCACATAATGAACGTGCATGGCACCATATTCTTACATGATAATTCCTATTTTATCATGAATAAGCTGGGAAAAATAGGGAACACGAGCTTACCTTGCTCGAAATTTGAAATGGTGCTAATGGCCTTAGCTCGGGCTTGTTAGCGGCTTCTCGCGGCCTATGGACTTAACTCGCGGATAATGACTGCAATGAGGGGCTCAAGACTCTTAGAAAAATCCAAATAAACTTTGGAAAATGCTAAGTTTCAAGAGTACTCGATGGAACCAGCTGAAGGTCGGGTCTTCTCCTCTCTCGGTCCACCTCGCGCGCGAGGCTAAGGATAAAGGGGCTCTCGGTTTTGCTCACTCTCCCTCTCTATATGCTGAAAACTTAGAGTGTCAAATGACTTGAACTCAGCTGATAAATGACCCTTATATAGGAGAGAGGGGCGGAGTTCACAATGCTCAAAGGGGAAGACCAATCATCACACGCGCGCGTCCTTAGGTGGTGCGGTCTTGGGGGCATGACTTGGTGGAGTGGTGGCAGGCTTTGCACGGTCTTCATGGACAAAAATGGTGGACTTCCAGAGCAGGATGATGGAGGGGCAGGTTCTGGTCGGCTGGAGCACTCAAGGGGACAAGCATGGCACAAAACATTTTTAAATTCCAATGCCCATCATGCACTACTAGCTTAATTAAGCATTTGACTTTCCTTAAACCAACTTAGAGGTGTCTTAGGCTTAATTAACCTCCAGAATTGCCTTGATTACTCGCATGACATGGGCCATTGATCTTGGGCTCGGAATTCATCACATTGGGCCAAAGAAGGCCACTCGCGTGGGCTAGGCGCGCGGCACGGCTGGGCTGGGCGCAGCACTGGCGCACGGGCTGAAATTGAGGCCAACTCTTGGGCCGAAAATGCCACACACTTAGGACTGGACAGTGGTTGACTTGAGGCCTAAAATACTTACGATAAAATCATGAATACTCGGTCATGACTTAAGCTTGGGTAAGGACTCGCGCGAGGCTTGGGCGCGCATCACTTGGAACGAGGCCAACCCTTGGCTATTGCTGGACCTAAAAGCCACGAGAACACTTAAAAAAAATATCCCGTGAGGCTCGGTCATGACTTAGGTCAACTCGGCACAGCTAGACTCGCGCACTTGGGTGAGGCGCATAACACTTGCGCGCGGCGACTCGAACCATTGCACAAGCTTGGTGCGGTGTTCCTCTCGACCGAGTGGCTTGATCTAGGGCTAGATAAAATGATCGACTCATACTTAGAAAATATTCTAAGTAAGGCTAGGAGCACAACTAGGGCTCGAACAAGACTCGGCACAGCTAGGACACGAGACTCGGCTGGGCGCGAACTAGGCGCGATACTCGCGACCGAACATACTCGGTTCCGGACACGGCTAGACTTAGACGATTTATCGAAACATACTCGGTTTCGATTATTCGTCAACTGAAAATATTAATTCCGACTGAATAAAATCCATTACTAAAAATAAATGGACTGAAATTAATAACTGAGATTGAATAGCTGATAACTGGGCTCGAAACTCAAGACGAGCAGTATTAATAAAAAGAAAGAGTTCAACTGGGAACTAAAACCTGCCATTTTTATTAATACAGAATTGGGCTATTACAGATGAAGCTGGGTCGTGGGATGCGAGCGAGTTGGCGTACGGAAGGGCGCGAACGCACGACTGCTAGGAAGGAAAGCTGGCGACGTACGGACCTGAGCTCAGGCTGGGACGATGCGAGGTGGCGTGGACCCGAGGCTGTGGATGACATGGCTAGGAGCTTAGGCTCGAGAAGTCGGGCTGAGCTGCGCGGATGTGGGCTCGGTGAGGTGCAGCGGACGGGCCAAGGGTGCGAACTGAGCGCAGCATGGAGGAGGGCTCGACGTGGGCTTCCGGTGGCACCTAGAGCTCGCTGGAAAAGTGTGTGTTGGCTGGATTTTTGAATAAGCTAGGAGGTGGTGTATGGAGATGATGTACTTGGAGATGTAATGGTGGGCTAGAGTTTGGTGTGTTGGGGAAGAGGATGTGCTATATATATAGGAGAGAGTGAGCATTAGGGTTTGACATTTTGGGGTTTGAATTGGGCTTAGAATGCCAATTGCTTCTTGGGCTCGGTAAATTAAATACTACTTGGACCGAACATTAAGACGATGACTTGAATTAAAATGTCTCGAATATAATGGGGTCGAGTTATGGGTTCGAATTAATTTGGCGTACTTGGGCCGAAATAAAATAGCTCAGCTCGAATATTTTAATAAATTCCCAATTTCTAATACTCGATTAAAATGATAGATCGAGACTTAGACTACAAATTTTATTGCGTTTCTGAAATAAAATTCGAACGATTTCTCAATGGCTTAAACTTACGACTTTAATTAACTATGTAAATAATAATAAATAAATCTTGGCATCATTATGAACTTGCTATTTCTGGAAATAAAGTCGAGCTAATGCATAGAAACTAGTTTGGGGCATTACAAATATAATAAAGTGGTTATTTATGGTATACTACTAAATTTAATTTTTGTTATTTTATGGACTATAGTTTTATTTAATACTTCTCATTTGGTATGATAAATAAAATTTAAATTTTATTTATAAGGACATGAAATTCTTTTTATATTATATATACAATATGAATATCAAATCAAAAATTGTTAAAGATGGTATTTTGATATATCATATGTGAAGAAAAATATATACAAATAATTTTTTTAAAAATAAGGAGAATAAATATTTATAATAATTAATATGTGAAATAATAAGAACATGAAATTTAGTGTATAGTAACTAATAAAGAGGAAAATTTAGTGTATAGTAACTAATAAAGAGGAAAGGTAATATATGATAATTTAAGAAAGAAAAGGTAAAATGATTTTATGGTAATTCACGAACCTAGTTGTTAAACCAAGTCTGTACATGTGTCAATACGAAGCACATATTTGTGCCAAATAAGCTCGTGAAGAATGCGAGCCTGCCATTTAAGCTCAACACATTCGTGAATTATATATAGAGATATTATTGACTAGCAAATATAAAGATATGTATAAATATACTAAATATGTAATACCGAATATAAAAAATAAAGAACAATGACTGGCAAATATAATGATAATGATACATATAAAATACACATTACATATGTAATACCAAATATAAAAAATAAATGACTATGCACGTTAAATTTCAACTTCTCATGATAAAAATAGAGCACCCAAACTATCAATTTAAATTATTAGTTTTTAAGTTAATAATATTTATTATTTTTTATTATACATTTGTTGACCAATATTTTGGATCAATATTTTTTTGTATTTGCGATATGATCTTAGAACAATTCGGTTTACGATTAATTTAGTATTTTATGTATAATTGTATCATATTACTAATATTGGTACTATATTATAACCGGCCTATAGAGTATAATAAACACTAATTTTTATGTACAATTGTAGTCTACAAAATGCAAAATTCTATGAGTGCTATTTGTACACTAAGTACGTCTTCCCATTGCATAGCACAACTATTTTTATGTGCAATAATCTAATTGCAATTTGAGATGGCCACGGGCCGCCCAGCCTAGACCAAGCCCGGTTAGACCCGTGGTCAACGGGTCTGTGCCCGACTCAGAATTTTACTGGTTGGATTAGGATTGGTCATTTTGAAAATATGACCCGTCGAGCTAGGCCTGGTAGAGCCGCGAAAAGACAATAATTTTCAAAAAATTTTAGGCCTGGTCGTGTACTCGGTTCAGGGTCGCTATTTTCGAGCTCAAAGACCTGTCAGGTCGGGCCCGACCCGAGATTTGGTCATATCTAATTGCAATACGTCAGGAAAAAGTATCAAATAAGCTCAATGGTCTAATCATTTTTTTTTCAAATGATAGACAATAAATAAGAACACGTAATTGCAAACTAGAAAAAAGCTAAACCGCCAAATAAATCCGCAACTCAGCTGAATCTAGTTGGGAGGACTAGCCCCATTGACAAAAGTCCGAGGTAGTCTAGAACCAACCTAAACATATAACGACACTAAAAAACAAAAACTCCTAACAGGAGAAGAAAAATAACACCCAAAAGGAGAATCAAACAACTCCAAAAGAAGAATCGAACACAGAAAAAAAAGCACACAACTAACAAAGAAATAACAGACACACTAGCAAAACAGAACCAACAAACACAAAAACAACTTAAAAGATAGCCCTCCCCAATAGACAATAACACCCAACATCCACACGACTCAAGCTAACATCCAAACGCGAACGATCAAGCAGAAGTCATGCGAACTGCAGCCTAAACACAGCAGAAACAGAACGGG
>BKCP01006649.1:272371-290196 GCA_008636005.1 Striga asiatica | reverse complement strand
ATATTATAAGAAAAAGTTACAGCACTTAAGAGGTTGACATGCGACACGTTTATGATTTACCAAAATGGCCTTTAACATTTTTTTTCTCTATTCTACCATATTGGAACATCATGTCATAGCTTGGGAGGTAAGAATGGAACATGTGAAGCAACAATTTGTATAAAAATGTCGATGCCGAAATAGTTATTGCGTCTCACCTGGATTTCTATTCACGCCATTTTCCGCTTCAGAGAAGAAAACTCGACCTGCCAAGCCCTAAAAAAATCTTCTCCCGTTTATCTTTTCTCTACTCTCGATGATACACTGTCTCACGCGGCAGCGAGATTAAAGCACCACCGGTCCACCACCAATCCCCATGTGGCGGTTTATTCTCTTCGACGAGTACAACCCATCCCCTAGCTACAACATCTCCCTTGCCTATGACTGGGCAAAAGTAATCCACTAGCAGAAAAGCTCCGAGGAAGCAACTCACCACCAAGGTCAATGGATTTAGTCTGACGTGTTTTGTTTCTCTCTCTCTCTCTCTCTCTTGCTTCTGTCAGTTTTTTGTTTGATCTTTTGTGTCTTTAATCCCATCCGATAGGGGAGCTTGAGGAAATAAGGGAGGATTCTATTTTGCTGGGAAAAAGAATGTGAAATTTTACAAATCAAAAGTCAGAAATTCTGTATCCAGGTCCAGTTCAAGAAACATCCAATGGCTAAAGTGGAGTGGATCAACTTTGTGTATCTGAGCACAATTAAACAAGAGAGAGAACAACAATGGCTTTTCTTACAGGAGGAAAAAGACCAATGGGGAGAGGATTGGGTGGTCATAGAAGATTGGAATGATATCAGTTGCAAGGAGGAAAAGCAGGGAGGCATTGTGAGAAGTGAGAAGAGTTTTGAAAAGTTCAATAACTTCATTGCTCAGATGGGCATGTCTCTAATCAGAATGAAGGGATATAGCTTCACATGGGGAAACAATAGAGAAGAGGAGGGATATGTGGAGGAATGTAACGCCCCGTTTTATTTTAAGGAATTTACCGATTTTATTTATAAAAATCAGAGTTAATTTTTCGAAAAAATCCAATTTAAAACTTTAATAATCAACGGAGGCTACTTAACTACCAAAAGCAATTAAACAATTTAAACAGATAAGAAGGACCTACACATGAATAAAACTAACAGTTCAAAAATAACACCCAAAATATTCATAAGTCACAAACCATTCAAGTCTAATCAAATACTTCAACAAGAATTCAATGGTCCAACCAACATGTTCATAGTAATTAAAGCGGAAGCATAATAATTCAAAGTAAAGACAAGCGGTTCGACAAGATAATAACAGCAGAAGCAAAAGACACATAAGTCCAACGACCACCACTCGATTGTCTCTCGCTGCCGCCGCCAACCATGCTCAACCTAAAAAGATAGTTAGAGGAACAAGAGGACATAAAAGAAATGGGGGTGAGTAAAACCATTATACTCACCATTACCGCACAGTATATCTCGCATAAAGATTCATAACTATAAATAATGTATGGATAGAATCCAGATCTAACTACCTATTAGGCCCTATCGCAAACCTCATATGTACATACAACAAACCTCCCGACCAGACATCGGCGAGGATGTAACTGGAAACACTCCTACCCCGGATGCAACGGGCATAGGATCTTATCTAGGAGACAATGGAGTTGAATTACCCCTCCGCTCTACACGGATTCGGGCGTTCAGACATTCCCCTCCGCTTTACACGGATTCGGCGTCCACCTCTCGGATGCAACGGGTAGGTGACCTCCACTGATTATGCATTCGTCAAAGGCACTACCATCGGGACACTTAGACTAGGGTTCTCACGCATAAAAAAGCTATCACAACTAACATTTATACGAAATAACTAGTGCGATAAATGTAGATTCAACATAAATGAACCCACTTGGTAAAATCAAGATAAAACACACGATGAGGGTAGGTGGCGAGCTCGACTCGTCAAGCACCTACATTTAGAAAAATAGCCCTATCAAAGACTATTCGACAATTACTTAGTCCAACTAAGTTCACGTAAGCATTTAAGCATGCATTAAATCAAGGAAATCACATTTCCGAAAATATCACATAAGTTTTGAAAACTTAATCCGGTCAGCATTTTTCAAACCGACATAATTTTTAACACACAACTCATATGAACATGAATCAAGTTGCCTTAGAACCCTAAGATATGTATCTACAATTCTCATGAAGACACTGAAAGCAAATAAGGCGATTTAACAGGTGATAAATCAGCAAACATTAAAAATTGAGTCACAGTCCAAAACTGGGAAAAAGAAATTGACCAGACCTCAGTATTTGCAAGCTAACTGGCGCTACAGGCATGATTTCAATGAAATTAAAAAACCACATGATAAAAAACGCAAATTTCTACAACATATCTGAAGATTACATTGGCAAATAATCACATTATCGACGAGTTTAATCACAAAACATTTGATTCCGTAAACCTGTCAAAAACTAACATGTGATATGGACAACACCTCAGATTTTATCACTTAACTCGAGCTAAAGACCTTCAATTGATATGGTTCAAATCTCAAATTAAACTTAAAGCATGCCTCTACAACTTTCATTTAGAACACAGAAGCATATAAGATCATGTGGATAGAGTAAACTCAGTTAACATTTACATCAAATTTTTTCCAAAATGAGAAGTCTTATCTCATGCATGTCTAACTTCATAAGATCACAACTCGAGCTACAGAGCACATATAAACATGAAATTTATCTCATTTGAAAGATAAGAAACATACCTATAACTTTCATGAAGAGAATAAATTCATACAAGTACATTACGACACAATAAACAAGTCATATTTTAATTACAGACATGCTGCCGGGTAACAGAAAAACTGAACGCACAAAATTCTTGCAAAAATCATAACTTTTTCGATACAACTCGGAATCAAGAAATTCCAAAGCCCAAGTACAGAAAACTGAACATACTACATTTCACATGAACATCATAACTTCAAATAACCAGTCTCTAACGACTTACATTGCGGCACAACAGAACAGAGAAAAAAACGTTTTCACATGAAATGACAAGTGAACATATATGACGGATGTTTTAAGCTCGACCACGATTATTATAATTTATAAATCAACAACAAACGAGCATATATGTTTGTCACAGCAATAACATGATACTCGGTTTAACAAAGTCACGAACATAATCCGATAAATGAAACAACATATGCGAGCCGATAAACAATTCGAAATAAATCTGACTTCAATCAAGGATTCGGTAGCACGCATGATATATATATATATATATATATATATATATATATATATCATGTGATATACGAGCATGACCGGAATAACGAGAGGGGTCGAATAAGTTACCTGTTTTCGAGAACCTACGAGCTATCGGAAGTAAAACGGGCCGAACAACGGGTCGGATGAACGGGTCGGACGAATGGGGCGAACGTACGAACGGACGGGCCTCAAAAACTTCTCGAAAGATGCTGCTCGCGAACGGGAGAATGTCCTGGTTGCTGCGGAACGAACGGTTTCTACTCGAGCATGGCGGTTGCTCAGAAGTGGTCTCGCCGGAGATAGAGCTTCTCGCCAGATTTCGTGGCAGTTGGGACTCGGGGCGCAATTAAAGGGCAGGCGCGGTAAAAAAGGGAAAAACGGCGAGTATGGCTAGCTTCCCACGAAAAAAATTTAAGAGAAGAGGGAGAGAACAGATTCTGAAATTTTTTTGAAAGAATAGGGGAGAGAAGAGAGTGAGGGGTACGAGAGATATAGAGTGATATAAAGGAGTGAGAGGGGCGACATCCTCTTAAATTGACTTAATTTTTGTAATCTTCCGAAAATTTGGTCAAAGGGAGTGATATGAGGGATAATGCTAAATTGAAGGGATAGAGATAATTTCAAAATTCAAAACTAAGGTGTATGCATGGGGTAGGCTCGGCCGTGGGTCGGGTGGATGCCATGCGCGACTGGTAAAAGAAAAGGAACGGGAATTTTATCTGTTTTGGGCTTGCCAGATAAAATAATATAGCATAGTCCCTTTTACTTAAAACTCTAAAGTGGGCCAAAAATATTTATCAATCGGGCTAGCGAAAATAGTCCCAAAATAGTTATGGAAAAATACCCAAAATCGATCGGTTTCTCTCGGGCTCGACTAAAAAAAAAATTATTCGAGGCTCGACTCGACGTGGCAAAAAAAATGATATGGTAATATTTATTAATTGCACTCATTATTTATTTATCTATAATAATAAACAATCAAAGCAGTTACGAGCACAAATAAAATAATTAAATTAATTCGGACAAATATAATAAATAATAAAAATAATCCCATAATTATTCATAAATTAGGGGGGCATTACAATCTACCCACCTTAAAGGAATTCCGACCTCGAAATTCGAAAACCAAGGAAACTAACGAACTACAAGAAAACAAAGGCCTCTCAAACGAGAAGGTCGAAAAACTCCCCCTAATCTCAGCCTCCTTCTCTCAAGTCGTCTCGGACTTGTCATGTCAGCTCCACTGCACCTTCCCAAGGTTCACTGCCCGGTTCTCAGCTGATGGTCACTGTGGTCCAAAATGGCCACCGGTACCTCCTCATAGGTAAGGTCTCGGTCGACCCGCAGTTCCCCGATGTCCACCATGTGGTCCGGGTCATGCACATGTCTACACAACATCGAGACATGAAACACACCATGCACCCTGACAAATCTGGTGGTAAAGCTAGCCGATAAGCCAAGTCCTCGACTTGAGTAAGGATCTCAAAGGACTAACCGCATACGTCTGCGGATCCTCATTTACCCCAAACCAAGGTATACCACCCTCTAGTCATACGAAAGGGGAAACTCGAATGGTACCATCCAGATACTCGCTCGATACACAAAACACAAAACGACCCACCCAAGGTGAGACATCACAAAATGCAACACACAACATGCACACACGACCTCAATAGGTCTCATAGTGCCTCGACCGTGAGATCATCGGTCAAACAATCGTGGTCGACACGTGGAGTTGAGTTTCAGCATGGTGCCCGGGTCACGCTGAAAACTTACCCACAATCTCGACACACCCGTGACTTCTTGCCGAAGCAATTGTCACAGTACTGTGCAACCATGCACGCAGTATAGCCCCGCTATACTCATACTTACAACACACGATTTACGACACCAACGTAGCCCCTCATGGCTCCGTTTGCTGGCAACACAAGTCCCCTATCTTGCCATCTCGAGAAAATCCTCGCATAGGCATAGAAAACCTACCGACCACGCTTCCTTATCAAAACCATCGATCAAGGATGCAAATGCGGTTCGGTGGAATTTAGAACTCTCGGTGGTTAAATCGTCTAAAAGAAAAATAAAATGGAAGGTTGATTTTTTTTAATGCACTGTCCTCCGAGAGGCAACACGCTCACAGACGTTGCATATGCGGGGCGCCAGAACGCTTACGTGAACCTGTTCAGGGTCCAGTTGCAAGGTCAAGGTTTGGCCGATCACGCTGGCGTGGGAGTTTTGTGTGTCCGGTGATGGCAGCTGTAGCTTGCGTGTGAGTCAACGATCGGCCGCGTGCAAGCCTATTGTCTATCAGCACGGGCGTACACGCTTGACCACCACTTCGTGGCTACACCCAGTCAGAGTCGGTTTTCGGTTCAAGGTTTCGACAAGAAAATTTAATCCATGGTTTTTCTTAATACGAAATTTTTTCTGACTTGGAATTTCACATAGGCTAAGGCAATAGCAAGAGAAGAGTTTTCCACAAAATGTGTACAAATGGAGTTCATTCCAAACAAGCTTTTTGGTTTTCACGAATTCAAAGGTCTAAAAAATAACAGGGTATAAAATCGAGTTCCAAGTCCACTACTTTATTCCAACAACTCACTCTAACACGCAAACAAACCGAACGCTAGAGATAGGCAAAAATCCTCAAAGGAAATCCAATTCGGCTCTCCAGTCGAGAATGGTACTAGGTCAGCAGCTCTGTCTGAGACACCAACTAGCTAGCCCACTTCGGCTCTTCCGATAAACAGCGTCGGCCATCACGTCAGCTCTTCCTCTGGTAGCTAATCGTGACAACAGTCCTGAACGAGCTCCACTCATCTGCATTGCCCAGAGTTCACCTCTCAAGGTCTAGGCGAGAGGTTTCTTTCATCGAAAAGACCTCAATCACTTCTTCAGGTATTTCCACTACTTCTCGACGTTCTAAGAGATAGACTATGACGTCGCTGCAGAATTACAACCAGACATTTTGTCGCAGTCGCCATTGCGATAGTTACACAAAAGAATCACTATTTGTGTAATAGCCATGTTCTGTATTAATAAAATGACAGTTTTTAGTTCCCAGTTGAACTATTTCTTTTTATTAATACTGCTCGTCTTGAGTTCCGAGCCCAGTTATCAGCTATTCAATCTCAGTTATTAATTCCGGTCCATTTTTCTTATTTTAGAAATGGGTTGTATTTCAGTTGGAATTAATTATTTCAGTTGACGAATAATCGAAACTGAGTTTGTTTCGATAAATCATCCAAGTTTAGCCGTGTCCGGAACCGAGTCGTTCGGTCGCGAGTATCGCGCCTAGTTCGCGCCTAGCCAATTCTCGAGCCCTAGTAGTCTCGAGTCTTGCTCAAGCCCTAGCCATGCTCATAGCCTTACTTAGAATATTTTCTAAGTATGAGATCATTTTATCAAGTCTTGGATATCATTCCCTCGGCCTAAGTAACCCCGCACCGAGCTCGTGCACGGGTCCGAGTCCTCGTGCCCTAGTGTCGCGTGCCTCGCCAAGCCGCGAGTGCCTAAGTCATGGTTAGTGGTGTGGCACAAGTTTTCTAAGTATTTTTGGGTTCCTTATTGTGCCACAAGTTTAGCTCTAGCCAAGTGTTTCATGATCGGCCCGAGTCCCTAGTGTCGCGCCTTAGCGCCCGCGCCCTAGCCTCGCGCGAGTCAAGCATGGTGGCCCAAGTCATGGCCAAACACCTTTGGGATTTTTCTAAGTGTGGAGAGTTTCATTTCCAGCCCTAAGCATGTGGCATTCTCGGCCCAAGCCTTTTAGCACGCGCAGCCCAGCAGTTCCCGCGCCCAGCTCGCGCCCAGGGCCCAGCAGCGCCCAGGCCCAGCGCTGGCAGCGTCCCAGCTCACTTCTTGAGCCCAAATCCACATATTTCGGCCCACTTCTCCAGGGCCCAACTTCATGCGTGTGTTAAGGGGTGGATTAAGGACTAATTCAGCTTAGGATGCCCTAAGTAATGATTTAGGATGTCACATGGGCATTAGGGATTATTTAATTGTGAGTGGAGGGGCCATATGCAATTGTTTATGTTGTGCCTTGTCCCCCACTACCTCCAACTCGACCAAGACCTGTCCAAGGCATATTTTATTGTTGGATACCCTGCCATATTCCCTCCAAGACCGTGCAAGATGCTGCCCATCAGCTCCCAAGTTCCTATGTGCATGTGGAGTGGGAAAATGCACTCATTTTGGTCTCCCACCATCCCACCTAGCTAACTCCACCCCTCAGCCTTTATAAGGGTCCCTCTACAGCCCCTTTTCAGCTCTTGGACTCATAAACACTCGGACATATTGAGAGAAATCAAAGGGAAAGTCGAACTCAACTCACCTTGGCCGTCCGCACGCACGCGAGCCCGGGAAAGGGAGCCACCGAGGTCCAGCCACTTGCAGCCATTTTATCTCGAGGCTTAGCACTTTCTAAGTGTGTCTTAGATTTTTCTAAGTCTTTTGAGATCATCAAAGCTCAGCATTTTAGCCCCAAAGTCGAGGCCAAGTTCCTAGGGCCGCGAGATCCCCGAGCAAAGTCCTTTGGCACCATTTCGTCTTTTAAGCAAGGTTAGCTCGTGCCAACCATTTTTCCTATCTTATTCATGATAAAATAAGAATTATCATGTGGAAAATGATGCCATGCATGTGAGATATAAGGAGATATGAATTTTTGATCATATGAGCCCCAAATTCGTAAGTTTATGTACATGCATGATATGGCCGAGATTAGCATCTTAAAAATCCTCAAAAATCATGAGTATGACATGGTTAAAACAGTTTCATGCTTTGAGTTCATTTGTTCGGTCAATTTGTTAAGTGAAATCGAGCCATTTTCACCCCCGAACCTAAGTATATGTGCATGCATGTATTGACCAATGTTCTAGCCTCATTAGCCATGATTTTTGATGTATATCATTCGGCCCTAGGTCAATTTTCATGTTGAGCATGTTCATTTTTGTGCCCTAGGGTGGCCTCGTGCCTAATCGGCCCTATAAGCCCACCACCAAATCCAACCGAGGTCCCTCAGTGACTTTTGGCATTTTTGAGCATTTTATGTCATATTAGGTTGATTTGGTTCAGTAGTCCCCGGCAAAGTTGCCGGAAGTTTGGCAAAGGACCGGCTAGGGTCACCAGCCGCGCCAGTCGCGCGTGCCGTGCCCGTGCCGCGTCGCAGGGGCCAGGCAGTGCCCCTGTCCGTGCCCGCGCCTAGCGCTCGCGAGGCACCGCAGTCCCCAGTGCACGTGACAGCGCCCAGCCGCGCCTGTCCGTGCCAGCCCGCGAGGTCTCAGCGCCAGTCGCGCCAGAGCACCTCCGACAGCGCCCGGCAGCGCTGTCCCAGTGTCATGCACGCGTGATCCCGAGCCAGTCGCTCGTACCACGCGGAGTCGACCTCGGGTCGTGCCAGCAGCGCACCCGAGTGTCCAGTGCCGTGCTGTAGTGACCCCGAGTCAGGTCCAGAGGCCTCGGGACGTGCCCAGCAGCACGCCCGAGTAGTCAGTTAGCCCGGGACGTGCCCAGCAGCATGCCCGCGTGCCCAGGGTCGCCCGGTAGCACCCTGACAGCCCTAGCCGCGCCCGAGCCGCGCGAGTAGTGTCTGGCCACGTCCGTTCTCGCGCCAGTCGCACTCGGGTCGTGCCAGCCGCACGCCCAGTGCCCAGTCAACCCGGGTACGCGCCAGTTCCCGCGTCCCTCGTGCTCGACCGTGCCCAGCAGCACGCCAGCACACCCAGTGACTCTCGGTCGTGCCCAGCCGCACCTAGTGGCACCAGTCGTGCCAGGGCCCGTGCCAGCCGCACAGCCCGCGCCCAGCAGCGCCTAGTACCGTGCCCGGTCGCACCCAGCTAGTGCCCAGCGCCGTGCCATGGCCCCAGCAGGCCCGGCACGGGATCGAGCCCGGCCAGTCCGAGCAGCCCGTGACCAACCGGTCCAGTGTGACCCGGTGGTCCAACCGGGTCCGGTCCAGCCCGACCCGGTTCAGCCAGTTAGCGAACCGGCCGGTTTAGCCGGCGGTTCGAGTCCGTTTTGGTTCGTGATTTTCGGTCCGAGTCTTATTCCGAAATTTAAGTATTTTTCCGAGCCAAACCAGATCAGTTAAGCATATCAGTATTATTTCCGGACTTAGAATTATTTCTGTGAACCCTTAGAGCGTTCCTTTATATCCGGATGAGTAATCTGATAGAGTAGAGCATCCTAGCATATTTTTGAGCATATGACGAGCATAGTACTTAGTATATTTGTTTGCTTATATTTTTATGTAGCTTGAGGAGTCAGCTACCAGCACAGCCGCACTTACTCATTTTCAAAACCGATCAGGTGGGGACCCAGTCTGGGTTATACATTGAGTTTAATAGTCGATATCACGTTCAGGTATGTATATGAGTTTTATCCACTTTGGGTTAAGGCCAAGTTTGCCTTCCCTAAGTTCTGGTGGTGGCCCAGTTTGCCCTAGTTATACCATCAGAGTGTGCACACGGTTACCGGCCAGAGTGTTCCGGGAGTTACCGGCCAGAGAGTTCCGGGAGTTACAGTTTACTTATATATACCAGTTTGTGATATCATTATTAATATTGCTGTTTACTTTAGAATGGGTTTTTATGGAGTACAAGTGGACCGTACTCACCCCCACTTTATATTTTCAGATGGCAGGGTCGGCGGGCAGGCGTGAGTCAAGCTGTGGTGGTGGTGGTCGTGAGTTCCGCACGAAAGCTGTTCCCGGGACATTTGTTTAAACTGTTTGTAAACTAAATAATTCCACGCATTTCAGACTTCCGCTATGCTTGTGTTTATTTTCGAACATGCATGATGCTATTTTCAGACTTAAATAATTTTACCCGGTTCGCCAGTACGAACGGGTCCAGACTAATATGCATGATTCGTAAAAATATAAACCTGAATTCTTTAAGTCTAAACCAGTTGTTAGACCTAGGTTAAAGAAACGGGTTTTTAAGCAGAAAAGTCCTTAGCAGCATCCCGAGATAGTTTGCAAATGATTTCGAAAAATTTATAAGCGTTTTCGAAAGAGTTAAAATTTGCGAAAAATTGGCCCTAGTTAGCGGGGTGTTGCAGTTGGTATCAGAGCACCGTTTGTGCTTCTGAATGTTTTAAAAGACAGGGAAATTTTGCAAAACTCGACCACACCACACTCACGCCGCGCCGACTACCAGGTAAGTGCTTGCTGTAAAAGTTTTTCAAAGTTTATATAAGCAAACCGTACTATGTCTATGCTCAATAGGATTCAGATAATCCGAACTCTAGATGCTCAGATCAGTATAAGACTCCTAGTAGTATCAGTTATGTCCTCTATCAGATTTCAGAACTCTAGATTCGAACTCTAGTCGAACTCTAGATTATCGAGTTATTTTTAGCAACTCGTCAAGAAATTTGTGCCTATTCCAGTATTCAGCATTTCCTTTCAGCCTTATGCAATTTCATCCTCCTGTTCTGACCCAGTTACGCGGCTTATTCTCAGATGGCCCGTCGTCAGAACCAAGCTCAGAGAGAGATGTCCCAGGCTGAGGTAGTCGCTCAGTTTCGCGGCTACAACCCAGACAAGTTTTCGGGGCAGGGAGACCCTCGACTAGTCGATGAGTGGATCCAGGGTCTCGAGGCCATCTTCGAGATCATTGAGTGCTCCGAGAGGCACAGCATTCTGTGTGCCCAGGTCCAGATGACAGGAGACGCCAGGCTGTGGTGGAACTCCTACTGGGGCTTGCGCCCTGGTGAGAAGGAGAACCTCACATGGGCACAGTTCAAGGAGATGCTGCGGGAGAAGTATTACCCGGATACCTACAAGGCTGAGATGGAGCGCCAGTTCTTGGCGCTTAAGCAGGGCCACCGCTCCGTAGATGAGTACGAGCGGGAGTTTGTTCGTCTCGGGTCCTTTGTCCCTTATCTGGTGGACACTGAGACGAAGAAGGCGAGACGTTTTCGTGACGGGCTTCTGCCAGCTATTCGTCACCATGTTGCGGGACACGGCGTCCAGTCTTACGCCGATGTCGTCGCTAAGGCCCAGGAGACAGACGCCAGTCTCAGGATGGACTCAGCTCAGCCCCCAGCGTTGCCCCCAGTTCAGTATCCGGCACTACCGCCAGCTCAGCCAGCGCCTGTCCAGCAGGCGAAGCCTAAGAACAAGAGAAAGTGGAAGGGTCAGCAGAATGACCGGAGGAACAGGCAGAGACAGCCACAGGTCCCACCATGTGGCACATGCGGACGCCCACACCGCGGAGAGTGTCTTGCTGGGCAGAACGTCTGCTTTCACTGTCGGAGGCCCGGACATACCGTCCGGAACTGTCCGGATAGGCAGCAGCAGCAGCAGCCTCAGCAGCAGCCCCGACAGCCACAGCAGCAGCAGCAGAGGCCGCCTCAGCAGCAGAGGCGAGGACAGCAGGCTCAGGTGTATGCAGTTGAGCAGGCTGAGGCAGAGCAGAACCCAGGTACTATGTCCGGAATGATTGTTTTGAATGATGTACCTATATTTGCTCTGTTCGACACTGGTGCGACACACTCTTTTGTGTCGACTCGATGTGTGGAGGCCATTGGAGTTCAGCCCATCAACACTGTTGACCCTCTCGAGGTGAGTCTAGCCTCGGGGAGGAAGATAGTGACGAGCTCCAAGGCAGAGGACCTTAACCTTAGTATTGGCGGCCGAATTCTGAAGGCCGAAGCTTATGTTATCGAGATGAGGGATTTCGACCTCATTCTCGGTATGGATTGGTTGACGCGTTATCGAGCGGACATTCGTTGCCACGATCGGGAGGTTATTCTTCATCTTCCGAAGGACAGTCAGATCACCTTTTTCGGCTCGAAGACGCGAACCCTACCTCGTGTTGTATCGATGGCGAAGGCGAGGAAGATTCTGCGCAGAGAAGATTGTCAGGGTTACCTGGTGAGCCTTGTCGATGAAGGATCGAGAGCACAGACACCTCACGATGTTCCAGTTGTTCGTGAGTTCGTGGATGTGTTCCCGGATCAGCTACCAGGAGGACCACCCAGCAGGCAGGTGGAGTTCACCATCGATCTTGTTCCAGGAGCAGGACCGGTGTCTAAGGCACCATACCGTATGGCTCCGAAGGAGTTGCAGGAGCTGAAGACGCAGATCGAGGAGTTGTTGAAACTCGGTTTTATCCGACCCAGCGTCTCACCTTGGGGAGCACCCGTCCTATTCGTCAAGAAGAAAGACGGATCCATGAGAATGTGCATCGATTATCGAGATCTCAACCGGTTAACGGTGAAGAATAAATATCCGCTCCCCAGGATAGACGACTTGTTTGACCAGTTGAGAGGAGCCCGCGTATTTTCCAAGATCGATTTACGCTCCGGCTATCATCAGCTGAAGATTAAGGAGTCCGATGTAGCCAAGACTGCTTTCCGGACGAGATATGGACACTACGAGTTCGTGGTTATGCCGTTTGGTCTGAGTAATGCGCCGGCGGTGTTCATGGACTTGATGAATCGGGTGTTCCATCCGTACTTAGACCAATTTGTTATCGTCTTTATTGATGACATTTTGGTCTACTCCAGGAGTTTGGAGGAGCATGAGCAGCATCTGAGGGTTGTTCTCGGGACCCTTAGACGAGAAAAGCTGTACGCCAAGTTCTCGAAGTGTGAATTTTGGCTGAAGCGAGTGGCATTTTTAGGCCACATCATCACCGAGAGAGGCATTGAGGTTGATCCGGCGAAGATTGCCGCAGTTCGGAACTGGTCAGCGCCCAGAAGTCCCACCGAGGTCCGCAGTTTTCTCGGTCTAGCAGGGTACTATCGCAGGTTTATCGAGGGATTTTCTAAGATTGCCCTCCCCTTGTCCAAGTTGACGAGGAAATCTGTGAAGTTTGAGTGGACGAGTCGTTGTGAGGAGAGCTTCCAAGAGCTCAAGAAGAGGCTTACGACGGCTCCAGTGCTGACTATTCCAGATCCTACTCGAGGTTTCACCATCTATAGTGATGCCTCGAAGCAGGGTCTTGGGTGTGTGCTGATGCAAGACGGCCAAGTCGTTGCATACGCTTCACGTCAGTTGAAGCCCCATGAGCAGAATTACCCGACGCACGACCTAGAGTTGGCAGCGATTGTGCATGCACTCAAGATATGGCGCCATTATCTGTATGGTGGTCGGTGTGAGATCTTTACCGATCACAAAAGTTTGCAGTATATCTTCACACAGAAGGAGCTCAACATGCGCCAGAGGCGATGGTTGGAGCTTGTGAAAGATTATGACTGCACCATACAGTACCATCCGGGGAAGGCGAACGTGGTAGCAGACGCCCTAAGCCGTAAGGTGAGGGGTGAGTCAGTCTGCTCGATCACCGATCAGCGCCAGCTTATCCGAGAGTTTGCCCGGATGCAGATTGAGGTTGTCGATTCACTTCCTAAGGAGATTTCGGGGAGTGTTAGCTCGATGCGAGTTCAGCCCATGCTGAGAGACAGAATCCGGCGGGAGCAATCCTGCGATCAGTTCATTCGCACTTTAGAGGCGAAGGTTCACGCCGGAGGCATAGAGGGCTTTTATCGAGGCACAGATGGAGCCTTGGAGTTCAGAGGCCGCATTGTCGTGCCAAAAGTCGGGACTTTACGCAAGGAAATCCTGACTGAGGCCCACAGTGCGCCATATTTAGCCCACCCTGGGAGTACCAAGATGTACCACGACCTGAAAAGGTCGTTCTGGTGGCGAGGAATGAAGAGAGATGTAGCAGACTTCGTGAAGAAGTGCTTGGTCTGTCAGCAAGTAAAGGCCGAGCACAAGAGTCCCATAGGTCTGCTACAGCCACTTGAGATTCCCAGCTGGAAGTGGGAAGAGGTTACCATGGACTTCGTCACGGGACTACCTAAGTCGTTTGAGCATCATGACGCGATTTGGGTAGTGGTAGACAGGCTGACGAAAGTCGCGCATTTCATGCCTGTGGCGATGACCATGACGATGGATCAGTTTGCCGAGATATATACCCGTGGTGTTATTCGACTCCACGGAGTGCCCATTACGATCATCTCCGATCGAGATCCCAGATTCACCAGTCGATTCTGGGAGAGTTTGCATGAGGCAATGGGCACCCAGTTAAACTTTAGTTCGGCGTACCATCCAGAGACGGACGGCTAGTCCGAGAAGACGATCCAGACGCTCGAGGATATGCTCCGAGCCTTAATTCTGGACAGAGGTGCTAAGTGGGAGAAGTGGCTGCCACTAGCTGAGTTCGCCTATAACAACAGTTATCAGGCATCAATTCAGATGGCTCCCTACGAAGCACTTTACGGCCGCAAGTGTCGATCGCCCCTGTATTGGGATGACGTCGGAGAGCGACGAGTACTCGGTCCAAAGTTGATCGAGGAGACAGCTGAGCAGGTAGCCTGGATCAGAGAGAGGCTCAAGACAGCTCAGAGTCAGCAAAAGTCCTCAGCCGACAAGCATAGACGAGGGATGCACTTTGAGCCCGGAGATCATGTATTCCTGAAGGTTCGACCGATGAGAGGTGTCGTTCGCTTCGGAAGAAAGGGAAGTTGCATCCTCGCTATATAGGCCCGTTCGAGATTCTCGAGCGAGTGGGCAAAGTCGCCTATCGATTGGTCTGCCTCCCGAGTTGGCTGGCGTGCACAACGTGTTCCACGTTTCGATGCTACGCCCATACGTGTGCGATCCCGAGCATGTGCTTCAGCACAGCGAGATTCAGCTTCAGCCAGATTTGACTTACGAGGAGCAGCCGGTAGCGGTTCTGGATCGAAAGGTCCTTCGGCTCAGGAACTGAGACGTTCCCCTCGTTCGTATCAGGTGGAATCGCCACGGAGATTCAGATGCCACATGGGAGCGCGAGGCAGATGTTAGAGCTCGTTTTCCAGATTTTGAGTTGTGATATGTACCCAGTTGTATATATTTTTAGTTCTTGTATGTATTTCTCCAGTTTAGTATTTCCGAGGACGAAAATATTTTAAGGGAGATAGATTGTAATAGCCATGTTCTGTATTAATAAAATGGCAGTTTTTAGTTCCCAGTTGAACTATTTCTTTTTATTAATACTGCTCGTCTTGAGTTCCGAGCCCAGTTATCAGCTATTCAATCTCAGTTATTAATTCCGGTCCATTTTTCTTATTTTAGAAATGGGTTGTATTTCAGTCGGAATTAATTATTTCAGTTGACGAATAATCGAAACCGAGTTTGTTTCGATAAATCGTCCAAGTTTAGCCGTGTCCGGAACCGAGTCGTTCGGTCGCGAGTATCGCGCCTAGTTCGCGCCTAGCCAATTCTCGAGCCCTAGTAGTCTCGAGTCTTGCTCAAGCCCTAGCCATTCTCATAGCCTTACTTAGAATATTTTCTAAGTATGAGATCATTTTTATCAAGTCTTGGATATCATTCCCTCGGCCTAAGTAACCCCGCACCGAGCTCGTGCACGGGTCCGAGTCCTCGTGCCCTAGTGTCGCGTGCCTCGCCAAGCCGCGAGTGCCCAAGTCATGGTTAGTAGTGTGGCACAAGTTTTCTAAGTATTTTTGGGTTCCTTATTGTGCCACAAGTTTAGCCCTAGCCAAGTGTTTCATGATCGGCCCGAGTCCCTAGTGTCGCGCCTTAGCGCCCGCGCCCTAGCCTCGCGCGAGTCAAGCATGGTGGCCCAAGTCATGGCCAAACACCTTTGGGATTTTTATAAGTGTGGAGAGTTTCATTTCCAGCCCTAAGCATGTGGCATTCTCGGCCCAAGCCTTTTAGCACGCGCAGCCCAGCAGTTCCCGCGCCCAGCTCGCGCCCAGGGCCCAGCAGCGTCCCAGCTCACTTCTTGAGCCCAAATCCATATATTTCGGCCCACTTCTCCAGGCCCCAACTTCATGCGTGTGTTAAGGGGTGGATTAAGGACTAATTCAGCTTAGGATGCCCTAAGTAATGATTTAGGATGTCACATGGGCATTAGGGATTATTTAATTGTGAGTGGAGGGGCCATATGCAATTGTTTATGTTGTGCCTTGTCCCCCACTACCTCCAACCCGACCAAGACCTGTCTAAGGAATATTTTATTGTTGGATACCCTGCCATATTCCCTCCAAGACCGTGCAAGATGCTGCCCATCAGCTCCCAAGTTCCTATGTGCATGTGGAGTGGGAAAATGCACTCATTTTGGTCTCCCACCATCCCACCTAGCTAACTCCGCCCCTCAGCCTTTATAAGGGTCCCTCTACAGCCCCTTTTCAGCTCTTGGACTCATAAACACTCGGACATATTGAGAGAAATCAAAGGGAAAGTCGAACTCAACTCACCTTGGCCGTCCGCACGCACGCGAGCCCGGGAAAGGGAGCCATCGAGGTCCAGCCACTTGCAGCCATTTTATCTCGAGGCTTAGCACTTTCTAAGTGTTTCTTAGATTTTTCTAAGTCTTTTGAGATCAAAGCTCAGCATTTTAGCCCCAAAGTCGAGGCCAAGTTCCTAGGGCCGCGAGATCCCCGAGCAAAGTCCTTTGGCACCATTTCGTCTTTTGAGCAAGGTTAGCTCGTGCCAACCATTTTTCCTATCTTATTCATGATAAAATAAGAATTATCATGTGGAAAATGATGCCATGCATGTGAGATATAAGGAGATATGAATTTTTGATCATATGAGCCCCAAATTCGTAAGTTTATGTACATGCATGATATGGCCGAGATTAGCATCTTAAAAATCCTCAAAAATCATGAGTATGACATGGTTAAAACAATTTCATGCTTTGATTCATTTGTTCGGTCAATTTGTTAAGTGAAATCGAGCCATTTTCACCCCCGAACCTAAGTATATGTGCATGCATGTATTGACCAATGTTCTAGCCTCATTAGCCATGATTTTTTATGTATATCATTCGGCCCTAGGTCAATTTTCATGTTGAGCATGTTCATTTTTGTGCCCTAGGGTGGCCTCGTGCCTAATCGGCCCTCTAAGCCCACCACCAAATCCAACCGAGGTCCCTCAGTGACTTTTGGCATTTTTGAGCATTTTATGTCATATTAGGTTGATTTGGTTCAGTAGGCCCCGGCAAAGTTGCCGGAAGTTTGGCAAAGGACCGGCTAGGGTCACCAGCCGCGCCAATCGCGCGTGCCGTGCCCGTGCCGCGTCGCAGGGGCCAGGCAGTGCCCCTGTCCGTGCCCGCGTCTAGCGTACGCGAGGCACAGCAGCCCCCAGTGCACGCGACAGCGCCCAACAGCGCCTGTCCATGCCAGCCCGTGAGGTCTCAGCAACAGTCGCGCCAGAGCACCTCCGACAGCGCCCGGCAGCGTTGCCCCAGTGTCAATGCACGCGTAATCCCGAGCCAGAAGCTCGTGCCACGCGGAGTCGACCTCGGGTCGTGCCAGCAGCGCACCCGAGTGTCCAGTGTCGTGCCTTAGTGACCCCGAGTCAGGTCCAGAGGCCTCGGGACGTGCCCAGCAGCACGCCCGAGTAGTCAGTTGGCCCGGGACGTGCCCAGCAGCACGCCCGCGTGCCCAGGGTCCCCCGACAGCACCCTGACAGCCTTAGCCGCGCCCGAGTCCGTGCGAGTAGTGCCTGGCCGTGTCAGTCCTCGTGCCAGACGCACTCGGGTCGTGCCAGCCGCACGCCCAGTGCCCAGTCA
>BKCP01006649.1:162087-271560 GCA_008636005.1 Striga asiatica | reverse complement strand
TNGTGGTGGTCGTGAGTTCCGCACGAAAGCTGTTCCCGGGACATTTGTTTAAACTGTTTGTAAACTAAATAATTCCACGCATTTCAGACTTCCGCTATGCTTGTGTTTATTTTCGAACATGCATGATGCTATTTTCAGACTTAAATAATTTTACCCGGTTCGCCAGTACGAACGGGTCCACACTAATATGCATGATTCGTAAAAATAAAAACCTGAATTCTTTAAGTCTAAACCAGTTGTTAGACCTAGGTTAAAGAAACGGTTTTTTAAGCAGAAAAGTCCTTAGCAGCATCCCGAGATAGTTTGCAAATGATTTCGAAAAATTTATAAGCGTTTTCGAAAGAGTTAAAATTTGCGAAAAATTGGCCCTAGTTAGCGGGGTGTTGCAATTTGATTGCAGACATTCTCCTCGGGTTCCAGAGTCTGTTTTGATACATCCACTCCTCGATCTTCGGCTGACGATACATCGACCTTGAATTGATTTTCGATGATTTTGTAGTTGCCCTCAGTTGATTGAACAGGTCTTCACCTCGCGATAGTAGTTGATCATCCTGCATCATCCATCGATTAGGTTTACGATTGTCGATGTGCAGCATTCTCTGCCATGAAACAGATCGGCTCCTCCGGTGTTTAGGTTGGTTGTAACTCGCCTTGCTCGTCTGGTGGCCTTCTTTGTTTTTCCTCTGGACTACTCCTAGGTGCACCCAGATGATTGGTGCATCTCAGAAATGGTCAAATTCGTCCTCAATAACGATAAAAATTAATTGGTTCGGATGAATGGAATACCCAAATACAACTAAAAGAATGATATAAGACAAGAAGAAAGCTGGAAACACTTGTCTTAATTGGTACATCAGGTCGTAAAACTTGATCTCGAAACTCCAAGCGAACAAGAAAACAAAGACAAGGGTTTTCAAAGGTTTTGCAGTTCGGAGAAGTGAAAGATTTCTCCGGAAGGCCAAAACGAAATGAACGAAAATTTGGCAAAGTTTACAACGAAACGCAAGTTCGAGAATACAGACGGCTCTACGCTTTACAATGCACATGCTTTAGGCTGGACTACTCTCCTTAAAAGGTCCTTCATAATCCTTTAAGGTAAGACACCTTCTTCGCGTTAGTCGACTACTCCCGATCGGGAAAAACTATTTCCGATGCGACATATGATTCAATCACAACAAGATAAATGACCGTTGCTGGCCTCCAGGTCAAGATATCATAGTGGCTTGCACCGACCTTTGCGTTCTCGATCGCACGGACTCGGAGTTCTCACAAACCTTGCGATAATAAGGTTTAGCAGAAAACAAATATGCTTATCCTTATTCGTACACAAAGTCTCTAAACCAAGTTAGTTCCAAGTATTAAATACAAGAATTGCACAAAAAATGAAAGATAAAACACGGATAATTGAAAGATTAATAGACAACACACGATCTTGATTTCCCGGTCAGTTGTCCAATCCTTGCTCAGTTCATCCTCGTCCTAAGTGAGAGCATACTCACGGGATTCTCCCTCTGTATTAACCAAATGTCGAGTAGGAGAGTTCATCCACGTGAGGATTCAACCACATTCGTCCACCGTTGATCCTCTCTGGTGTAGGTCACTAATCTCCTTCCCCATGCAATCACACAGCTCCAAGGAAAATATTCCTCAGTGTTGATTCTCCTTCATTTGCACCCGAAATGAAACGGCACGATCCTCTTCTGGCCTTAATGCCAGTAGTCGGTATAGCGAATGATAACAGAATGGTCGAGATAGGACTCTGCATAAACAGTACGCTGGATCCTCCTGAGTTTACGGAGTCATTCCGTCAAACTGTCAGCCTTCGCGGTCAACGTTCATAACTCACGCAATAAGAAGTAGTCATTGCTTTCCTCGAGATTTCGCCATCCTCGAGAATCACGTTAGCAGTACTTCATCGATCAACAGAACTCTTCGACATCAGTTGACAACTCGTTCGAAGCTTTAAATCCCAATCGTCACACTCAAATGATTGGATTCCACCACTGCTCTTCCGGTCCACTTGTCAGCTGCCCTAGACGTTCGAGTGATCCTGCACATTCAGAACTTCTCGGTTGTCTAATCTCAATGAGGCATCTTGACGTTGGTCACCAGAAAGCCATGGTACATAAACGCAAGTCTCATCTATCCACGAGATAGCTCGCACAAGGTGCTAACTCGAAATTTATAGCGAGAAATTTCTAGGGTTCATAACTAACCCAAAATGCAACTAGAGTTTACCCAATAAACACTAGAATTCGAATTATAAGAAAAGGTGGATAGATCCTAAGCCCCAGTAATACAAAGAAAACAACAAACTCATACCTCGAGCTGGCGCGGCGAGACGAAAGCGAGTGGTCAATGGTCATTACACACTAACATTAGAGATAGTCTACAGAAACGCAGACTAGCTCTGATACCACACTGTAACGCCCCGTTTTATTTTAAAGAATTTACCGATTTTATTTATAAAAATCAGAGTTAGTTTTTCGCAAAATTCTAATTTAAAACTTTAATAATCAACCGGCGCTACTTAACTACCAAAAGCAATTAAATAATTTAAACAGATAAGAAGGACCTACACATGAATAAAACTAACAGTTCAAAAATAACACCCAAAATATTCATAAGTCTCAAACCATTCAAGTCTAATTAAATACTTTAACAAGAATTCAATGGTCCAACCAACATGTACACAGTAATTAAAGCGGAAGTATAATAATTCAAAGTAAAGACGAGCAGTACGACAAGATAATAACAGCAAAAGCAAAAGACAGATAAATCCAACGACCACCAGTCGATCGTCTCTCGCTGCCGCCGCCAACTATACTCAACCTAAAAAGATAGGAAGAGGAACAAGAGGACAGAAAAGTAATAGGGGTGAGTAAAACCATTATACTCACCATTACTGCACAGTATATCTCGCATAAAGATTCATAACTATAAATAATGTATGCATAGAATCCAGATCTAACTCCCTATTAGGCCCTATCGCAAACCTCCTATGTACATACAACAAACCTTCTAACTAGACATCGGTGAGGATGCAACTGGAAACACTCTCACACCGGATGCAACGGGCATATGATCTTATCCAGGAGACAATGGAGTTGAATTACCCCTCCGCACTTCACGGATTCGGGCGTTCAGACATTTCCCTCCGCTCTACACAGATTCGGGTGTCCACCTCCCGGATGCAACGGGTAGGTGACCTCCACTGATTATGCATTCGTTAAAGGCACTACCGTCGGGACACTTAGACTAGGGTTCTCACGCATACAAAAGCTATCGCAACAAACATTTATACGAAATAACGAGTGCGATAAATGTAGATTCAACATAATTGAACCCAGCTGGTAAAATCGAGATAAAACACACAATGAGGGTAGGCGGCGAGCTCGGCTCGTCAAGCACCTACGTTTAATAAAATAGCCCTATCAAAGACTATTCGAAAATTACTTAGTCTAACTAAGTTCACGTAAGCATTTAAGCATGCATTAAATCAAGGAAATCACATTTCCGAAAATATCACATAAGTTTTGAAAACTTAACCCGGTCAGCGTTTTTAAAACCGACATAATTTTTAACACAGAACTCATATGAACATGAATCAAGTTGCATTAGAACCCTAAGATATGTATCTACAATTCTCATGAAGACACTGAAAGTAAATAAGGCCATTTAACAGGTGATAAATCAGACAACATTAAAAATTGGGTCACAGTCCAAAACTGGGAAAAAGAAATTAACCACACCTCAGTATTTGCTAGCTAACTGACGCTACAGGCATGCTTTTAATGAAATTCAAAAACCACATGATAGACAAATCAAATTTATACAACTTATCTGAAGATCACATTGGCAACTAATCACATTATCAACAAGTTTAATCACAAAACATTTTATTCTGCAAACCTGTCAAAAACTAACATGTGATATGGACAGCAACTCAAATTTTATCACTTAACTCGAGCTACAGACCTTTAATTGATATGGTTCAAGTCTCATATTAAACTTAAAGCATGCCTCCACAACTTGTATTCAGAACACAGAAGCATATAAGATCATTTGGATAGAATAAACTCAGTTAACATTTACATCAGATTTCTGTCAAAATGACAAGTCTTATCTCATGCATGTCTAAATTCATAAGATCACAACTCGAGCTACAGAGCACATATCAACATGAAATTTATCTCATTTGAAAGATAAGAAACATACCTATAACTTTCATGAATAGCATGAATTCATATGAGTACATTACGAACGAACGGGCCTCGAAATCTTCTCGAAAGATACTGCTCGCGAACGGAAGAATGTCCTGGTTGCTGCGGAACAAATGGTTTCTACTCGAGCATGGCGACTTTTCGGAAGTGGTCTTGCTGGAGATGGAGCTTCTCGCCAGATTTAATGGCAGTTGGGACTCGGGGCGCGATTAACGGGCAGGCGCGGTAGAAAAGGGAAAAACGGCGAGTATGGCTAGCTTCCCACAAAAAAAAAAATATAAGAGAAGAGGGAGAGAACAGACTCTGAAATTTTTTTGAAAGAACAGGGGAGAGAAGAGAGTGAGGGGTACGAGAGATATAGAGTGATATAAGGGAGTGAGAGGGGTGACATCCTCTTAAATTGACTTAATTTTTGTAATCTTTCAAAAATTTGGTCAAAGGGAGTGAAACGAGAGATAATGCTAAATTGAAGGGATAGAGTTAATTTCAAAATTCAAAACTAAGGTGTATGCATGGGGGTAGGCTCGGCCGTGGGTCGGGTGGGTGCCATGCGCGACTGGTAAAAGAAAAGGAACGGGAATTTTGTCTGTTTTGGGCTTGCTAGATAAAAAAAATATAGCATAGTCCCTTTTATTTAAAACTCTAAAGTGGGCCGAAAATATTTATCAATCGGGCTAGCGAAAATGGTCCCAAAATAGTTATGGAAAAATACCCAAAATTGATTGGTTTCTCTCGGGCTCGACTAAAAAGAAAAATTATTCAAGGCTCGGCTCGACGTGGCAAAAAAAAAATGATATGGTAATATTTATTAATTACACACATTGTTTATTTATCTATAATAATAAACAATCAAGGCAGTTATGAGCACAAATAAAATAATTAAATTAATTCGGACAAATATAATAAATAATAAAAATAACCCATAATTATTCATAAATTAACGGGACATTACAAGGAAGTCCTTGACAAGGGGTTTGGATCATTGAGTTGGGTGAATGCCTAACCTCAGGCAAAAATTTCTAACATATCTCAAAGCTCATCTGATCATGGCATGTTGCTGCTACACAGTGAACCTGAGGTGAAGCAACACAAGGCAAGATTTGTTTTTGATAAAAGATGGATTCAGAGGGGAGAAATTAAAGAAGTGGTAAGCACAACATGGAGAGAAGGAGAGTATGGTACTCCTTTCTTTATTCTGACAGAGAAAGTCAAGAAAACTAGGTTGGCCTTATGCAAATGGAGTAGAAGTTTCAGGACTGAGCATAAGGGTAAAATTGAGAGGTTGACGCTATCATTGGAAGAAATGAGGAAGCTATGAGGGGGAAGAAACTGGGAAGAATGGGAATCTGTCCAAGCAAAACTTGATGCAGCCTTAATTTCTGAAGAAAAGTTTTGGCAACAAAAGTCAAGAATTATGTGGCTTAAAGAAGGGGACCGCAATACTAAATTCTTTCATGAAATGACTGTACACAGAAGAAGAAAGAATGCCATAACAAGGTTGGTGGAGGGCAGAAGAACTTTTGAAACTAATGAGGCCATTGAGGAACATGTGATTGACTTCTACGAGAAGTTGTTCTCCTCTGAAGGTTCCAGTGATGAAGAAGAGGCCTTAAGTAACATCCACCCAGTCATTACTCAAGCTATGAATGATGAACTTACTAAAGCAGTGGATAAGGCTGAGATTAAAGGTGCTTTGTTCTAGATGAATCCCCTCAAGGCTCCTAGTGAAGATGGGATGACTACCCTCTTTTACCAACATTTCTAGCATGTGCTAGAGAATGATGTATGCATTGCTGTGACTACTTTCTTTGAATCAGGCCAAATACTCAGGTACTGGAACCAAACCTTGGTTGCTTTAATTCCTAAATGCCCTGCTCCCACTTCTTTGAGTCAGTACAGGCCAATAAGTTTGTGTGGAGTAGTATACAAAATAGTCTCTAAAATCTTGGCTTCTAGATTGAAATGTTATCTTGATGTTTGTGTACACCCTGCTCAAGCTGCCTTTATACCAGGAAGACAACTAATGATAATGTCATAATAGTCCAGGAGACTTTTCATTATCTTAATAGACACAGAAATGGACCTCATTGTTTTATGGCTCTGAAGTTAGACATGCTAAAAGGATATGATGGAGTAGAGTGGAGGTGTGTAAAAAAAACAATGGAGAAGATGGGTTTTGCTGCTGTTTTTATTAAATGGGTTATGGCCTATATAGCCACTTCATCTTTCTCTTTTCTAGTTAATGGCAAGGTTGTGGGACATATCATTCCAACTAGGGGGTTGAGGCAGGGTGACCGAATCTCACCCCGCCTCTTCCTCTTGGTTTCTGAGATCTTTTCATCACTTATTCAATTAGCAGCAGAGAGAGGTCATTTCAGAGGACTGAGAATTGCCAAAGAGTGTCCAACCATTACACACTTACTGTTCTCCGATGATTCATTGGTATTCTACAAAGCTGACCAAGAACAAGCTCTGAGACTGATTCATATTTTGCAGATTTACTACAACTTCTCTGGCCAAAGGGTCAACATGTCAAAATCAATTGTCTTCTTTATTAGGAATACCCCTCAATCTACCAAGCAGACCCTCTGTTCCCTACTGGCAGGTGTTCAAGCACATAACTCTACCAGGTATATGGGTCTGCCCTTGGGGATTGGGAAGTCTAAGAAGGAGGATTTTGATTTCATTCTATAAGCAGTGAGAAAGAGACTGATGGCAAAACTCATACCTATCATCTGCTGGGAATGAGGTATTGGTCAAAGCTGTCACCAATGCTATGCCAGTGTTTGCTATGAGTTGTTTTAAGCTGCCTGTTTATATCTGTCAAGAGTTGAGCAAGATTACAACTTCTTTCTGGTGGAGTAAAATCACTAAGCTAGAGAAAAGGATTCACTGGAAACAATGGAAGAAGTTAACTGTGCCAAAGTCAAATGGTGGGTTGGGGTTCTTTGATTACAAGCTTTTTAATGAAGCATTGATCCTGAAACAGCTATGGAGACCTACAACTCACCCTGAGCTTCTAGTGAGCAGAATGATCAAAGCTAGATATTACCCTTTAACCTCCATCTTTGAAGCCAAAAGGACAAGTTCAGCTTCATCGCTCTAGAACAACTGGGTTGACATCATTCCTTTTTTAGCTACGGGTCTGTGCAGGGAAGTTAGAGATGGAAGGGAAATAAAGATCAGTGACCATAGTTGGGTTCCAACACTCAACCATATGAGCCCAAGACCTCTGGGAACTGAGCAAACATCTTTGCACAGGGTTCATGACTTAATTAATGATGATGGGAGGAGTTGGAACACTCAAATTCTTACTGAAGTTTTTTCAGAAAGTGACAGAAGGGCAATTCTAGATGTTGACACCCTGAATCCTGAGCTACCTGATAGATGGAGATGGAGTCTGGACAAGCAAGGAAGTTTCTCTGTAGCAGGGTCCTATAAATTGTTAATGGCAGCAAAAATTGTGGGGATGGATGTGCCTGAGAGCAGTTCTACAGGTGATAATGATAAGAAAATCAGAGAGAGGAGTTAGAGGATGAGAGTGAAATGGAAGGTGAAGCACTTCATTTGGAAGTACTTCAATGGAATTATACCTGTCAACATCAATCTTGCAAAGAAAGGCATTCAGGTGGATATCATTTGCAAACAATGTGGAGAATAGGAGGAGTCTATAGTGTAACGCCCCGAATATTATTATATTAGTAAGACGATTTTCACTGCTCGACTTTTAAGTGAAATTCGTAATTTTAAGAAATTCAAGATTTATTTAAATTATAAAAAAATGCTCAATTAAGTTAGATTATTCTTAAGAATTTTCTAAGATATGTTAAGACCAAGATCGATCCAATGAATTGGGTTAATAAGTGAAATTTAGCCGACTCGAGATTTTGAACCTAGATCCGAATAAATTTCCCCAAGTCATAGCCTAGCATATAAGTGAACACTTAGAATAATTTTTCTAGGTGTTAAGAAGTATAATTCAAGATTTATTTAAGTATATGCTAAGTGCTCAAAAATATATATAAAGTTCATTTTAAGTATTTGGATATTTTATTCGAATTATGTTTCATTCGTTTCGAACCCTAGTTATCGACCTTAGAATAATTTAACTTTAGTAGTATAATACTCAGAATTCTTCTAAGTACTATGAAGTGCTATTTCAAGTCCTAGACCTCGTTCGTAAAACCGAGCCACTCGAGTCGCGACCCTGCCTAAGGCCCCGGGTCGAGGTCCGAGATCAAGCCTAAGTCTTGGGAAACATTAGCATAATTTTTCTAAGTCCAAAACATCAATAAAAGTGACCAAAAACACAAGCCCAAGCCATTCACGCGCCTAGGCCAACCATCCCACGCACAGCCAGCGCCCGCACGCGCCCAGCACGCCCCACACGCGCCCAGCAGGCCTTCCCAGCGTCCAGCACGCGCCCAGCAGCGGCAATCCAGCTTCCAAGGCCCAAAAAACCATTTTTCGGCCCATTTGTCTGGAGCCCAAATTTGTGTGAACAAAGCCAACTTAATAAGGTGTCATTTGGGTCCATTTGACCCTGGTCAAAGTCAACCCAAGACTCTTGTAGTCTTGGTCCAAAAACTAGTGGGAGACATGTTATTATTTTATTCCTAGGATGTGTATATGTCCCCCACTCACCCATGACCAAGACCAACATCCTCCTAAGTCCTTGTGCTCAGCAAAACCCATGGAGACCACCCCAAAAACCGAGCAAGACATGTCCCCCACCTCACACCAACACAAATGCACATGAATTAATGAGACGTCCCCTCATTTTGTCTCCCTTTGACCAATATCATGAACTTAGACCCTTAAGTCTTTATAAGACCACTCCTTAAGACCTTAGAAGCTCTTAGACACTTAGAAATATCGGACACTTAGAGAGAAATCAAGAGTGAACCAAGAAAAACTTACCTTAGCCAAGTTCCCGCCGTGCGCGCGGTCAAGGGAAGCCACCACCGAGGTCCGGCCACTTCCAAGCTACTTCTCACGAGCCTTATCATCTTCCAATAATTTTTGGATTTTTATAAGTCTTGTGGAAGCATTTCTTACAGCTCAAAGCCACCCAAACCGAGCCAAAGGACACCAAAGGCCGTAAGCAAGCCTAGTCAAGCCTTATCCGCCATTTTCGATTTTTGGTGAAGGTAAGCTCGGCCAAACCTCTTCTATTAGCCATTATATGATAAAATATGATTTATCATGAAGAGAAATGAACCCAACCATGTCATTTTCATCAAGTTTCAATTTTTAGGATTTAATTACCTTAAAATCAGATTTTTAGTTCAAAGCATGTTTAGGACGAATTTGATAGCCTAATGTCACTTAAAAATCATGAGAAGTATGGTGTATAAATTTGAAAATTTTTGGAGTTCATTTACTAAGTCAGCTAGCTTCCGAAAATACTCGATTTTTAGCTCCCAAGCCATTTTAATGTGCAAGCATGAGAAGCCTATCATGTTAGTCTTAAAAATCATGATTTTATATGTGTATAACTTGGCCATGTTAATTTATGCTAGACTAAGTAGTTAGTTCGGTCAAGTCATTCATGTTTTCATACTATTTTTCACCCCCGAGCCATTGTAAGTATGCATGCAAGTTATGGCCGATGTTCTAGCCTCTATAGTCATCATTTTACATGTAAATAACTCGGCCATAAGTGATTTTATAAGTCGTGCATGTTCGTTCGGTGACCAAGGGTTCAAGAGTGCCATATAGGCCCTACCGAACCAAACCACGGAAGTCCGAGCCCTCCATAGGTCCTTTCCGCATTTTTAAGCATATTTCATCATATTATGTTGACTCATGTGGCATGTACCTAAAAAAGTTGAAAAATGTTTGTCAAGGGTCGGTCTCGGTCACTAGCTGCGCCTACCGCGCGCGCAGTGCCGGCCCGTGCCTGTCCACGCACCCAGCAGCGCCCGATAACGCGCAGTACCACGCCTGGTCATGTCAGTCCTGCCTCTGCCAAGCGTAGTTGGCCACGGATCGTGCCCAGCAACACGCCCGCGTGTCCAGAGCCCTCCAGGGCGCCAGGCAGTGCCCGCCTAGCCTCAGTTCGTGCCAGTGGCGTGCCCAGCACGCCCGGTACACCCCCAGTGACCCTCAGCCATGCCCCTGACCTCAGTCCATGCCCAGCAGGCACCCCGACCGCCTGGCCCAGCCGAGCCGGCGGTCCGGCCAGTCCGCGAACCGTCCGGTTCGACCGACGGTTCGAGCCTCGATTTTTGGTTCGAAAGTTCCGATCCGAAATTTATTTCGGACTTTAAGTAATTTTTCGAGCCTAATAAGTCAGTTCAAGAATACCAGTTAAAATTTCCGGACTTAGAATAATTTTAAGAAAAAAATCCTTTAGCGGTCTAAATTCGTCCGGGTCAAGCATCTAAGTCAAGCATATGAAATAATTATTTTGAGCACAATACTTAGCATAATTTTACGTATATGTTTATGTAGCCTAAGAAGAGTCGAGCCTCCGATTGCTACCTCAGTTACGAGCACTTGCGTCAGTCCAGATATTTTTAGTTACCAGGTGGGGGTCATGTACTGGATTCTACATCGTCAATAATTTCTTTACCATGTCTACGGTATGTTCGAGGTATTATGATCTCCCAGGTGTGAGGCCGACCTAAGGGCCATTTTATTCTACCTGGTACCCGATGAGGACCGAGGTAAGGGCTGTCAATTTCATCGAGTAGTGTGCACACGAGCGGCCGAAGCAAGGGCCGATATGGGTCTTTGAGACCACAGAAATATGAATAAGTTTTAAGTTTATGCTCTTATATATTCTAGTCATGATATGTTATTATTGATGCTGTTTTATTCAGTACTGGTCTTTGCGGAGCATAGTGGTTTGCTCACGCCCCCATTACGTTTTTCAGGTGATGGAGTTCGTCGTGCTGAGTGAGCGTATCGTGGTGTATGTGGTCATGAGTCTTGGACATTTTTACCCCTTCATTTTATATCCCATATTCATGAACCATTATTTATGTATGTGTATGTGATATGTATGATAATTCATTACGCTTCCGCTAGACTGTATTTGCGAGACTTTCGGACTGTATGCATGTATGTATGTTTTCACCGTCGCCGTAGTGGCCTATGGGATTGTATGTTTTCATTATCGTCCGTATAAGTAAGATAATTAAGTTTTAGTATCATCCCGCAATTAAGTAAGTATTTTCAAAAATAAACTCGCACATGATTTTTGAAAATAAAGAAAAGCGAAAAATTAACTCTGATTTTCAAAAGTCAAAGCTAGTCAAGGCGGGGTGTTACATATAGAGCATCTGTTCTTTTCTTACAGAAAAGCCAAAAGGGTATGGAAGCTAGCTAAAGTTCAATGGGATGGAGTTCTTTACGGTGAAACATCATTTGGGCTTTAATGGTGGCAGGTACTCTCTACTGACTCTTCTTGTATATCTAAAGACCGCATACAACTGACCACATATATATTGTGGTGGTTGTGGAGGTCTAGAAACCTGTGGCTATTTCAGACTACTTGGATGCCCGAATATGTGCTACTGGGGAATACCTGGAAGGAATGGCAAGAGTTTGAAGGGATTGGTAGCTCGAGGATCTAGCTGCAGTTTTTTCTTTTGTGTTGTAGCTTTTTCTATTATTTTCCTTAGGTAAGTTTGTGTCCAGGTTTTTTGTTGTTAGTATGTGATGTTTTTAGTTGGTTTGATGCTAGTTTGGCTGTTTTGCGACCTTAAGTCTCAGGGGTTTGTTCCTACTTAAGGTTCGTGGTTAGGTTTGGCTTTAGACCACTCTTTGAGTGGCTCTCTCAGTGTTTGTGTACGGTTTATTGTTATCGGATGTTTGTTATTCGAGTTGTAAGAACCTTGTACCTTGTTTTATTGTTATGAAGAGTTTTCTATCGCTTGGGAAAAAAAATCCCATCCTCTTTTGATTCGTGTTTTATTTTGTTATTGTGAAGGTGGCTAGTAAGTCGGTTCCGACCACCAGCGAAGTCAAGAAGACCCATCATTACCGCCTTGGAACAGTCACTCTCCGGTAAACCCTAATTCTCAATTTTTATTCATTTTTTCTCCTTTTAGATTTCCACCGTAAACGTTTTTTGATTATCTATTTTATTTTGTCTGCTTATATATATATATTTCCAAATAATAAGAGTGATATGGGTTTGGTTTGAATTGTAAGAATATTGGTCGGGGATATCAAATTTGTGTTTGGTGACTAATTGTGTATGGATGAATAACTGCATGGGGCACGCAAATTATAAAATTGTCGTGCTTTATGTGGTTATCTCGTGCATTTACTCCCTTATATGGTTATTCCGGATCGTCTACCAAGTGTTAATTTTTCTTTTCTTTCGTTTGTATATATGAATATATCAGGTTTTGCTTCTTGGTAGTGCAACAGTTGATTCTCAGCAAGATGTTGAATATGACAAATCATACATGCATATTCCTTTTCTCTTTCGTTTTTTTTTTGTTTTACATTATTAATGGGTATCGCATTATTTTGTTGTTTAGCTCACTAAAGGGTTTCTCCAGGTTATTTCATGGTTATTGTTGGTTCCTTCAAGTTTGGCACTGGGATTTTTCCTTTGCTGGCATGTGCTGGGTTCGCACGTCTAAAATCCAATAACTCGTTACCAAATGATCAAAGGATTTGTTAAGAGGGACTTGTTATTAATGTTGAGATGTATATTTTATTGCAATATTGTGGTAGTTATGTCAATAAGATTTTTGCAATTGGTTTCAAAATTTATTTTGGACGTAAGCTGTAAAGCCCCGTGTTTTTAAAAGAAAAATACCAATTTTTTTCAAAAATCAGAGTTGAATTTTCGCAATTCATTTTAAAATTGTTTAACGGGCATTACTCATTACAAACTCAATTACCAAGCTTAAGTACCAACTCAAGCGATTGGGAATAAACCATCACAGAACAACACTTAACATTATGATAAAATCAGACAAGTATAGCATGCTCATCAGTAGATTTCAAACAATGCCAATATAATAAATTCAAGTCAAATCCTAAGACAATCAAATCAGTCTGGCATAAAAATAGTAATAAGGCGGAAGCATAAACAGTTCATAAATAACAAGCAAATATGACCCCACTCGTTCGTGTTACGCCACTGCCACCAGCTCAACCTGAAAGGGGGAAAAATAGTGGGGGTAAACAAACCACCTAGCTCACTGTGGGAATATCATGCAGTCTATTCAGTATAATGACTTAAAATCATAATTGTGGCATGAACACAAATCATCATCACTCAATTATCTCCAATCATTCATAGTCTCATGTCTCATGTGCACATATTATACCGTCGGATTCGCCATTCATTAGGCGCTCATTGACGGGAGCCAAACGCCTCTCATTAGGTTGATGGAGATCGCCTTTCATTAGGCATTGCCTGTCGTTAGAACAATGGTTCACATACATACATGAATTATAAAGCCAAATAATTATAAAGAATAACATACATGGTAAAGTTTATCAACATCCACCTGTTCTGACTGTAGAGACATAAAATTTGTGGCCAATCAAATGGCGCCACGTGGAAATTAATTTATTAAAAATCAAGTCATATTTTCTGTTTATGTTTTAGGAATTCCCATATATTTAATTCCTAAATTTAAATAAATAATTAATTGATATTTTAATATTTTAATTCTTGACCAATCAAATAATGCCAAGTGTCAAATCTTAATTCTTGGTAATAAATCATATGGCATCTAAAAGATCTTGGAAGATCTAAGTAGATCTAAAAGATCTTATCTGAATCATCATGGACCAATCAAATCGTGTCCTACGATTCTTAAATTTGGTAGGGTTCTCCATCCTACGCCTATAAATAGGGGCTCTCCCTAATGTCAAAAACACACACATCATATTTCATAGTCAAAGTTCAAGAGCTCTAGAGAATTCTCTCGACGAGATTCAAGTGTTCTTGAAGATTCAAAGGCGTTTTTGAAGATTCGAAGCAAGATTCAAGCGCATTCAACCTCAAGACTGGCGTTCAATCCGGAAACAATCTGCGAAGCCTCCGAATAACGTTAGTAAATTCAAAACCGGCGTGAAGAAGATTCAAGATCTACTTTGCGACGAAGACCAAGAATTCGTGTTCTTCGCGTTCTTGGGATATTTCGACGTTTGATCCGAAATTCAAGTCAAATCAAGTCAAGGAGAAGATCAAGCCGAAGATTTCGCTCCAAGACTTAAAATTGTTCGTGAGAAGCATCAGAGGAATAATAGAGATTATAACCCGCTATATTATTTTGATTCAAGAAATTCATTTGAATAATATTTTTCGTGTTTTTAAATTCAATACACGAAATTTGTTGTTACAAATTTTTGGCACGCCCGGTGGGACCTCTCTACCTCTCATCTCTTCTTCAAAATTCCTCAAATCATCATGACTAGCCGCAAGGTCGCCATAGTCAAGATTCCTTCAACAAGTTCTTCAAGCTCCAACCTCGGCGTCGTTACAAGAAGCATGGCCAAGCAACTGCAAGCATCTTCGGAGACGACTCCTTTGCATGAGGTGATTGGAAGAGATAAGCTGCATCTTACCCACGAAGGCAATGAAGACGACTCCGCTTCATCAACTCCTCGCTCATCATCAAGCTCTTCATCAAATTCAAGCTCAAGTGTTGTTCCAGTTATGACAACTAATGCTTCAACTCTTGAAGAACACATCGCAAGCTTGACAAAGGTCATTGAAGGGCTCGCGAAGAAGGTCCAAGAGCAAGACTCTCAAATCTCAAAGCTAATGGACAAGGTTGACAATGCTGAAATGAGCCGCATGTAGGAAAAACAAGATGAAGATCGTGATGAGTCTGAAACTTCCAAACAACAGCAATTTCACGAAAGAGAGAAGACTCCAACATTTCAACATTCGTCTGATGGAATGATCCACGTTGATCAGCTGAAGGATTTCATAATGGGGACAATTAAAGATAAGCTTGATGGTGGTTCCAAGTCGACTCACACCTATGCCAAGCCGTATACGCCAAGGATCGATAACTTGAGAATGCCTGTTGGATATCAACCACCCATGTTCCAACAATTTGATGGCAAAGGCAACCCGAAGCAACATATAGCTCACTTTATTGAGACATGCAATGATGCGGGAACCCATGGTGATTATCTCGTGAAGCAGTTTGTTCGTTCACTCAAAGGGGTTGCATTCGACTGGTACACTGATTTGGAAGCAAACTCCATCGATAGTTGGGAGCAAATAGAACACGAATTTCTTAGTCGCTTCTATAGCACAAGACGTACAGTCAGCATGATCGAGCTCACCACATCTCGACAATGGAAGGAGGAGCCAGTCATCGACTACATCAATAGGTGGAGGAACTTAAGTCTGAACTGCAAGGATCGTCTGTCTGAGGCTTCTACCATTGAGATGTGCATTCAAGGTATGAGTTGGGGTCTTCGTTATATCCTTCAAGGAATTTGACCAAGAACATTCGAAGAGCTAGCGACTCGAGCCCACGACATAGAACTAAGCATGGCCACAAGCGGAGCTAATGGGCCACCGATCCAAGAACCCCAAAGCTCTAAGGATAGATACGAGCAAAGGAAAGGGGGCAAGTTTTCCTCGAAACCTCAAAATAAGGAGTCTCTAACGATCAATGCTATGCCTGTCAAGTTTAAAGGAAAAGTTGTTGATAAAGCCGTTGAAAAGAAGGATGTCCCCAAAGAGACTGAACAAAGAAGATTGACTCTGAAAGAAATGCAGGAAAAGCAGTACCCGTTCCTTGATTCAGACGTCTCTGGCATATTTGACGATCTGATCGAAGCAAAACTCATTGAGTTGCCTGAGATGAAGCGTCCTGAAGAAGCTGGCAGGGTGAACGATCCAAAATATTGCAAATACCACCGTCTGGTAGGGCATCCAATTCATGACTGCTTCGTATTCAAGGACAAGGTTATGCAGCTGACTCGCCAAGGAAAAATCTCACTAGAAGAAAGTAGCGCAACTGCTAATCATATAAGTGAAGCATCCAACATGACAAATGAGCACGAAGCTCCGCTAGAAGAAAACAATCTGCCTGAGGTTGAAGATCACCATGTTGGTCGTGATTCCATGATGGTCTTTACTGATGAAGATCTGCGGCTTGGTTCTAAGCCTCACAATAGACCATTGTTCGTGGCTGGCTATGAGCAAGAGCAAAAGGTTAACCGAATCTTGATTGATGGAGGATCAGCAGTCAACATTTTGCCTCTCCGTACGTTGAAAGAGTTAGGAATGACTACCGAAGAACTTGGTAATAGTCGATTGATGATTCAAGGCTTTAACCAAGGGGGGCAAAGAGCTCTTGGGATTATAAGGTTGAGGTTGCTGATGGAAGATATGGAGTCAACTGCAATGTTCCATGTTATCGATGCAAAAACTTCTTACAACATGCTACTTGGTCGTCCATGGCTTCATGAGAATGGCGTGGTTCCGTCAACATGGCATCAATGCTTCAAATATTGCAAGAATGGCGTTGTGAAGACTGTTCTTGGTGATGATAAACCTTTTACGGAGGCCGAAACTCATTTAGCTGATGCCAAATACTATTTCAAAGATGAAAAATCAGTTGATAAAGTCCCGTCTAAGCACCAAAATGGATCCAAAGGTGGAGAACCAAAGATTGAAAAGGTAGAAAACTCTTCGAAAGAATTAGTGCTGCCACTGCCGAAGATAAATGACGATAAACCTATCTCCCAACCACCCATGAAGTTTGTTCGTCCAAGCAAAGGAGCGGTAACGGAGCATGGCGAAGGACTGAAGAATTCAAAGTGTTTTGATCCAAAAGCGTACAAACTTCTCGTCAAAGCAGGATACAACCCCAATGAAAGTCACTCTTTGGGAAATCTCATACCTCAAGAGCAAAAGCACAATCGGGCAGGTGTTGGATATGTGGCACTGAATCCAATTAGAATCGCCATCAAGAGAGCAAACGCCAACCATGTCTCGGAATTAGAGTTCCCGTCCAATGACGGAGAAAAGAAAGGAAAAAGAGTGTCGGTGTTTCAAAGACTCGGTCCAGTTCAGAAGTCTAGGGGCAAACAATCTGTGTTTAAGCGACTTGGATCATCTAAACCGTCAAAGCCTTTAAGACAAGAAAGAGGTGCGGGCCCGGCTCCGAAGCTTAGAAGTTGGATTCCGTCACGCATGAAACGTCAAACTACCTTGATCATATCATGTGGGGAAGTTTTTGAGCACATGATTGTTCATACAAGAGTGCAAGACGATGAAGGTGAAGATAGAGAAAGTGTCGCTTCGTCTTACTATGCTTGCGGTACTCTTGCAACTCCTCGAGATGATGGAAGTTCTCTTTACCGAAAGATAGCTTATTTAGTGAGAAAAGGGTATATCACTGGAGTTGATGAAAATCTGCAGACACGATTTGTCGCAGGAAGAAATGGACGTGTGAGACCATGCATCAACTTCAAAACTTGTAGTGAGCCGATCGAAGATATTGCACTTGTGAACCACATCACTATATGCGAGGATACTCTGATAGAAGAGGAAGATGCTGAAGACGCACCTCCCGAGCTTGAAGAAGGTGTTAAGGCCACAGTCGATGAACTAAAAGAAATCAACTTGGGTGATGTTGATGATCCTCGCCCAACATACATTAGCTCCTTGTTAAGTGTAGATGAAGAGAAGGCCTACATAGAGCTTCTTGGTGAGTTTAAGGATGTGTTTGCATGGTCGTATGAAGAGATGCCTGGACTAGACCCGAAGGTGGCGGTGCATAATTTGTCCGTGAGAAAGGGGGCAAAACCTGTTAAACAATCACAAAGAAGATTTTGTCCCGAGTTGATCCCGTTGATTGAAGTAGAAGTGAATAAACTCATTGAAGTTGGTTTCATTCGGGAGGTCAAATATCCTACGTGGATCTCGAGCATCGTTCCTGTCAGGAAGAAAAATGGTCAAATTCGAGTTTGCGTGGATTTTCGAGATCTTAACGAGGCGTGTCCCAAGGATGACTTCCCATTGCCTATAACTGAACTCATGATCGATGCTACGACAGGACATGAAGCGTTTTCTTTTATGGATGGATCGTCAGGATACAACCAAATACGCATGTCGCCAAAAGACGAAGAGTTGACGGCATTTCGCACTCCAAAGGGTATATACTGCTATAAGGTAATGTCATTCGGCTTGAAGAACGCTAGAGCTACATATCAAAGGCAATGCAAAAGATATTCGACGATATACTGCACAAGAACATCGAGTGCTATGTTGATGATGTGGTGGTGAAGTCGAAGAAGCGAGAAGACCACCTCAAAGATTTAAGAATGGTTTTTGAACGCCTAAGAAGATATCAACTCAAAATGAACCCGTTGAAGTGTGCATTTGGTGTCAAGTCGGGGAAGTTTCTTAGATTCATTGTCCGCCATCGTGGAATAGAGATCGAGCAAGCAAAAGTCGATGCAATACTAAGAATGCCCGAGCCTCGCAACATTCATGAGCTTAAAAGTCTACAAGGGAAGTTGGCGTACCTTCGAAGGTTCATCTCAAATTTAGCCGGACGATGCCAACCTTTTAGTCATCTAATGAAGAAAGGTGTTCCTTTTGAGTGGGATCAATCTTGTACAAATGCTTTTGAAAGCATAAAGGCCTATTTAATGAAGTCTCCTGTGTTAATTGCGCCAGTGGCTGGTCGTCCTCTTATTCTCTACATAGCAGCACAAGAACGCTCTATTGGAGCTTTGCTGGCTCAAGAAAATGATGGTGGAAAGGAGAGTGCCTTATATTATTTGAGCAGAACGATGACACCAAATGAGTTGAACTATTCACCGATAGAGAAAATATGTTTGGCGCTGATCTTTGCAATTCCAAAGTTGAAGCATTATTTTCAAGCTCATACGGTTCGTCTTGTTTCAAGGGCAAATCCATTGAAGTATGTCATGACATGACCCGTCCTCTCAGACCGTTTAGCTAGGTGGTATCTTCAACTTCAACAGTTTGAGATTGTCTACATCCCTCAAAAGGCAGTAAAAGGACAAGTTCTGGCAGACTTCTTAGCCGATCACCCTATTCCTGCTGAGTGGGAGTTGTCCGATGAACTACCCAATGAGGACGTTCTTCTCATTGAAATTGCTCCTCCTTGGAAGATATACTTTGATGGAGCGTCTCATAGAGAAGGAGCTGGTGCTGGAGTTGTCTTTGTGACATCCCATGGAGAAGTGCTTCCGTATTCCTTCACTTTAACTGAAAATTGTTCAAACAACGTCGCGGAGTATCAAGCTCTAATTCTGGGGTTGGAGATGGCCGTGGACATGAAGCAACAACATCTGAAGGTCTATGGAGATTCAAAGCTGGTGGTAAACCAACTTCTTAGAGAATACGATGTAAAGAAGCCTGAGCTGCTCCCGTACGTCGACTATGCGAATAGGCTCATGGGATGGCTTGGAGATGTTACGATCGAACATGTGCCGAGGAAGAATAATAAACAAGCTGATGCTTTGGCGAAACTCGCTTCTTCACTCATCCTTCCTGAGGATAGGGCTCGAGTGCAAATTTGTAGAAGTTGGGTTATACCTCCGATTTTCGACGATGATGATTGGAATGAAGATGAAACACATGTGGTTGAAGTATTCGATATTGAAAAGGAAGATTGGCGTCAATTGCTCGTGGATTACTTGAAGTATGACAAGTTGCCCAATGATCCACGACAAAGGGTTGATGTTCGACGTCGTGCGCCTCGCTTCGTTTATTTCAATGATGTATTGTATAGACGGTCGTTCGATGGAATATTCTTAAGATGCCTAGGCGACGAAGAAGCTGCTCAAGCTGTTGAAGAGGCTCACTCGGGCGTCTGTGGCGCTCATCAGTCTGGTCCGAAGTTGCACTTTCGAATTAAGAGAATGGGATACTACTGGCCGACAATGGTTAGAGATTGTATGGACTATGCCCAACGATGTCAAGCGTGTCAATTTCATGCAAATTTGATCCATCAACCTCCTGAGCCGTTGCACCCAACTGTCGCTTCATGGCCTTTTGATGATTAGATGTGGTTGGTCCTCTAACAAAGTCTTCAGGTGGTCATCTTTATATTTTGGCTGCAACTGACTACTTCTCAAAATGGGCTGAAGCAGTTCCCTTGAAAGAAGTGAAGAAAGAAAATGTTGCTGACTTCATTCGTGTAAACATCATCTACCGATATGGAATCCCACGGTACATCATAACGGATAATGGAAAGCCTTTCAGCAACAGCCTGATCGATAAGCTTTGCGAGAAGTTCAACTTTAAGCAAAGAAAGTCTTCTATGTACAATGCGGCCGCCAATGGACTCGCTGAAGCATTCAATAAGACTTTATGTAGTGTTTTGAAGAAGGTTGTAGCTAAGTCAAAGAAGGATTGGCACGAAAGAATTCATGAAGCGCTTTGGGCGTATCGCACCACTTATCGGACTCCCACTCAAGCGACCCCGTACTCACTTGTATATGGTGTTGAAGCTGTCGTTCCTCTCGAGCATCAAATTCCATCATTGAGGATCGCCATACAAGAAGGGTTGACTGAAGAAGATAATGCACGACTGCGCCTTCAGGAATTAGAAGCTCTTGATGAGAGGAGGATGGAAGCACAACAAAGACTTGAATGTTATCAAGCTCGTCTTTCAAAATCGTTCAATAAGAAGGTCCGAGCTCGTTCTTTTCAAGTAGGAAATCTGGTGCTTGCTGTGAGGAGACCCATCATAACTACTCATCGTGTTGGGAACAAATTCGTGTCAAGATGGGATGGACCGTATGTCGTCACGGAAGTCTACACCAATGGCGCGTATAAGTTGATTTCGGAGGATCGAGTCAAGATTGGCCCTATCAATGGAAAATTCTTGAAACCCTACTACGCTTAGTTGTACTATGTATTAATTTAAAAAAAAATTAAAAAAAAATAGAAAAAAAAACAAAAAAAGAGAGAAGAACTCCTGACCCGCATGAGTATAAACTGTGAACGGTAATCACCAAAAAGCTTTGCATGTGATTAAACTGCTAAATTCTCCACCAATGCGAATATATGTGGTTAAACTGTTAATTCTCCACTAAGGTGTTATGTGGTTAAACCTAATACTCTACTTTGTCTAAAAGTAGTTAAAGAATAGTCACTCCTGGCCCGCATGAGTATAAACTGTGCACGGCACCCCCCCTAAACAAATTCATGTTACTTTGAACTACGTTATGACTTGATCCTTTTAAAAGGTATGTAGGCAGCTTAGATATTTTCTAAGTTCAGTCATAAATTATGTTCGTCTTCTAAGTTAGTCAATTTTGATTGATTTGGCGAGGAAATGAAGTGCAACAAATGCTAATGTTCGAGATTGAGATTGCACGATGTAAAAAGAAATGAATCATTCCATTCCATAACCTTGAGTCTTATTACATGAAGAAATAAGCAAAAGAGTCGCAAACATCACTAAACAAAAAGATTCAAGCTTCCTAGTTTCTCTTTAGTCGCCTTCAAATTTGACTTCAACATCTTCAACTGTTCAACCACTTGTTCGTCCAACGATGGAGCACTGCTGATGGCGAGGACATTCTCTTGAGTTAATTTCACCTGGGCCTTGGCACTGTCGAGTGACTCCTGCTGCTGCTTCAATGTCTTGGATAGTGTTTCTGCCTTTGTCTTCAACTGCTCAAGCTCTTCCGTGACTCGCTTTAGCTCATCCTGAGTGGACTTCACTTGATTTGATTCAATATCCTCTTTCGCCTTATCTTCACAAAGACGATCTTTAGCCTCGGCCAACTGTCGAGCAATATGTTCCTTCGTCGCCTTCTCCGAAGATTTAGACCGTACTCCGTCATAAGAGTCGGCGTTGTCAAACAAACCTTAAATGAGCTCTCAATAGTGGAAAGGTCAAACTTGTCGTATTGCCACATAGCATCAAGAACGAGTGACACCTCTTCTTTTATGGAAGACAAGAAATCGATAGGAGTCGCCATGACCTTGTCACGGAGGTCGTGCCACATGCCTTGAAGATACTTATTTTGACGGTCAAGAATGAACTTCTCCCCTTTAAACTCTGAAGCGGCTGGAGTATGAAGATTTTGTTGAGCAGTAGGTTTCTTTGCACACGTTGGAACATTTGCTACAGAAGTCGCTTCATCGTCTTGAGACTCTTCGTCATCGTCAGAACCAAAGACGTCCCGTTGAGCCTGAAAAACATCAATTAGAAAGAGAACTCGAGGTAGAAGTAAAGAAGAAGAGATAGACTTGGGAAAACCTTAGCAATGAGATCCTCTGTCTCATGTTGATTTTCGACTGTTTTCTCCACGTGCTGCGAAGAATCAGTCGTTCGCTTTGCTCTCTTCCAATGTCGATCGGGATTGCTACTTTCTACTAAAGAGGTGGACCCACTCTTTCTCTTATTGGTCCCAGGAATTCAGGCGAGAAGCGCATCATCATCTTCACTTGTAGGATCACCCTGGTCAACAACTAGCTCCTTGTCTTTCGAAGATATCACTTTGGGCTTTGACACAAGTAAATCCTCTATATGACGCTCAAGATAGCCTCCATGAACTTGATGCCACCATGACTTATAAGCTGGAGTTGATTTCTTCGCATTTGTTGAGGCACAAGGCAACGAAGCTTTGGATGAGGATCCGCATAGAACGCTCAGTTGCCAATAGTGAATTCCGTCGTCAAGAGAGCCCTCACGAAAGTCTTTCTTTAAAATGCCGGGAACATCTTGAAAATACCCAAATTGACGACTGAATCGATGAGGACTATATGGCTCTATAAGAAAACGATTGCCTTGACGCCACGTTAGGTAGTTAGACCGAATCGCCATGAAGTATCTCCATTCGTATCCAGGTCTTCGTTGATCATCGACGTATCGGGAAGTCTGGTCATTGATGATGATATTGCAAGTCCATAAAGCAGAGTCCCCCTTGTGGATACGCCTGCGGGCTTCCTCAGGCTCAAAGTGTCTTGCGCCGTTCTCACCGGAATATGTCACTATCATGGGCTTGCGTGTTTGACCAATTGTGAAGTGAGTTTTAAAATAGAGTGCCAGCCAGCCGTAAACAAAGTGAACGCGAAAAATCGATCGAGATGGACTTATGCAGCTTGTAAACTAGTTCAACCCCTTGTAGATGCTCGTCAAAACCGGAATTGCGAGACCGACCGTCTCACCCTTGACCATCATGCTTGGTATCTTGAAGGTGCCCGGACGAATTATGTCGACATCGCCGTTAGGAAGGACGAATGTGCACATCCAACAGGAAAGGTAGGCCGCCAAATGAATTTCTTCTTGCAGCTTTGGCTCGGTCACGACCATCTTCTTGAACAATAGATCTTCGGCGGAGGTCCAGCGTCGGTGTTCTTCGAAGGTGCCGGGTGGATTATAAGTTGACTTGAGGCGAATTATTCTCTTCTTCTCTCCGTTCCTCTTGTCAGCACGATTGGGGGGTTGTCTGTATTTGATGGGCTTCTTCGACCAAAATTGCACCCATCGATCGATTGATACTTGTCTGTCGCCGGTTTCTTTGCACAATAAATGATAGGCGTAGAAAAGGTATCTGCAGCAGCGAGGGAGGCATAAATTCTTGTCTTTGTTGATCCCGACCAACTCGTCTGCATCCGGCACCACCTCGTCAAAAATAAACCCACTCGATGGAAGTCCTGCTAATGTATGTAGGTCCCATAGTGAAATTGAAAGCTCCCCGGAAGACGTTAAAAGTGTGTTGGTAGAAGGACACCACGCCTCGCAGAATGCCTTGATGATCTCGGCATTGCAGTCGTAGGTGAAAAGCGAAGCGTAAACAGCATCATAAATCTCTGCCTTGATTAGGTTGCTTTTGCACCGGCTAAGTATGTCTTCAGTCCATTCCCAGTATCCTCGCGTGTAGTGAAATTCGCCGGCAAAGTTGATGGTTTCTCCCCATGCAGCTTCACCTCGTGTGATGCGTCGTCCTAAAGTAGGCAATGGCGACGGCTCTGTCTCATTCTGCTGGTTGTGGTGAGTCGCTTGCAAGATCCATGCTTTGGACTTCCCGTAGGTACACTCTTGAGTCCACTCGCTCATGGAGTTTTTAACTTTTGGCCACGTCTTGGAAAAATCACCAATGATTGGGTCTTCAACTGCAAAACGGGTCCCTTTCTCTAGCGGTTGGTACTTGGTGTCGAGGACTACTAGATATCTTTTTTCCCGGATAGAAGTGCTTGTAAAGTAGACCCCCCGAATCAGCTCAAAAGGCTCCGAAACAGCCCCACATCAGCTCAAATGGCTCCGAAACAACCCCACATCAGCTCAAACAACTCCGAAACAGCCCCGAATCAGCTCAAACAGCTCCTAAATAGCCCCGTTTCAGCCCGAACAGCTACAAAATGACCCCATTTCGGCCCGAACAGCTCCTATATAGCCCCGTTTCTGCCCGAACAGCTCCAAAATAGCCCAGCTTCGGCCCGAACAGCTCCAAAATAGACCCGTTTCTGCCCGAACAGCTTCCCCAACGGCCCCGGCAGCTCCAGTTCAGCTCTGGTTCAGCCCCGTTTTAGCCCGGTAGCTCTTGAACGTCCCCGATTCAGCCCGTAAGCAGCCCGGCAGCGATACGAACGTCCCCAACAGCAATGCGAGCAGCCCGAATAATATGTCGCAGCAAAAGAAAAGAAACGAGGAAGACATTGCAAGATTAATTTGTTAATACCTTTGGGGAAATTGATCGAGCGCCTTACTGCCAAAAAGTTGAGAGATGGATGTATATGAACTCTTTAATATAGCCCACCAAAAGGATTCTGCAGATGACAATATCCAAGACAAGTTCTCATACACGCATACAGCAAATAAAAGAAAAAAAAAAGAAAAAAAAAAAGAAAGGAAAAGGGAAGAGGATAACGAGAAAGAAAAGGAGAAAAGAAGAGATTAACCTACTCTGTTTGCTTCTGGTTTGATGAAGAAAATCGAGAATTTGTCTCCCTTTTATAGATACTAAAGAGAGGACTTACAATCTGATTAGGAGAAGGATTTAAAATCCAAAACTAGAAGCTTCTTCCTTTACAGTCAGAAGTTTGGAAATTGAATATTTTTTCAAGCTGTTGTAGGAAAGACGAGATATTGAGTTAGAATTCCTTCCAAGTTTGCACGATAGGTTTCTTCCAAAATTCAATTTTTTGTAGGAAAGACGAGGTATTGAGTTGGAACGCATGTAGAAAGTACGGAAGAGATGGAAATATTTTCCATCTGTTGGAGACGGGTTTTATTTTCTTTATAAGGTATGATAAGCTGCTGCAAGAAATTTTTATTTGTCTAGAGGGGCATTCAGTGCTGCTGAAGGAATTTCATTTCATGGGCTGTAATTAAAAATTGAATATCATTCAAGAGAGGGTGATTATTTGCTTGGACTAAGTGGGCTAATGAAAGAGATGTCTTGATGGTTTGGTGGGCTAATGGGCATATAATTAATGGTCCACATGTTTGAAAGGTAATTTGGGAAGTTCACTAATGGGCTGCATAGTTTGAAGTTAATTAATTTAGATTAAGTAAATTTTGGGCCAAAGCTTGGAAATTAATTCAAGAATGGTCTTTTGATTAATTGACCCAATCCTTATGTTCAAAAGAAATCGCGACTTATTCACTCCAAGACACGTCGTCCGTGAACAAGCCTCGAGGGGGCATTTATAGAGACATAAAATTTGTGGCCAATCAAATGGCGCCACGTGGAAATTAATTTATTAAAAATCAAGTCATATTTTCTATTTATATTTTAAGAATTCCCATATATTTAATTCCTAAATTTAAATTGTTAATTAATTGAAATTTTAATACTTTAATTCTTGACCAATCAAATAATGCCAAGTGTCAAATCTTAATTCTTGGTAATAAATCATATGGCATCTAGAAGATCTTGGAAGATCTAAGTAGATCTAAAAGATCTTATGTGAATCATCATGGACCAATCAAATCGTGTCCTACGATTCTTAAATTTGGTAGGGTTCTCCATCCTACGCCTATAAATAGGGGCTCCCCCTAATGTCAAAAACACACACATCATATTTCATATTCAATGTTCAAGAGCTCTAGAGAATTCTCTCGACGAGATTCAAGTGTTCTTGAAGATTCAAAGGCGTTTTTGAAGATTCGAAGCAAGATTCAAGCGCATTCAACCTCAAGACTGGCGTTCAATCCGGAAACAAGCTGCGAAGCCTCCGAATAACGTTAGTAAATTCAAAACTGGCGTGAAGAAGATTCAAGATCTACTTTGCGACGAAGACCAAGAATTCGTGTTCTTCGCGTTCTTGGGATATTTCGACGTTTGATCCGAAATCAAGGCGTTGGCCCTCGGATTAACGTTAATTTAAGTCAAATCAAGTCAAGGAGAAGATAAAGTCGAAGATTTCGCTCCAAGACTTAAAATTGTTCGTGAGAAGAATCAGAGGAATAATAGAGATTAAAACCCGCTATATTATTTTGATTCAAGAAATTCATTTGAATAATATTTTTCGTGTTTTTAAATTCAATACACGAAATTTGTTGTTACACTAACGACATGAAGATATCACATAACTGCTCGGTAGGTAGGTGAGGCTCGACTCCTCAAAAATCTACATTTAAATCAAGATAATATCTAGAAAATACTTATCTCGATAACTCGGAATTTCATCAGAAATTCCTACTTAATCAAAATTTATCGATTAAAGAGTTTATGGAACTCTTAACGCCCCACTTTGATTTAACGAAAATCCCAGGCTTTTCAGAAAAATCAATTTAATTTTCGAAACTCATTTCAAAACATTTATGGCGTTACTCATTTAAAATCAAGATCAATATTCGTATCAATCATATCAATCATAAAATCAATCCCAAATCAGGTTTCATCACAAGTCATTATTCACCCAAACCGGGTCTCATAAAATCATCTCATTGTCAAAGGGGCATCTCTCCCATCATTGTCTCAAATCATCATGAAATTCTCAAGTTCATAAATTCCCATGTTCATACTATCCCAAGTTCATAAATTCATAAATAGGATCAAAATAGCGGAAGCAACTAATCAATGATCTGGTCAAATAGACCAACCACCACTCGCTCCACTCCGTCGTGCCCGCACCTGCTTAACCTGCATCTGTGAAGAAAAAGTGGGTGTGAGCACATATGGAATAGGTGGTGCTCACCACTATGCACATAAATATCACGTAATATAAGTCAGGTATGGTCACAGCATGTATACGAATCAATAAACTACCTCATCTCCTATCCAAAGTTCATTCTCATGTGCACACCTACGCATAGACTACTGCTGGTCCACGTATCGTATGCCTGCTTAGGCCTTATGACACTGTCCTAACAGTAGGAGTCTCCTCCGACGACTGAGCTCTGCCCTGGTCTTACAACGGGGTACTTATCGCCGACCGAGCTCCGCCCTGGTCTTACAAGCGATGCGTCCTTCGCTCAGGACGAAAAAGAGGAGATTACCCCAACGAGATCCGTTCTATAGCTATAGGGATAACCGTTCGATGGCTGATACAACTCACATCGAAGGCTACATGGTTCACATGCATATAGTGATCATACCATACAGCAGTGATAAATAAATTTACGACATAGCATTTTAAATATACCCACCTGTTTTGACGAAACAAGAAATGGTATATACGAAGCTCGGTAGATAGATGAGACTGACTCCTCAGGAACCTACAATTAGATCAAGATAATATCTCAAAATACTTATCTCAATATTTCGGAATAATATTCCTTTCTGCCACACTGCTCGTGTATCTACCTCACACGACTCACTTTGCAAAATAACACGCAACGATTTTTAAAATGAATGAAACTCTCAGCACACAAGTCATATGATCATGATTCAAGTTGGAAAATGATCCTAAGTCATGCTCCTAAAACTTTCATGAAGACAACTACAACAACTAATGTCATTTGATCACATATTTTGCAGCATACATTCAAGTCATGGTCGAAGTCCAAAGCAGAAATATCTAACTTACAGGGTCTCAATAATTCGAGGATATTATAAGCTACGAGCATGATTTCTATTAGATTCAAAAACCATTGGAAAGATAACATCCTAATCTACAACTTTGCTGAAGATCACTTTGGCAAATCATGATATTAGGATTGAGTTTAAACGTCAAACATTCAAGGATTGAGTTTAAACGCCAAACATTCAATAAATATAATCTGCCCATTCAACTCATGTACTAATCATTAACACAAAATTATGATATTTACATGCGAGACTTCAAATAATTTTATAAAATTGTATACTCAATATACTAAGCTGAAACTTGGTCAAATTGTTCATCACTCATGTGAGAATTATACATAAAAGTTTCAAGTTAAAAGCTCGAACATGGACTGTGTACTCTTTCATATAAAATCATCTTGACATGCATGGGGTCTAAACATTTTAACTCATTAATTTCACAACCTAAAATCATGAAATTTGGACGGCATAGTCTCAACACATATGGAGACATTTCACAAAAAGTTCATAAATTTATCATGCATATATCTCGAATTATTCAAGTTTAAAGTTGCTGCTGTAAACAGGCACAAAAAATTCAGCTTGCATGATCAAATTTAAAAATCTATATCTCGAGTTATAATAGGCCAAATGACTTGATTCTTATTTTAATTTACTCCTCATTTACTCAAGAAATATTCATGTAAATCATACTTTACCAGGTTTTTAATACCATAGCTAAATTCGCATTAAAACAGCACATAAGGAAAAATCATATGAGCTGAGAATAACTTATCTTCTAGCATGCTTAAAAATACTCATAAACTGAACATCTAAGGCATGTAAATACATCATTAAACACCTAATATAATTTACTAAGAATGCTAAAAAGGTATCACCTTACCTCCTTCAAGAAATACTAAGATGAAAGAAATGAAAGAAATAATGCTCGGTGCTCTCGGTTGTTGTTTGAACTCGTATAGCTGGGGCCTTTTAGCTTGTATCCTTGAATTTGTTGATACTAATCTCTTCCTTGATGAGTGTAGGATGAGATAAGAATGCAAACTTACTGGTACTAGAAATTATAGTTGGGTTCCCTCAAGAACAAATCAAACATGCACTCAATAGCACAATAGTTTCACTCCCGATTTTCATGTTTTTGAGGGAGAGTTTAAGGACAAATTTTCTAAGACTTTGATGGAGAAAAGGCAGAGAAAATGGCGTGACAAATGGCTGGTGAGAGGCTTAATAGACCACAAAATGGTGGGTTGAAAACTTAGGAGCATGTGGGGGACATTTGTTGACTCTCTCACATCAAATGAACATGGGTTAGAATCTTGCATGTGGAGGAGTGGTAGAAAATTAGGGCTGATAGATGCTACGTTTAAACCATGTGAGGAGAGGGGATAAGGTCTTAAAGCATAAGATAAAACAATGCAAGCACATGCTAGTCTTAGGAATAAAATAAATAATAAACTTGATTATAAATACCAACTTGGATTGACTAGGCTTTTGGTAAGCTTAATTCTCCTAGCTCCAGCCACTTAGACACGTTTAGGACCAGAATTTAGGAGAAAGAAGGCTAAGGTGACTCAAGGTTTCGGTTACTTGGCTCAAAGGCACAATGGTTTAAAACCGAATTAAAACGGACAACAATTCGGCTTACGCAATTAAACCGAAAATTGAAACGGCGATCGATAAAATAAAATTGAACGAGCTATATAATTACATTATCTACATAATAATATAATACATAATCACATAATCAAGGCATATAAATAATAAATTAAAATGCCATTAATTAAACTAAAAATCGAAAAAAATCCAATATTCGAACGGGGCATTACAATCTATCCTTCTTAAAATATTTCTGTCCTCGAAAATACTAAAGAACACGCAACAAGAGGACACGACAGACTCAAGCGACAATTTCCATCCATGAGGTCCGGGTATCCCCTCCGATACTCGACCCCGCTCGCATGAGTCCTATCGCCCTAAACTCAAAAGGCATACACTCACTGATACGGATAGCATGTGAGACCCATTGGATATATTGATCCAAGAACCAAATGTATATTTAGGCAGTGGAATTCCAGATCGGAGATCTAGTTTGATCGTACCTAGAGCTTGAAAACCTCGACCCGTTAGCTATATAATCAGCTAGGAACCTCGGTATGGTGAACGCCACAAGATCTTGCTCAAGTATCTTGATAAGTTCTCAAAAACAATTGAAACTCTACAAAAGAGAATTCAAACTCAAAAAAGTGATTTTTAATATTCAGCAATATTCTTAATTATCATTAAAACATAAAATGGCCTTTTTAAAGGCTACAAATGGTGCTAATGAGTTAATCCCGTTTTTGGGACTCATTATGCACTAAAAACATAGCTTTGACCACATAATGAATCTTACATGAGGTTTGAATGACCTTTTGGCTTCTAAGATAACTAAAGAGCCATTTTGGTCTCAAAAATGCTGAAAATTGACAAAATAATGGACACTTTAATTGGGCTTCACTCAATGGACGAAATTAAGTCTTCAATCCATAGATTAGTCTTTATGCGAACAATCTGGCTCATCAACTTGGAGAATATTCACCATTTTGCCTTCAGTCGGTGTTTCTTACGTCTTCTCTTGAAATTCAACAGTAAGACACTCATGGCTTCCTTCATTTTACTAGCCATTTCCCTTACGATCAGTTCTGCATTTATTTGAAACAAATCAATCTTACTGTCAATGGAGAGCTTCGACCGAACCCCATCATTCCCTTCTTCTTCAAAATGATTCGTCCTCGAATCCAAAAGTATATGATTAGCATGCATTGGCACAACATCACATAGGACCTCTTCGAACTTGGGTGTCTTCTCCTTGTGGACCTCATCGACCTCCACCACAACATCATCAATCTTGTCATCCCAAATAGGAGGACCATCATACTCCAATGATTCTGGTACATCTTTGAACTCGTCTTCAACCAAACGTGGATCTTTGTACTCGGTTTACATGTGCTCGTCCACGAGTTTGGTGGCCTCCACATCTTCAGAGTATCCCGGAAACTCAAACAAGAATAAGTATTCCTTGCTCCTTTCATTGGCGATTCTACCTTCATTGCCCTTACCCTTAGAATTGCTCGATAGTGCCACGCCTCCACCTTGGGGCATGTTGTCCACGTACAGCCCCCCGCTTCGCGCCTCCGTGCGCGTCTCCTTGTGGTTCGCCCAACATACAGCGGCCAAGTACTCGGAAGATTTGGGTGGCAACTTGATCCTCATACGAAACATCTTTTTTTTCAATCCGCTCTAAAGTTTGGAAACTTGATTGCAGGATATCCTTCCACTCCTTGTTGCACATTTTTTTTTTAGTATTTTTTTTTTTCGAACGAACAGAATTTTCTCTCTCTTTTTTTTTTTAACAATCCTCGTAGAAAAATACAAGGATTTTTTTTCGTTTTTTTTTTTCAACACAAAGATTGATAAAAGAAGATTAAGATGAGATCAATACTAGATTGCTCTGATACCAAACTGATACGGATAGCACGTGAGACCCATTGGATATATTGATCAAAGAACCAAATGTATATTTAGGCAGTGGAATCCCAGATCGGAGATCTAGTTTGATCGTACCTAGAGCTTGAAAACCTCGACCCGTTAGCTATATAATCAGCTAGGAACCTCGGTATGGTGAACGCCACAAGATCTTGCTCAAGTATCTTGATAAGTTCTCAAAAACAATTGAAACTCTACAAAAGAGAATTCAAACTCAAAAAAGTGATTTTTAATATTCAGCAATATTCTTAATTATCATTAAAACATAAAATGGCCTTTTTAAAGGCTACAAATGGTGCTAATGAGTTAATCCCGTTTTTGGGACTCATTATGCACTAAAAACATAGCTTTGACCACATAATGAATCTTACATGAGGTTTGAATGACCTTTTGGCTTCTAAGATAACTAAAGAGCCATTTTGGTCTCAAAAATGCTGAAAATGGACAAAATAATGGACACTTTAATTGGGCTTCACTCAATGGACGAAATTAAGTCTTCAATCCATAGATTAGTCTTTATGCGAACAATCTGGCCCATCAACTTGAAGAATATTCACCATTTTGCCTTCAGTCGGTGTTTCTTACGTCTTCTCTTGAAATTCAACAGTAAGACACTCATGGCTTCCTTCATTTTACTAGTCATTTCCCTTACGATCAGTTCTGCATTTATTTGAAACAAATCAATCTTACTGTCAATGGAGAGCTTCGACCGAACCCCATCACTCACATACAGGACCCAATCCGACTCGTCCTATGCTCATATGCTTACCTTCTTGCATGAGAGGGCAGTCCATCTTGCCCGTGCCCAGGTGTACGTCCTCTTGCAAGGGACCCAGTCCGGCTTGGCCTATACCCATGAGTGTCAACCATTTCGCAACGTACCTAACAACACACAAGACCCCAACAGGTCGATCGGTGTATTGCTAGCGTACTCCGACTGCCCAATAATCCAGTTGGATATGTGACGCCCAGCTTCAGTCTCGTGCCCGGGTCATACTAAAAACTTGTTCACGATCTCATTACGGACCGTGCGTCTCCATAAGAAATGTCGACACGGTATACGGTTCAACCCCAATGTAATCATACTCTCAATGATATCGACTCTACGAGTCAAACGTTGCCTCTATATGCAACATAAGGCTCCATCAGATAACAACACGAAACTTCCTATCTTGCCAACTCGAGAAACTCTCGCATGAGGCATAGGAACTTATCGACCACACTCCTTAATCAAAAACCATTGATTAACGATTCATACACTGTTTAGTGAAACTTCGAGCTCTCGGTTCAAAGTTCGCAAGAAAAGGGTTCAAGAGGCTAACAAACGGTTCATCAAGCAACCTGATCGAATAGCTTAAAAAGAAATCGATGGTTCGGGGTTAGTGCATTGTCACCCAAGAGGCGGCACGTTTGCTGGCGCTACATAAGCGGGGCGCTGGGACGCACGCGTACACACCTACTCGGAGACCAGCTGCAAGGTCGAGGTTTGGCCGCACATGCTGGCTTGGGGAGTTCGTGCGTTCGGTAATGGCGGCTGCAGCTCGCATGCGAGTCAACGGTCGGCTGTGCACTAGCCTCACGTCTCTCACCACGGTCGTGCGTGCTCGGTCACCACTTCGCGTGGCTACACCCAGCTAGGGCTGACTTACGGTCCAAGGTTTCACAAGGAAGTTACAACTCAAGGCCACGAAAAAGAAATGGTTCTACAAATTTGTTCGAAAAAAAAACTTGGGTTCAACAAAGCAATATATCATTCAGGTGTTCCACTATTTGAAAAGTTTCAAGAGTCTCAGAAATAGTAAGGTGCAAGTCCGAGTTCCAAGTCCACTACTTTTCCAAACAACAAAATGCAGTACATAACAGATCTAACGATAGGCGAAATTTTAAAAGAACTCTAATGACGATTCTCCCTAAGTCAACGGCTCCTGCCGAGACATTAAATTAGATAGCTCGCCTCGACTCTTCTGACTAATAGCATCGGCCGTCACGTCAGCTCTTCCTCAAGTAGCTAATCGTGTCAGCAGTCCTAAACGAGCGCAACTCATTTTCACCTCCCAATCTTCACACTTCGGAATTCAAGTTTGATGTTCCTCCCATCAAAATGTCTCCGATCGCATCTTCAGATGTTCTTGCTATGTCCCGGGGTTCTTAGGAATAGGCTAAGATGTTATCGGCGAAAATACAACCACTACACAATTCATAGCAGTCGTCAGCGTGTGGCTGAGCTCGAAAGACATGACTATACAATCGTGGTGTTCTTGTCGGGTTCCATTGGTTGTCTTGACATCATCTCGAAATTAGACTAGGATATCATCGATAAGGGCGATGACATACTAACCTAGATATGAATGGAATACTCGATCCATTAGGTCCAGAAAAATGACAGGGGATCACTCAGTCCGAAAGACACAACCACAACTTGAAGAATTAGTATAAGACAAGTGGAACAAAATACTTGTCTTAATTGATCTGCAAGGTTGCAACACTTGAACAAAAACAAGAACAAATGTGTGCAAGGGATCGCGAAAGTCCCAATATAAAAAAAATTTCTCCCAAAACTCCGAGAGGAGTAAAAGAACGAGAGTTTCTAAGACTACGATGGACAAAATTCAAAACAAGGACGGTTCTACACCTCACGATGTGCTTACTCCGGACTCGATTATCCTCCTTAAAAGATTTCATATTGTAATATCCTATCCTGTTATTAATAAAAGTAATTATTTTAGTTCTAATTTTGAACTATTTTACTTTTATTTATAATGATCGTTTTTAGTCCGAGCCAGTTATTAAGTTATTAAATTCAAAGTTCGACTTTAAGTCAAAAGTATTCTCGGTTAAATTTTATTCAGTAATCGAGCAAGTTCATTAATTAAATCCGGTCCGTTTATTTTTAGAAATGGACTTTATTAGTAGGGATTAATTATTTTGAATTGTTCGACAATTTTTCTGATTAATTAGACATGAGTGTCTAACTTAGTCATTTAAGATAATTAATTTATTTATACATTTTGTATATTCCGAGTTTAACCGAGATATTAGAATATATTTTTATTAAGTATAGTGAAAGTCGTTAATTTTGGTCGTTTTTGTTATTGTCGACTTTATATTTATCGATTTATTAGAATGTATCGAGATCAATATAAGCCATATATTTTCATAAGATATGTATATATATATATATATATATATAGGGGCTGGTTCAAATAAAAACTAGGTCTGATGTGAGAACCGTGAGAACCATATTTGATGCTATTTTTAGTTGCGTATGATGCTATTTTTAATATTGCATGGTGCTATCATTCTTCACAAATGCTAATAAAAATTTTATTGCTATTTTTAATCAAATACATCCTAGTTAAAAATAGCACTAGAACACAATTAATCATAGCATTACATACAATTAAAAATAGCAGTTCTCACAGTTCTCACGCTGGGACTTGGTTCTCATTTCAACCACATCCTTCTGATATGTTATAAACTGATTAATTTCATACCATATATGTATTTGATACATGTAAATATTTTCAAGAGGTTTGGGATTATTTGAGCTGATTAGTTGTGTTAGTAGAAATTGAAGTCAACCACATAGTGAAATCAAGAGCAACATGCGCAAGTAATAACTTAAGCAAGATGTAAAAGATGTGTCTTGTTTATTTAAGAGTTGTCTAATGATATTTTATAGCATGTGGGACTCGACCAGATGCAATTGGTTCAGTAAAATCCCTCATCAATTGTCGAGAATAAGACAACTAAGTCCACTCTTTAGCATATGCGCATGAGTTGGAAATTATTAAACCATTTTTATGTGTAGTGGATATTGGTTGTACCAAGAGTTGATATATTATAAATTCAACAAAGTGAGATATATATATATATATATATATATATATCATCTTTTTCCATTCTTCTTTGTTCTGTGAAAGCCGATTTCATAGTAATCCAGAAACAAAAATCTCTTTTCTCTCCTCTCGCCTTTTTATTCGAGTGAACACCAAATCCCTTCAGCATATATCAATCAATCTTTTTATCATCATCATCCTCCGCGAGTTTTGCTATTCGAGTTCCGCCATTTTCTTCAAGTTCGTCGGAGAAGAAGATTTTCGCCAGAGAAGGTGAGTTGACCGGCCGTTCCTTTCTAGTCCTGTGAAGAAGAGAATTCCACGTCGATTTTCTTTTTCGACCCTAGCAGCAGGTTCTGTTCGTCCGGTCAGCTCTTCCCCGACGCGCTTGTTTCTACCACCGGCCGCCAGTGACAACAAGCAGTAGCAGCAATCGACGAGGTACTTCTGGAACCGCTCGGCGATGACCTTCAAAGCATCACGCCGGGATTTCTTTGAAACAAATAGCAGGTCCCGATCAATTTCTTCAGCCGTCGACGAACCATATTTTTTTTCTTTCTGTCATCCCTCGCCGGCGATTGTTGGTGCCGCAGCAGCCTTCGTCGGAGAAGACGAGCAGCATGGTCTTTTCAGTCGCGAGGTTGCCGGAGTAAATGAGCAGTAGAGGCCGATTTCGTTTCTTTTATTTTATCCGCCGGTGATGTTAAGAAAAAGCCGATTACGTCCGCCGCGCGCAAGGTCGCGTGAGATTTCGGTTTGCCGAGAAACGAGTTGGGACGTGTAGACCTTATTGGCACGATGCCATTCGAGCTATTTATCGAGTATTTCAGAACTCCGGGCATTTATTTAGAGGAACCCGAAGTTGACGTATAAATATTAAAAATAATAATCGAATTGTCGATGATGAGTTCGAGCGTTCGAGGCTTCGTTTTTCTCGATTCTTTCAGTTTCTCGTCTATTCGAGAGGAGATATAAATCTTGACTATCCTTTTTAATTAAATTCGAGCTTAGTTTGAAGGATATAAGTAATTTGAGGATCATAGATTTGATAAATGAGCTGATGTTAAATTCTCGACTTAGGACATATATTAGTCTTTAAAATTTAATATTTTTAAAGAATATAAGGGTCGGGATTTTGAATCTCAAAGTTAAAGGATGAAGACAGGATTATTCGGAACCTTGTCAGGTTTCGAAAGAATAAGATAGGATGTTATGGTTTATGATTTAAGTGGGGTTTAAATGCCCTATAATTTATTTTGAGAAAAATTAGATTTTTATAAAAAGTAGTTTATTCTATAAATAAAATATTTTACACTAGTCTTAGAGTGATTGTGGATAAGCAAGGGAGTTGTTGAAAATGGACGTCGCTGTGTCGGATGACAACAGTTGAAGTCGTAGTTGGTCAGTGTCCGCGTAAGACTCGTAGGCGACTCGTGTACTAATATGTGGGACGCCACATACTAGATACGCTGAGAACCACGAGACCCTGCGTCGGTGACCTGAGCCACTCCTCATCTGTTTGCTTCCGAGCGCGGGCGTCCCGCAGCTTCAGTCTGTCTATAATTTATCGAAGGCGAGCAAACCCTGTTAAACAGACTCTAATGACTGAGTGCGTACCTTCAGTACCCAAATGAGCCGTATTGAATTATTTTAAAATGAGTAAAAATCTTTTCAAATGTTCCGAACGATATTTTAGAATTTTAAAAGTTATTCGAGCCTAATTTTACAGATTTTGATAAAAGTCGAGTCGAGAATTCCTGCGTCTAATAAAGAGAAAGAATTAAGTCATGATCCTAAAGCTATGAAATCCTTCAATATAGTAAATTAGTATTTTGAGATATTATCGTGATATAAGTAGGTATTTATACGAGTCGAGCCTTCCTATCAATTGTTGTGCTTTGTCTCCTGCTATTACCAGGTGGGTTTTATTTAAAATTGTCTATGCCATAAATTATTTATATTTGTTGATTGGCGTGATTAATACATGCGTGTGAACCATGTAACCCTCGTCGTGAGCTGTATGTCCTTTGAGCGGTTGTCCCCGTCGTTGTGAGCTGTATGTCCTTCGACGGTGCCTTTTCATAGGCAGTCTCCCTAGCCTAATCATAGGCAAGGCCGATGTGTGCTGTATGTCCTTCGGTATTTTACTCCCATTTTTGTGAGATGTATCTCCTTCAATGGCTAATGATAGGTGTGCACATTGAGTAAAAATGTATGATTAGGAGATGTGATAATTGATTGATTTGTGTTCATGTTGCAACCATGCCTAACTTATATTGTACATGATTTATTGCATAGTGGTGAGCACTACGATTTCCAACTGTGCTCATCCCCACCTGAAATTAACGTTTCAGGGTAAGAAAGGCAGGCACGATGGCGAGTGGATAGTCATAATTATGTTATTTTCTTTCGTTTTATATATGAATAAGTTAACTCGAATTGATGAACTTGGGTTGTTTTTGGGTTATGAACGTGTTATTTTATTTCAGACCATGTCGGTTGAAAATGTTGGATTTGAACTTGTGATTTGGTTCTTATTAGTGAACTATGTTTGGATATTCATGATGAATGTGTTATTTGGATATCATGTGAACTGTTGGTTTTAGGACAATGAAGTCCATGTGAAAAACCGGGTAATGAATTCCCGTGATGTTTCAAATATGACTTGAAACAAGATAATGCCCTAATAATATTGATTTCGAAAAATGAATTTCGAAAATGTTAACCTGATTTTTGAATAAGCCATGGATTATTTCTTAAATCAAAGTGGGGCGTTATACATATAATCCTTTAAGGTGGAAAGACACTCCTTGGTATGCGTCAAATCACTCCATCTTTCTTATCGAACCGATTTGTGTTGGTTTATGCTCCTGTACGTTCATCTCGATGTCGAGCGTGAATAATTATTATCTTCCTCGAGGGTAAGTTACCCTCGAGAGTGGCGATGGAAATCATGCCCTTGAGTTTTCGATGATAACTTAGTGATGACATCCCAACGAAAATCATATACTTCGCAAACGAATAAAGATAAAAAGAAGCAAAAAGGTGCATAATCTTATTTGCGGTCAAGTCTCGCAACACGAAGTCAATACACCAACATAAAATAAATAAGAATCGACTAAACTTCGAGAGAAACGAAATTTAAGGTTGGAAAGCTTGAACAATTGCTTACACAGCGAAACCAAGGTAGGGTTTTGAAGACAGCTATACCCCAAACAAAGTGAGAAAGAAAGAACTAGGTCAAACGTAAACCTCCGGTGTCTATGACTCGCCGCCTATCACAAGGCTATTGTATTCCCGAGAACTGCAATGTTACTCGCTCTCTTGAAATTTCGCAAAAGAATAGGCAACTATCACCTTTCTCGAGGCTTAGCCACTCTCGAGAGTCGCGACAGTGTTATGTATTAAGTTTTTTCATCACTCCTCGGGGTCGAACAGTAGCTTTGACAAGGTACCTAGACCCTTCTCCCGGTTCGCATTTGAATGGGTTCTAACTCGCATCTGATGATCATATCGACAACGGTTACAGACTTCCCGAATAACTCACCTACATGGGACTTCTTCGGTTGTCTGTTCCCTTATCTTAAGTCATCTACTTTCAAAATGGCTTACGAATGGTCCTCGCTCGAAGACACTAAACTAATAACGAGAGAATTGCCATAGACAGAATTTAACTCGATAACATCGTATCGAAACTCTCAACCAACAACTTCTAGAGCTAGAACTTAACTCTATACCGCTAGAGTTCAAGTCCATATACACGAAAGTTTGCAACTCATCTAGAGTTCAAGATTGATGAAAGCAGGAGGAATAATTCCTAAGCCTCATATTTACATAATATATATCAGCCAATACATAAGCAATTCAAAATCACTTATGAAATCATACCTGAGTTGGCGCGGCACGACGGAAGCGAGTGGTCATAACTATGTCATATAATCCAATTTTTCATAGAGTTCACGTAATTCATATATAGCAGTCTATAGAAACGCATACCTGCTCTGATACCACTCTGTAACGCCCCACTTTGATTTAACAAAAATCCCTGGCTTATAGGAAAAATCAATTTAATTTTCAAAACTCATTTCAAAACATTTATGGCGTTACTCATTTAAAATCAACATCAATAGTCGTATCAATCATATCAATCATAAAATCAAATCCCAAATCGGGTTTCATCACAAGTCATTATTCACCCAAACTGGGTCTCATAAAATCATCTCATTGTCAAAGGGGCATCTCCCCCATCATTGTCTCAAATCATCATGAAATTCTCAAGTTCATAAATTCCCAAGTTCATAATATCCCAAGTTCATAAATTCATAAATAGGTTCAAAATAGCGGAAGCAACTAATCAATGATCTGGTCATATCACCACTCGCTCCACTCCGTCGTGCCCGCACCTGCTTAACCTGCATCTGTGAAGAAAAAGTGGGGGTGAGCACATATGGAATCTGTGGTGCTCACCACCATGAACATAAATTGTAATGCCCATTTATTTGTGGTTTATTTGAAGTATTATTACTCTTATTATTATTATTATTATTATTATTATTATTATTATTATTATTATTATTATTATTATTATTATGGATGTTTATTATTATTGTGATATTATTAATTATTGCTTGCCAAATTGAATGCCTAGATATTATATGTCTAATTGCCAATTAATTGCTAATTGTATATTTTGATTTATAATATTAGTATTTTAAAATAATGTACGTATTTAATTTATATTGTCCGGAGTTTTGTTTATTTGCCGTGCAATCGATTTGAGCTGTCGAAATTAGTAATCGGAGAACCCGAGCCCGAGAATTGAATTTATTTTCGTGTGATTGAATCGGGCCCGAGACCCGAATTTATTAATCGTGCATTTTAATCGAGCCCGTGAGCCGATTTAATGTTGCGAACCAGCCAAACCAAACCGACCCGCGAGTCATACCCGCACACTAGCCGCCCCAAGACCCATTTTTCTTCCAGTTTGTGCGCGTGTGTGCATTATATTCTTGTGGGACACCAAACTCAAACCTAGTCTATTGACATATATATATACCTGTATCTATTGTCTCCTCCCTTTCAGAAATCTCAATTCACGCCCGCAACCTCTCAAATCTGATTCTCCCTTCTCTGCTCCCAAGCAATCCCGTCGCCATCGTCCTTCTCTGATTAATCTCTCTCTCGCTTGCGTTATCGTCAGAAATCCCGCAGCCCTCTTGTTATCTCATCTCTCGTCTCCCTCAACAGAAGAGGAAAATCTCTCACCATCGTCCCTCTCGGGCGCTCAGCAACTCGCGCAGCCAACCCCTCCGACCATTCCCCACGCTGCAACACCACGATCTCTCTCTCGCCGGCGTTCCGACCTCCGCGACGAGACCCCAGCAGCGAGTAAACGCCGTGACCAGCCCCTTTTCGGCGAGCTCAGAGACCCCGCGATCTGCAACTTCACCGGCGAGTTCATCCCTCGCAGCAGCAAGCTCCTTCCCGTGCGACGAGCCTTCTTTTTTCGGCGAGACGAGTTTACCGTCGAGCCATTCGTGTTCGTGACGTTTTCGAGTTATTCCCGAGAACGGTACCTCGTCGTTTTTCCGTCTCGTTTTATTCGTATATGTTTTATTTCGTTGAATGTTTTCGTATAGTGCTCGTTGATTATTGATGTGAATATATTGATGTGAATTTGTGCGACTATAAATTGTGATGATTTCTTTTTGTGTTCGTATGTTCGGGATATCTTCGATTTTCTCAAAAATCGAACGAGACCTCGAAAGTCGTGTAAGTCGGTGGATAATGGAACAATGTTGAGTCCTTGGTCTTATGAAAAGGCCTCGGACGAGAAATTTTATGTTGTGATTTAATTGCCAAGTTGTCGAGTTTGTAAATTGCTGTTTCGGTGTTCGAATTTTTAAAAATAGCTCGCTGCTCGAAACGATGTGAAATTTTGAGGGATGTGTTATATGCTCATTGCCTGCCTTGTGTAAAAATTTCGTAATTTTTGGAGGCCTGTAGCTATTTTTAATAATTAAATTGTAATCTGTCCAGAATAATGTTAAATGTATAAAACTTTCATGCCTGACTGAAATGAGCTGAAATTCGAATATGTCATGCCTCTGTGACTTATATATGTTGTGTTAAAGTTTTAGAATTTTTGGAGTTGATTTGATGTGGTAAAAATTTAATTTATCGAATCTGCAGAAACGTTGTTTGAATTTTTATAAATTGGTTACTGCATGAAAAATTCTGAAATTTTACTGAGAGGCCTATTTTATGTGTTTGATCATATTTGTAAACAATGGGAATTTTTGGAGTCCGTTTTAATTCAGTTTGGATTTAAATTCGATAAACTGCTGTTGCTTGTATGAATTTTTAAAAATAGCAGCAATTATCATTTAAGGCTGAGATTTTTATACATGAACTTTAGCAAACTGTAGGTTGCTGTGTAAAATTTTCAAGTTCAGATTCATTCATTAAGTCTGAGTATGAATTAATGTGCCCATTTTGCTGATATCTTGTTCGAATGTTATAAAATAGGGTATTTCGAGTTTAAAGCTGAAACTTGTGGTTTTACATGTTTCTGGGAGATGAAATTTTGTGTAAATTTTCAGAGCTTAACTTGTAGGGTAGCTTGACCATCTATTTTCATGCGATTAAATGATTTCTATTTCCGAACATGATTTTTATATGAAATTTTGGGAATCAACTTGCTTTTCGTTTTTGATGTGAGTTGACTTGGTCAATCCTTAGATGGATTTGTGTAAACTCCCTTATGTTGTTTGGTCGAGTTTAGAGCCGAGTCTTAGTGTTCCAACATCCATAGGACTTCACGAACTACTTAGTCGAAACGAGTTCGACTAGGTCTGTCTTGTGATTTCTGATTTAAGTCGAGATAGATTCTGATTGTAGGATCTTGTCATAATGTAGGTGTTTAAGAGGTGTTGACCTTGCCTCGTTTCTGGATTTGTGGTTCTGTGAACTGTTGCTGCTATCAGGTGGGTACATTTATGATGTATTCCATATTAATCGCACTCCTTATTTCATGTAATGTTTTCTTTTGAAAATTTTTGTATGCATGAGAACTCTAGTCTAAGTGTCCCAAACTCTAGTGCCTTGATGAATGCGAAAACAGTAGGAGGTCGCCTGCCCGTTGTATCCGGGAGAGACGCCCCATGCCGTCGTATCCGGAAGGGGAAAAACATATCTGCTGTCTCCTGGAAAGGATCCTGCGAACCGTTGTACCCGGGGGTGGGAATGTTTCCAGTTACAACCATGCCGTTGTATCCGGAAGGTTGTTGTATATACATAGGAGGTTTGCGATAGGGCTGGGTAGAGGGTTTAGGCTATGAATTCTGTGCATATCGATTTTGATACTGTTTACTGTGATACTGTTTTTAAAAATAATTATGCGGGATAACTGTGCGATAATGGTGAGCTAGTTGGTTGCTCACCCCCATTATTTTCTTGTTGTTTTCTCTCTTCCTTTGTATTAGGTTGAGACGAGCTGGAGGCGGTGGCGTAGGACGAGCGAGATGGTGGTCATTAACTGATGTGTCTTTGCTTCCGCCTATTTTTATTATATGATGAACTACTTGCTTTTATTTTGGATTATTTATGCTTCAGCTTGAAATCATGTTTGTGTTGGATGAACCATGGATTTATGTTAAACTTTTTGGATAATGTTGAGACTTGAATAAGCTGGTTTATTTTTATAACTGTTGGCTTATGTATGTGTAGGATTTGGTTGAACTTTGAATAATGCTAGACCTTTTAAAATGGTTTGAGACTTATGTTTTGGTATTTGTTTTATTGTTAGCTCGTGCATGTGTAGTTCCCTTGTATTGTTGGATGTGTGTTGTTGGTTGATGTTAGTAAGTAGCGCCCGTTTCTCGAAAAAGGTTTTAACTTGGATTTTAAAAAAAAAAAAATTCTGATTTTTATTAAATAAATTCGATAAATTCTTTAAAATAAAACGGGGCGTTACAGTTTGGTATCAGAGCCTGTCTTACTTTTCTGTAGACTGGTTCATTTGTGATTAAGTGTTTAATGACCATTGACCACTCGCTTCGTCTCGCCGCACCAGCTCAAGGTATGAGTTTTATTTGTTTTGATTATTGTGAATGACGTGATTATGGTTTGTTCTTTTATTGGGGCTTAGGAATTTACCCTCCGTTTATTCGGACTTGAACTCTAGTGGTGCAGAGTTAAATGCCGACTTAAGAGATTTTTTTTGTTGTGAGTTTTTGGTTGGGTGTTATCGAGTTAAGTTCGGTCTATAGCAGTGCTCTCGTTACGAGTTTCTGTTTAGTTCCATCGAATGAGATTTCATTCGTAAGCTACCTCGAAAGAGAAGGCTTAAGTAAAGGGTACAGGCAAACGAAGAAGTCTCGGTTGTGTGGATAATTCGGAAGTCTGTGACTATTGTAGCTTGAACTATTAGACGCGTGTTAGAACCCGATTAAGGAGAATCGATAGAGGAGTCTAAGTGTCGAGTTCATGTTGATGATCCGACCACTTGTGCTGGTAGATTCGTGGGGATCAGGTAAATGGCTGATTTTCCCTGTTATAATTTGTTCGTTTTCATTCGTTCTTACTCGTTGGTTTGTCTCGCAAATTCTTCGAGAATATTGATAACTCTCGTCTTTTATAAATCGAGTATCATGTAGTTGCTGTGATGAACATGTTGTGCTCGTTTATTTTTGTCTGGAAGTCATATTAATCGTGGTCGAGCTTAGAACTTTCGTTATATATGTTCATTGTTATTTCTTGTTAATTCGCATGTTTGCTGTTTCTGTTGTGCCTCAGTTTAAGCCATCAGAGGCTGATTATTTGAAGTTGCTATCTTCTTATGAAATGTAGTATGTTCGGTTTTCTATATATGGGCTTTGGAATTTCTCGATTCCGAGTTATATCGAATAAGTTATGATTTTTACGAGAATATTGCGCGTCCAGTTTTTCTGTTACCCGGCAGCATGTGTGTAATTAATGTAAGACCTGTTTATCATGTCATAACGTGCTCGTATAAATTTATGCTCTTCATGGAAGTTATAGGTCTGTTTCTTATATTTTAAATGAGATAAATTTCATGTTAATATGTGCTCTGTAGCTCGAGTTGTGTTCTTAGGAAGATAGACATGCATGAGATAGAGTTTTGTGTTTTGGCAGAATCTGATATTGAATGTTAACTGATTTTACACTATATAAATGACCTTTTATGCTTCGGTATTCTAAATAAAAGTTGTAGAGGCATGCTTTAGGCTTAATTTGAGACTTGAAACATGTCATTTGAAAGTCTGTAGCTCGATCTAGAGGGTAAACACTGAGGTGCTGTCCATAACACATGTTAATTTTTGACAGATTTTCTGAACCACATGTTTTGTGTTTAAACTCATTGAAAATGTGTTTATTTGCCAAAGTGACCTTCAGCAAAGTTGTATATATTTGAGTTGTCTATCATTTGGTACTAAAATTTCAGTAAAATCATGCCTGTAGCTCCAGTTAGAGAGCAATTACTGAAGTCTGGCTAGGTGCATTACCCCAATTTTGGTCTGTAAATGAATTTTCAATGTTTGTTGATTTATCACCTGCTAAATGGCCTTATTTGATTTCAGTGTCTTCATATGAATTGTAGTTTTGTCTCTTAGGATTCAAATGTCACAAGTTTCATTCATATAGCATTTTTGTCCAAAGAGATGCATTAAAAATACGGACTTTGTGCAATTCCGTTTTCTGGAAAATTTTGCCGCAAATTTAATGTATGAGCTTGAGTTGTTTCCAACCCTTTAACCTACCGTTCACGCCTTTGTCGCCCGAGTGCTTTTCCACTTCCTTTGACTACTACCTTTAGCTTGGTAGTCAAGTTTGAATTGTATTTCGGGATCATCTTATTTATTTGATTTTCGTACCGTGTTAATTTCGCTTGATTTTTCCTTTTTCCTCGCGTAGAAATTTTGGATTATGTTGAGCATCAAAATTTCACCTTCTATTGATTCTTAATAGTGTGTCGTAACGTCATTAAGTCGATGCGAAGGTCGGCTTGAGAATACCTTAGCTTCGAGATAGACGGCGATCAATTATCTTTCGTGATCTATTTTAACGATGAACCGAAGTGGCCAGCGTGTGAATCTTTTAAGGAGGGTAGTTGAGCCTGATGCAGAGACGTCTTCTTTTTTTTCATTTTATTCATTATTAAATTTTTGGGAACTTCCATCCTTTTTCTCTTCGAAATTTCGAGAGTGACCTTTGTATTTTATTTGACTTTTTGGCAATCCTCTGGAAACTCTTGTTTTTGGTTCGTCTGGAGTTTCCACTTTAAGACTTGCAACCTGATGTATTGATTAAGACGAGCACTTTCATTGTTTCGCTTGTCTGAAATCGTTCCTTCGATTTTATTTGGTGATGTCATTCGGTCTGGTACTCCATTCATACCCTGATCGGCCTGTCGTGTTTCTATCGTTGATGACCTATATTCGAGACGCGATCGAGACGAATCAACCAATGAGGCTTCGAGATGAGATCTAGAAACGTGAAAATCTTAGCAGAGTAGAAATTTAGCTCGTTTAGGACTGCCGACACGATTAGCTACCGGAGATAGAGCTGACATAACGGCCGACACTGTTAGTCGGAAGAGCCCATGCGAGCTGATCATTTTCATTGCTCGGCAATGACCACTGAGTTGAGGATGATTTCTAGCTGAGGATGCCGATATTCGCTTTCTTTAAATGTGATGTCTTTGTTATATCCTAATGTTGGTCGGTTTTGTGAAAACCTTCCTTCCTGGCTACCTCAGATAGTGTGAGCCTTGAATTAAAGTAATTCTTTTCTGTCCTCGAACCGAGCGCCGACGCTGACTGGGTGTAGTCACGCGAAGTGGTGGTCGAGCACGCGAGCCTGTGCTGAGAGACGTGAGGCACTGTAGGGCCGATCGTTGACTCGCACGAGAGCTGCAGCCACCATCACCAAACGCAGGAGCTCCCCAAGCCAGTGTGTGGCCGAAACCTTGACCTTGCAACTGTTCTCCGAACAGATGTAGGCACACGTCCCAGCGCCCCGCTTATGCAGCGCCAGTGTGTATGACATCTCTCGGGTGACAGTGCATTAAACCTCAGACTGGCTATGTCCTTTTAGACCGTTATAATGGGATCGTCGTGCATCCCTATTTGAGAGTCAGTTTCTGCAATAGAAATTGTTTTCGAATATCTAGTCGATACTTCCTAAGCCACATACGAGCTGTTACTCGTGTCGGCAGGGAATGAAGCTTTGTCATCGATATCGAGCAGAACCGTGGATTCTGTAGGTATCAGTGTTGAGTTTGTGGCGTTGTTGTTGCTTTGTTAGCCTTTTGTAAGAGATCCCATGGCGGCCCGTTTGATACGGACGCACGGATCACTTTGGAATCGTGGGCAAGTTGTCAACGTGACCCGGGCACGAGACTAAACTTGGCACCACGTAGGAATCGAGATAGTTATGCGTTTAGGACATGCTGTCGAGACCCTGAGAGACTGGTTTTGAGTCGGGTGTACTCGATGGGTGTGTCGTGTGGAATTTCTTACCATAAGAAAGTGCGCTTATAGCAATGACTATGAGTGACGATCTTGATGGCACCGTACGAGGTTCTGAGTACGGAAAGAGGCGTTGTACGCCTCGAGATCTGGGAAGAGAGGAAGTATCAGCCACATTTGTTGGTCCTTTCGTGATTCTCGACCGAGTCGGCGTCTTAGCCTGACGGTTGACCCCATCACCGGAGCTTGCAAGAGTGCACGACCTGTTCAGTGCCTCGTGGAGAGGGGCCAGGTGCGCGACTCTACGCACGAGGCGATCTTTGACGAGCTGCATGTGGGCAGAACCTTACCTTTGATGAGGTACCGGTGACCTACTGGATTGACGAATCCAGCAGGGAGAGTCCGGAAGAGGTACTCGTCAAAGTCCGGCAGGGTAACCATGGCTAGTACGGCGTGACTTAGTAGAGTGGGAAGATTCGGATGGAGTATCCGAGCTGAGTGGTTTGAGCTTCTCTCGTGTGTCAATTGTCCTGTTGGGATGATTTTTCTTGGATTTCCGGGGACGGAAATCGTTTAAGGAGGGTAGACTGTAATGCCCCATTTATTTGTGGTTTATTTGAATTATTATTATTATTATTATTATTATTATTATTATTATGGATGTTTATTATTATTGTGATATTATTAATTATTGCTTGCCAAATTGAATGCCTAGATATTATATGTCTAATTGTCAATTAATTGCTAATTGTATATTTTGATTTATAATATTAGTATTTGAAAATAATGTACGTATTTAATTTATATTGTCCGGAGTTTTGTTTATTTGCCGTGCAATCGATTTGAGCTGTCGAAATTAGTAATCGGAGAACCCGAGCCCGAGAATTGAATTTATTTTCGTGTGATTGAATCGGGCCCGAGACCCGAATTTATTAATCGTGCATTTTAATCGAGCCCACGAGCCGATTTGATGTCGCAACCGGCCCAAAACCCATTTGACCCAACTTCTCGGGCCCGGCCCGACAGATTTTCTCCATCTTTATTTTTCATGCGTGAGATTTATGTCTTGGGCACCAAGACTTTCTCTAATTAATTTAACCTAATAGCACATATATTTTGTTGGCATCGTTTTCTCTTGTGATCGAAATCCCAAACCCCGCAGCCGTTCTCAACAGATTTTTCTTTCTCTTTCGATCATTCACCTCAGTCCAATCTCTTTTTCCCGTCGATCGATTACCAAACTTCTCAACATAAGTTCATCGTCCTCATCCCCGTCGTTCAGTCCCCATCATCTCCGGTCATCATCCTCAGCAACTTCCTCTCGCGCGCAGCACCTTGCCTCCTCCGGCGACCTGCGATTTTCGATGACCCTTTCCTCCTCGCGAAGTGTTTCCCGGCGACCTTGGTGCGCGTGTTTCCGGCGAGTTTGAGCCAGCCCTCGAGCTTGCAACGATGAAACCACCTCGCGCCGCCACAGCCCACCCCAATTCTGGCGAGTCATCTCCGGCGCTCAGCAACTCGCGCAGCCAACCCCTCCGACCATTCCCCACGCTGCAACACCACGATCTCTCTCTCGCCGGCGTTCCGACCTCCGCGACGAGACCCCAGCAGCGTGTAAACCCGTGACCAGCCCCTTTTCGGCGAGCTCAGAGACCCCGCGATCTGCAACTTCACCGGCGAGTTCATCCCTCGCAGCAGCAAGCTCCTTCCCGTGCGACGAGCCTTCTTTTTTCGGCGAGACGAGTTTACCGTCGAGCCATTCGTGTTCGTGACGTTTTCGAGTTATTCCCGAGAACGGTACCTCGTCGTTTTTCCGTCTTGTTTTATTCGTATATGTTTTATTTCGTTGAATGTTTTCGTATAGTGCTCGTTGATTATTGATGTGAATATATTGATGTGAATTTGTGCGACTATACATTGTGATGATTTCTTTTTGTGTTCGTATGTTCGGGATATCTTCGATTTTCTCAAAAATCAAACGAGACCTCGAAAGTCGTGTAAGTCGGTGGATAATGGAACAATGTCGAGTCCTTGGTCTTATGAAAAGGCCTCGGACGAGAAATTTTATGTTGTGATTTAATTGCCAAGTTGTCGAGTTTGTAAATTGCTGTTTCGGTGTTCGAATTTTTAAAAATAGCTCGCTGCTCGAAACGATGTGAAATTTTGAGGGATGTGTTATATGCTCATTGCCTGCCTTGTGTAAAAATTTCGTAATTTTTGGAGGCCTGTAGCTATTTTTAATAATTAAATTGTAATCTGTCCAGAATAATGTTAAATGTATAAAACTTTCATGCCTGACTGAAATGAGCTGAAATTCGAATATGTCATGCCTCTGTGACTTATATATGTTGTGTTAAAGTTTTAGAATTTTTGGAGTTGATTTGATGTGGTAAATATTTAATTTATCGAATCTGCAGAAACGTTGTTTGAATTTTTATAAATTGGTTACTGCATGAAAAATTCTGAAATTTTACTGAGAGGCCTATTTTATGTGTTTGATCATATTTGTAAACAATGGGAATTTTTGGAGTCCGTTTTAATTCAGTTTGGATTTAAATTCGATAAACTGCTGTTGCTTGTATGAATTTTTAAAAATAGCAGAAATTATCATTTAAGGCTGAGATTTTTATGCATGAACTTAGCAAACTGTATGTTGCTGTGTAAAATTTTCAAGTTCAGATTCATTCATTAAGTCTGAGTATGAATTAATGTGCCCATTTTGCTGATATCTTGTTCGAATGTTATAAAATAGGGTATTTCGAGTTTAAAGCTGAAACTTTGTGGTTTTACATGTTTCTGGGAGATGAAATTTTGTGTAAATTTTCAGAGCTTAACTTGTAGGGTAGCTTGACCAGCTATTTTCATGCGGTTAAATGATTTCTATTTCCGAACATGATTTTTATATGAAATTTTGGGAATCAACTTGCTTTTCGTTTTTTATGTGAGTTGACTTGGTCAATCCTTAGATGGATTTGTGTAAACTCCCTTATGTTGTTTGGTCGAGTTTAGAGCCGAGTCTTAGTGTTCCAACATACACAGGACTTCACGAACTACTTAGTCGAAACGAGTTCGATTAGATCTGTCTTGTGATTTCTGATTTAAGTCGAGATAGATTCTGATTGTAGGATCTTGTCATAATGTAGGTGTTTAAGAGGTGTTGACCTCGTCTCGTTTCTGGATTTGTGATTCTATGAACTGTTGCTGCTATCAGGTGGGTACATTTATGATGTATTCCATATTTATCGCACTCCTTATTTCGTGTAATGTTTTCTTTTGAAAATTTTTGTATGCATGAGAACTCTAGTCTAAGTGTCCCAAACTCTAGTGCCTTGATGAATGCGAAAACAGTAGGAGGTCGCCTGCCCGTTGTATCCGGGAGGGACGCCCCATGCCGTCGTATCCGGAAGGGGAAAAACATATCTGCTGTCTCCTGGAAAGGATCCTGCGAACCGTTGTACCCGAGGGTGGGAATGTTTCCAGTTACAGCCATGCCGTTGTATCCGGAAGGTTGTTGTATGTACATAGGAGGTTTGCGATAGGGCTGGGTAGGGGGTTTAGGCTATGAATTCTGTGCATACCGATTTTGATACTGTTTACTGTGATACTGTTTTTAAAAGTAATTATGCGGGATAACTGTGCGATAATGGTGAGCTAGTTGGTTGCTCACCCCCATTATTTTCTTGTTGTTTTCTCTCTTCCTTTGTATTAGGTTGAGACGAGCTGGAGGCGGTGGCGTAGGACGAGCGAGATGGTGGTCATTAACTGATGTGTCGTTGCTTCCGCCTATTTTTATTATATGATGAACTACTTGCTTTTATTTTGGATTATTTATGCTTCAGCTTGAAATCCTGTTTGTGTTGGATGAACCATGGATTTATGTTAAACTTTTTGGATAATGTTGAGACTTGAATAAGCTGGTTTATTTTTATAACTGTTGGCTTATGTATGTGTAGGATTTGGTTGAACTTTGAATAATGCTAGACCTTTTAAAATGGTTTGAGACTTATGTTTTGGTATTTATTTTATTGTTAGCTCGTGCATGTGTGTTGTTGGTTGATGTTAGGAAGTAGCGCCCGTTTCTCGAAAAAGGTTTTAACTTGGATTTAAAAAAAAAAAAAAAAAAACTTAAAAAAAAAAAAAAAAAATCTGATTTTTATTAAATAAATTCGATAAATTCTTTAAAATAAAACGGGGCGTTACATAAATATCACGTAATATAAGTCAGGTATGGTCGCAGCATGTATACGAATCAATAAACTACCCCATCTCCTATCCAAAGTTCATTCTCATGTGCACACCTACGCATAGACTGCTACTGGTCCACGTATCGTATGTCTGCTTAGGCCTTATGACACTGTCCCAACAGTAGAAATCTCCCACGACGGCCGAGCTCCGCCCTGGTCTTACAAGCAATGCGTCCTTCACTCAGGACGAAAAAGAGGAGATTACCCCAACAAGGTCCACTCTATAGCTACGGGGATAACCGTTTGACGGCCGATACAACTCACATCGAAGGCTACATGGTTCACATGCATACAGTGATCATACCATACAACAATCATAATTAAATTTACGGCATAGCATTTTAGATATACCCACTTATTTTGACGAAACAAGAAATAGTATATACCAAGCTCGGTAGATGGATGAGACTGACTCCTCAGGAACCTACAATTATATCAAGATAATATCTCAAAATACTTATCTCGATATTTCGTAATAATATTCCTTTCTGCCACACTACTCGTGTATCTACCTCACACGACTCGCTTTGCAAAATAATAACACGCAGCGAGTTTTAAAATGGATGAAACTCTCATCACACAAATCATATGATCATGATTCAAGATGTAAAATGTTCCTAAGTCATGCTCCTACAATTTTCATGAAGACAACTACAGAAACAAATGTCATTTGATCACATATTTTTCAGCAAACATTCAAGTCATGGTCGCAGTCCAAAACAGAAATATCTAACTTACAGGGTCTCAGTAATTCGAGGATATTATAAGCTACAAGCATGATTTTCATTTGATTCAAAAACTATTGGAAAGATAACATCATAATCAACAACTTTTATGAAGACCAATTTGAAAAATAATGACATTAGGTCGAGTTTAAATGTCAAACATTCAATACATATAATCTGCCCATTCAACTTACGTACTAATCATAACACAAAATTATGCTATTTACATGCGAGACTTCAAACAATTTTATAAAATTGTATACTCAATATATTAAGCTGAAACTTGATCAAATTGTTCATCAGTCATGTGAGAATTTTACATAAAAGTTTCACGCTAAAAGCGAGAACATGGACTGTGTACTCTTGCATATAAAATCATCTTGACATGCATGCGGTCTAAACATTTTAACTCATTAATTTCTCAACCTAAAATCATGAAATTTGGCAGGCATTGTCTCAACACATATGTCGACATTTTACAAAAATTTCATAATTTTATCATGCATATATCTCAAATTATTCAAGTTTAAAGTTGCTGCTGTAAACAGGCACATAAAATTCAGCTTGCATGATCAACTTTAAAAATCTATATCTCGAGTTATACTAGGTCAAATGACTTGATTCTTGTTCTAATGTACTCATAATTTACTCAAGAAATATCCATACAAAGCATACTTTTCCCAGCTTCTTAATAGAATAGCTAAATTCGCATTACAACAACACATAAGGAAAAACCATATGAGCTGGGAATAACTTATCTTCTAGCATGCTTAAAAATACTTATAAACTGAACATCTAAGGCATGTAAATACATAATTAAACACCTAATATCATTTAATAAGCATGTTAAAAAGGTAGCACCTTACCTCCTTCAAAAAATACTAAAATGAAATAAATGAAAGAGATGATACTCGGTGCTCTCGGTTGTTGTTTGAACTCGTATAGCTTGGGCCTTTTAGCTTGTATCCTTGAATTTGTTAATATTAATCTCTTCCTTGATGAGTGTAGGATGATGGAAGAATGCAAACTTACTGGTACTAGTAATTATAGTTGGATTCCCTCAAGAACAAATCAAACATGCACTCAATACCACAATAGTTTCACTCTCCATTTTCATGTTTTTGAAGGAGAGTTTAAGGACGAATTGTCTAAGACTTTGATGGAGAAAAGGCTGAGGAAATGGCGTGAGAAATGGCTGGTGAGAGGCTTAATAGACCACAAAATTGTGGGTTGAAAACTTAGGAGCATGTGGGGGACATTAGTTGACTATTTCACATCAAATGAACATGGGTTAGAATCTTGTATGTGGAGGAGTGGTAGAAACACTAGGGCTGAAAGATGCTACGTTTAAATCATGTCAGGAGTTGGGGATAAGGTCTTACTATATAAGACTAAACAATGCAAGCACATGCTAGCCTTAGGAATAAAATAAATAATAAACTTGATTAAAAATACAAACTTGGATTGACTAGGCTTTTGTTAAGCTTAATTCTCCTAACTCCAGCCACTTAGACACGTTTAGGACCAGAATTTAGTAGAAAGAAGGCTAAGGTGGCTCAAGGGTTCGGTTACTTGACTCAAAGGCGCAACGGTTCGAAAACCAATTAAAACGGACAACAACTCGGCTTACGCGATTAAACCGAAAATTCAAACAGCGATCGACAAAATAGCATCGAACGAGCTATGTAATGCCCCGTTTATTTATAAATAATTGTGGATTATTTGGGATTTATTTATCATTATCATTATCATTATCATTATTATTATTATTATTATTATTATTATTATTATTATTATTATTATTATTATTATTATTATTTTTCAATGCCTAAATAAGATTTATTTTTCTAAATGTATTAAATGCCTAAATGTCTTTTAAATGTTTAAGCGTGTATTATTGTTAAATAATCAATGTGTAATATATATGTCTAAATATTATTATTTGCCTAATTGTAATTGATTTTATAAAAGTGTGTTTGCATTATTATTAATATTATTATTTTAAATTAAAGTGTGTAATAATATATATATTGTCCGGTTTCTATTTTAAAACGTTGAGCCTGAGAACCAAGCCCGAGCCTTTGCACTCATCCAAACCCATGAGCCCAACCTGGTTTTTTTTCCCTTTGATCCGAACCGCCCATTAGTGTGTGTCTTGTAGGACAAGACTAATACCTTAGGCCTTATATATATTACTTTGTTCGCTCGCTCGTGATAAAATCTCTCAAAACCCGCAGGCAAAGCGCCACAGCCTCTTTTCTCTCCCATCTCGATCACGCTGAGAGAAGAGAAGATTTTTCTTCGTCCCGTTCATCAAATCCTGCTCCATCATAATCGATCACCATCGTCATCCCACAATCAACATCACCGCTGATCCCTTTCCCGTGTGAAATCCCGCCGCCATCTTCTCGCCGTGAGCCACTGCTCCTGCTCCGCTGCGAAACCGCAGCAACACCGGCGATTCCACCTCCGCGCAGCAGCATCCCAGCAGCGAATAAACGCCACGGCCAGCCCCTTCTGGCGAGCTCAGCGACCACGGCATCACGCGCAGACGACCCCACGACCACCTGCAACACCGGCGACGTCCTCCTCCTCCGTTCGCGATCAGCAAGCCGCGAGCCACCAGTCGCGGCGCCCTCCGACCGCCGCTGCTCTGCCTCTATCGTGCACTCAGGCCGCCGCGAGCAGCTGACCCTCAGCCGCTACTCCCCCTCGCGAGCCGCGTGTTGCCATTCGAGCCATCAACCGTCGTTCGTTCCGTTTTCGAAATGATTCCTGAGAATGGTACAAGGCTCGAAGCCCCGTCTCGTTAAATCTTACGTATCGTTTATGTTGTGTGTTTATTTGGTGTGTTGAATGTGTTTTACGAATGCATGTGTATATGCCCTATATTGTTATGTGTTCGTTTTGGTCCAAGATGTTGAATGTGTGTAGACGAGCTCTTCGATTTTGAGAAATCGAACGAGACCTCGTCAATTCATGATTAAGTTGCTGTGGATTGGAACCTTATATGATCCTTGGTCTTATGGTGAAGACCTCGGATGATTTCGTAGTAAATCGAGTCCTACAAGAATTGATGAACTCGTATTGTGGCTGTTTTTGTATTAAATTCACTATAAATTGTATAATTCTTGGATTGAAGTGAAATATTTTGAGTAGCACCCTCTGATGAATGTGCAGCTCATGTAAAAATTTCATAATTTTTCATGGCTTGTAGCTAATTTAATTAATTAAAGTGATTTCTGGGCAGAAAAGAGTTAATTGATTAATAAATTGAGTTGTGCTTCAAAATTTATGAAATTTGAGTATGTTTTTCTCCTATCTGTTTAAGAGGCTGTTTTAAAGTTTCAGAAATTTTGGACTAATATTTATAGGGTAAATAATTTATTTTGTGATTCTGCCAAAAACGTTTTTAATTATGATAAATTGCTCTGATGCTAAAAAATTCTAATTTTTCGTTGTAATGCTTTGTTTGCGATGTTTCTCACACTGTACAAATATTAGAATTTTTAGAGTTTATTTAGGTTCAGTTCTGTTGAAAATTCAAAATCTGCTGAATGTTGTTACAATTTTATTAATTTCCGTGTTAGGCATTTAAAGTTGATATTTTTACAAAATGTTATTCAAATGCGGAAGTTTCTTGGATAAAAATTTCAGAGTTTGAATCATTCATTCAATTGGGTTGTAAATTGATGCTTGTTTTTGTTGTAAACTTGCTCGAATTTTATAAAATCATGTGCTTTGAATTTGAGGCTGAAACTTGGTGGTTTTTCTAAGTACTGGGAGATGAACTTTGTGTTAAAATTTCAGAGTCTAATTCATAGGGAAACCTGACCAACTTGTTTTATGTGATTATTGGCTTGTATTTCAAAATAAGGTTTTTGTGTTAAAAACTGTAAACCGACTCGCATGCTTTTTCTTTGTCTGTTTGACTTGGTACGTCTTTGATTGAGATTATTTGAACTCCCATGCGTATTTGGTTGAGTCTTAGTATCGAGTCTAAGTGTTCCAACGTCCACAGGACTTCACGAACAACTTAGTCGAATCGAGTTTGACTAAGTATGATTGTGTAACACCCCGCTTATCAGAGTAAATTTTTCGCAACTTTTACTTCGAATATACTTAACTCTTTCGAAATCTTTTGCGACTAACTCGGGATGCTACTCAAACTCATCATCTTGAAAATCCGTTTATCTTTAAACTTTTTGTCTAATACTTCTTTAGATATAGTTAAAACAGATTTCCTTTAAACTTGCATTTAAAATACCATAATCATATTTCTCATAATGGTAAAAACTTGGAATCTGAAATTCATTAAAATGCAAGTTCAAGTCTCAATATGCGTAGCGGAAATACTTTTAAAACATAGTTAATTATACAAACTGTTTTAAATGTCTGTATCAAAGCTTGTCTTCATCTGAATCTACGATCCACACCAACACTGCTCCACTCACACCTCCTCTTCGACCTGTTACCTGAAACTAAAACTCATGGGGGTGAGTAACGAATATGGATAATCATAAACCGATATTCATCGGCAACTCAAACTTTTCTCTTCTCTTTCCGATAGTTAGTCGGATACGTGTGCACACTCTGATGGATATTTCTCAGGCAACTCAGCGGCCTCCATCAGAACTTAGGAAGTACTCGTAAGGCAACTCGGCGGCCTTCTTCCCAAGCGTAATAAACTCATAACTTTAGGATATACTCATCTAATGGATATTTCTCAAGGCAACTCAACGGCCTCCATTAGAACTTTAGGATATACTCCGAGACAACTTAATGTCTCCTCATCCCATATGACATCAATATCGTACTCAATGTGATACCCGTTCAGGGTCCCCACCTTTTCATCTTTGAAATCGTTTGTAACTCGATAAGTGCTGTACTGTAACGGAATCTGCAAGTTACATCAATATAAACAAATATACTAAGTACTATGCTCGTATACTCAATAAGATTTTAGGATTCTTAACTCATCCCATCTTATAGAAATTCATCAACATGCTCTTTCTCAAGTTAACACTTAACTTAACTTTTCTTTTATCTTTTACTCAAGGTCAATTACTTAACCTTATAAATCATGTCTTCATAAACATCAATATGGTATTAAACTTATCATGTCATAACTCAAATGTGAAAATAACTATATTTCACATTTATACTTGATTAAATACTTAACTTTTAACATCCTCATCAAGATATATAAATTCATCTTGATCTTTAACTTAATCAAGTACTTAATCCATCTCCCAATTTATAGATATTGGCTTATACTCACTTTTCACTTAAATAACTTGAAAGTGAAAATAAACTCAAGCATACTCATCTCATCATTTAATGATATTAATATGCCATATTTAATACAATTTTTATAAAATTGTATACTCAACATATTAAATCAAAACTTTGTCAAATTGCTCATCACTCATATGAGAATAAATCATGAAAATCTCATTTTAACAATTTGAACATATCATAAATATTCTTGCATATATATATACTCATCTTCACATATATGCCTTCTAATATTCATAACTCACTCATTTCTCATCTTTAAATTATGAAACTTAACAGTCATAATCTCAACTTATAATTAGACATGTCATCAAAATTTCATAATTTTATCATGCATATATCTCGACTTATTCAAGTTTAAAGTTGCTGCTGGAAACAAGTACATAAAATTCAGCTTGCATGATAAACTTTAAAAATTCATATCTTAAGCTATACTTTGCCAAATAACTTAATTCTTGCTCTCATGTACTCCTCTTTCACATAAGAATCATTCATTTAAATCATACTTCTCCAGCTTATTCATATCTTTATCAATATCTCATCAAATCAAGCACATATATCATATAATATAATTGATCTTGAATATCTTTAACTCTTTATATTCATCGAATCAATTATAAACTTAACTTCTTTATCATGTTATACATACTTATAAACATGTAAACTTAACATCAAAACATGAACTTGATCATAAATCTTTAAGGTAAGAAGATTACCTCCTTCCTGCTAGAATCGAACTTCTTCCTAGCTTCTTACTTCAACTCTTCTCAAAATTCTCACTACTTATCTCTCTTTCTCTCTTTATATCTTTTGATACTTTGGTGTGAGAACTCTGATTTTTATGCCTCTATTTATAGGCACAATTTGGACAAACATCCAAATAGAGTGAATTTTTGTTCATAATAAACAAATGTAACTTATATCTTTAAATACTCATAAACAAATGTAACTTATATCTTTAAATACTCATAAAATATTTTATGATCAACTTATTCAACTCTCCAAACATATTATATACTTAGAAATTTCCTTTGGATAATTTGGACAAACATCCAAATAGAGTGAATTTTGGATCATAATAAACAATACAAACTTGTAAAAATAAATATAGATAATAAATAGTATTCTTAACTTGTAAACTTCTCCAACTCATAGTCAATGCTTAGAAAGGCCCCTCTTATGATCCTAATCTGATCTTAATGATTAAATTCGAGATTTAGTGAAAATTCTCCAATTTACGGAACCAAATTCTGACTTAAAACGAACAGTTACCGTAAAATCGAAAATTCTTACAGTTTTCGAATTTCCTTCTTTTCTTTTGGCATTTTTCATTTTTATGCTGAAAAATTTTTCTTATCTTGTATTCTACTAAAAATATAGAGAGAAAATAATTTAATGTATTTCTCGGAACTGAAATCGGACATAAATTCCAACTACAATCGAAAACCGAAAAAAAACGAAAATTCTAAAAATTTCATATTTCTCTCTAATAATTTAAATAGACTAAAATGTCTAAATAAATTTTCTCACTTCTTTGAACATTTATAACTTAAATGTTCATGGATACTTAACCGAACTCGAGACCTAACTTGTCTCGACTCATTATTCTTTTTCTTTCTCATTCAAACTAGAAATGGCCAAATTTACATCCATTTAGCTAAATAAAATGGAATGTTACTTGAACTTGAACTTCATCTTAAATAACTTATTTCACTTCAATAAACATTAATGTGTAATTAATCCTTATAACTTGATCAATACTCAAAACTAAGCTAGGCTCGAGAATCATTTGCTCGGTAATAATCTTAACTCGTAACCGAACATGCTTGGTTCGGTTCACGACTTATCTTGAACGAGTAATCAAAATATACTCGATTTTTATTATTCGTCATCTTATTATAATTAATCCCATCTTATAAATCCATTTATAAAAATAAACAGACCGGAATTAATTAATTACTGAACTGGCTCGATTACTAAATAAAATTTAACCGAGAATACTTTCAACTTAAAGTCGAACTTTTAACTGAATAACTTAATAACTGGGCTCGAAACTAGGAACGAGCATTATTAATAAAAGTAATTAGTTCAAACTTAGAACTAAAATAATTACTTTTATTAATTACTGAATGGGATATTACAATCTACCCCCCTTAAAACTATTTCCGCCCTCGGAAATACTGAATCTGAGATATATACAAATTATGTATATATATCTCAGAACTCGAAATATGGAAAACGAGTGCTAACATCAACTTCTCACTCCCCAGTGGCATCTAACGCTATGTGGCGATTCCATTTTATACTTACGAGGAAATATCTCAATTCCTCAGCCAATGAACCTTCTGGTCCAAAACTTCTATCGGCTGGTCCTCGTAGGTTAAATCTTACTGAAACTCATTGTGCAAAAGCACATACTCTGAATCGCACACGTACTCACGTAACATTGTTACGTAAAACTTTATGCACACTGGACAACTTTAGAGAAGAATTGATATAAAATACTTATCTGACTGACTATGCGATACATTGCATACGATTTACCCACTACCCGGGGCCCTTCGGGTGCGGAACATCTATATGCATTGTACCTTAATGTCGATGTCACTTGTCATCATTAACAAGTCACATCTCCATTCTATACTAACATCTTACTATACTAAACTTGCTTCTCTTTCGAGAAACCTTTTTAGTTAATATCACTATTGATATTTTCTAACTTCAACTTCTCCGACTTAACTATAGTCGAGAATTTCGTTGAAATTTCTGTTCTAATGTGAAATAATTTGACCATTCTGTGGTCATACCATAATTCCAATCATTAAGGTAAACTTTATTTACCTTTAATGATTCAACTGTCATAATAATGTCGCAACATCTCACTTATTGCCGACATCTCACATCTGATTTCAATTGCATTAAATGCATACTGGCTGTGCATCTTCTGACATTCGTATAATTTAATCATACCCGAAAACTTATCTCATACTCATCTTTCTTCTATAAACCAACTTGGTAATCCTTCAATCTTCTTCAGCAATGGTCCGAATCACCAATGGATTTAGCACTGCTAAAAATCCGAAAATTCTATTCTTTTCTCCCTCTTAATATCATAAAGAGAATTTATCGAGCTCGAGTAGAAAGATTGAGAATACTCATGCTCAATAATATCCCAAATGATATAAGATGGCTGATTGAAGCAAAAGTTCGTGTATCTGGCGAGTATCCCAATGCATACAAGTATCTGTCAGGTATGGGTAAAAGCACTTTTGCCAAGAAACGTAGAGCAAAAAGAATAGGCGGCTGCTATAAATGTGCTCGCTGGAACTGTGACTCTCGCTGTACTTCTTTGGGCTTTGTGTCAAATAATCGAGAAGATAAAATAACTTTCATCAAGAATGGCTTGAGTAAGGAATCTCTGGATCAAAATATTCAGCAGATTCTTGATACACATTCTAGTGGATATGTGCATCGAGAAATGATGTCTTTATGGCTTCTGTTCAAACATGAAGAAAAACTCTATAGTCTGGAAAATATTATTTCCAATTATCATGTTTGTCAACATTGTTCTTGATAGTACCAAAGTACTGTATATAAATCTTATCGCTTCTGACAGATAAGAGTCATTTAAGACTCAACTGCTTTCTTGTCGGAACTTCTCTTCTTTAAAAGGCAAATCTATCTTCTTAGCCAATTATCTCTCATAATAAATGGCTACTGCCGAGTCTTCTCAAGGTTCTAAACTTCTTCAGCCCCTCAGAACTGTGTGCATTCTTGGTGGTTCTAAATTTGTAAATGTTCCTCACAACATTTATGTTGTAAGCCAACTGGTGAAAGAATTGGGGAAACATAACATCAACATATTTTATGGAGGAACTAGTATCTATTTCTTTAACAACCTCTTAATGGCTGCTAAATGCTTCGACATCCAGGTGAGAAGTATCCTTCCTTTTTATCTCACTTCATCAAAGGTGGTCAAAGATTCTGCTACTTTGATGATAACTCTTTCAATTTATGACTGCTTGATGTCTATGATATCTAGTTGTGATGCTTTCATCATTCTTCCTGGTGGATATGGAACTTTAATGACTACTTTTATCCTTGCTACTTGGGCAGAAATGAAATTTCATACCAAACCTATTGGTTTGTTGAATTTCAATAACTTTTTCCACCATTTGCTTGGATTTCTAGATGAAGGAGTGTATCAAACTTTTATATCTCCCTTCCAAAGAGAAATATTCAAGTCTGCAAACACATCCTCTGAACTTATCCAGAAGCTTCAAAACAGCATCTCAACAGTTCAAGATTCTGTGGAAACTCCAGGATTCAAACGCAAGCGAGCATTTGATCCTTTAGATCTATCTTTGTGAAACTGCATCCATGATGGGTGGCAGAGTTATGGAGTCTTGTGCTCTTGAGACGCACCCTCCCTTTATGAAATATAACTTTGTACTAGTTGAGAATTTGTCTGTATCTCCTTTTTCTGATATTTCTGTACTAGCTTCTTAGAAATAATGGAGTTCTCAACAGTGTACTTGAATCTTTGTCTAGCTCTTTGCTTTTGACTTTCCATGATATTAAAATTTCTATCTATCAAGTAGATTGATTGTGCAAAATATTCTCTTCTAGTATATACTTGATTCACACATCAATACTACTTATTTCTGGACTGAGATAACTTCTTGATTTAGTCAAGATTCTATGCTTCTTAAACTTTACTCAGTTGTGGTCTTGAAACTTTGCCTCGCGGCATTCTTAAAACCACCAACCATTCAACTTAAACAGTATAACCATTAATAAATAGCTATACTAAACTTTAAGGAAATTATTAATTTTCCGAAAACACCTAGCTTGTGCTAGAGTTCCGGTTAATCTTAACTCTTTCTTACTTTTTCTCGCCATTTCTTATTTATGGCTTTAAACTCATCATTTATCTTTGGGGATAAATACTTTCTCCAAGATAAAAACATATTAGTCTTTACTTTATTAAAAAGACTATCTTTAACTTTCACATGTCCAAATTACTCTTGCTTAACTTCAAAAATTCTTCCTAGAAACTTAAATACTTATCTCGGTATCTGGAATGTGTTACTTATTAACTGATATCTTTTAAGGTTCGATTTCAAGTCTCCAGGTAATTCGGACTTAATAACCCTTATTTCAGGTTTCCATAATTTTCCCGGCTACGTGACTATTATATGTCGATACCTTAAACTTATACTCATTGATTTCTGAAAAGTACTTTGTAGACGTGTTCTTATTCTACAAGTACTAATATAAATAACTTATAACTTTATCTCGAACTTTGCCACTTTTTAACTCATGATATCTAACTGATAAGATATCAAAACTTCTGATTTATAAAAATTTGACTATTTTCTTAAAACTTTATTTCTTACGGTTCAGTTTTCAAGCCTACAGGATCTGATCCGGCTTTTTGGTTCTTATTTCAAACCTCCATGATTTTCCCCGTACTTTTGGCTATTATATCCTGAAATACCGTTACTTCTTATACTTGGCTCAAATACATCGTCAATCTTTATAACCAGATCTTAACTTGAATCTTATTCTTATGACTTAACTTAGAATGTTTGAGTTCTTTCTTAATCTAGTCAACTTGATAAACTAGATTTTAAACTTTAATACTTGAACATATAAACAAATTTCTAGAGTTCGTATATATGAATTCTTATTGAGCATAGACTTAGTAAATTTGAATATATTGAAAAACTTGTATAAAACTTTTAACAGCACTTACCTGGTAGTTGACGAGGTGTGAGCGTGGTGTGGTCGGGTTTTCTTGAAACTTCCTGTAAAAACTTTGATTTCTATGAAAACTTTCTCTTTCAGAACTTAACCTTTTAGTATACAGAGCATTTAAAACTCTAGCTCTGATACCACCTGTAACACCCCGCTTATCAGAGTAAATTTTTCGCAACTTTTACTTCGAATATACTTAATTCTTTCGAAATCTTTTGCGACTAACTCGGGATGCTACTCAAACTCATCATCTTGAAAATCCGTTTATCTTTAAACTTTTGTCTAATACTTCTTTATACATAATTAAAACAGATTTCCTTTAAACTTGCATTTAAAATACCATAATCATATTTCTCATAATGGTAAAAACTTGAAATATGAAATTCATTAAAATGCAAGTTCAATACTTAATGTGCATAGCGGAAATACTTGAAAACGTGGTTAATTATACAGACTGTTATAAATGTCCGTATCAAAGCTTGTCTTCATCTGAGTCCACTATCCACACCAACACTGCTCCACTCACACCTCCTCTTCGACCTGTTACCTGAAACTAAAACTCATGGGGGTGAGTAACGAATATGGATAATCATAAACCGATATCTGATCGGTAACTTAAACTTTTCTCTTATCTTGCCGATAGTTAATCGGATACGTGTGCACACTCTGATGGATATTTCTAAGGCACCTAACGGCCTCCATCAGAACTTAGGATATAATCTCTGAGAACAAATTAATGCCTCCTCATCCCAAGCGTAATAAACTTAAACTTTAGGATATACTCTGAGACAACTGATGGTCTCCTCATCCCATATGACATCAATATCGTACTCAACGTGATACCCATTCAGGGTCCCCACCTTTTTGTCTTTGAAATCATTTGAAAAACGATAAGTGCTGTACTGGTACTGTATCTGCAAGTTACATCAAATATAGACAAATATACTAAGTACTATGCTCATATACTCAATAAGATTTTTAGGATTTTTAACTTATCCAAATCTTATAGAAATTCATTAAACTTGCTTTTTCTCAAGTTTATACTTAACTTCTCTTTTTATTTATACTTAAGGTCAATTACTTAACCTTGTATAAATCATGTCTTCATAAACATTAATATGGTATTATACTTAGCATGTCATAACTCAAATGTGAAAATAACTATTTTTCACATTATACTTGATTTAAACTTAAAATATGCTTACTTTTACCAACATCATCAACATGATTTATAAACTTATCTTAACTTAATTTGATCTTTTACTCAATCAAATACTTAATTCATCATTCATCATATCTCCAAATTGGCTTATACTAAATTTTCACTTAATTAACTTGAAAGTGAAAATAATCTCAAGCCATATCATCTTTTACTCATAACATTTAATCATGATGTTAATATATCATACATAATACAATCTTTATAAAATTGTATACTCAACATATTACACCAAAACATCATCAAATTACTCATCACTTATATGAGAATTATTCATGATCATCTCATTTTAACAACTTAAACATTTCATGAATATTCTTGCATATATACTTATCTTTACATATATGCCTTCTTATATTCATAACTTATTCATTTCTCATCTTTAAATTATGAAACTTAACAGTCATAATCTCAACTTGTAATTAGACATGTCCTCAAAATTTCATAATTTTATCATGCATATTCATCAAGTTATGAGAATTTAAATTCAATAGTGAACATAAACTTCATCTTACATGTTCATCTTTAAAAATTCATAACTCAAGCTATATTTTGCCAAATCTCTTAATTCTTGTTTTCATGTACTCCTCTTTTACATAATAATCATTCATTTAAATCATACTCTTCCAGCTTATTCATATCTTTATCAACATCTCATCAAATCAAGTACATATATCATATAATTGATCTTGAACAACTTTAACTCTTTATATTCATAGAATCAATTATAAACTTAACTTCTATATCATGATATACATACTTATAAACATGTAAACTTATTATCAAAACATGAACTTAAGCATGTAACTTTAAGATAAGTAAATTACCTCCTTCTTGCTAGAATAAAAACTTGATTCTTTACTTCAAATTCTTCACTTCTCCAAAGTTTCTACTACTTATCTCTCTTACACTCTTATATAACTTTTGGTACTTAACTTTGGTGCATAAACTCTGATTTTTAGGCCTCTATTTATAGGCACAATTTGCAAGACATCATAATTGAGTGAAGAAATTAACAAAATAAACAATACAAACTTGTAAAAATAAATATAGATAATAAATAGTATTCTTAACTTGTAAACTTCTCCAACCCATAGTCAATGCTTAGAAAGGCCCCTCTTCTGATCCTAATCTGATCTCAATGATTAAATTCGAGATTTAGTGAAAATTCTCCAATTTACGGAACCAAATTCTGACTTAAAACGAACAGTTACCGAAAAATCGAAAATTCTTACAGTTTTCGAATTTCCTTCTTTTCTTTTTGGTGTTTTCCATTTTTATGCTGAAAAATTTTTCTTATCTTGTATTCTACTAAAAATATAGAGAGAAAATAATTTAATGTATTTCTCGGAACTGAAATCGGACATAAATTCCGACTACAATCGAAAAACGCAAATTCTAAAAATTTCATATTTCTCTTTAATAATTTAAATAGACTAAAATGTCTAAATAAATTTTCTCACTTCTTTGAAAATTTATAACTTAATAACTGGGCTCAAAACTAGGAACGAGCATTATTAATAAAAGTAATTAGTTCAAACTTCGAACTAAAAATAATTACTTTTATTAATTACTGAATGGGATATTACAGATTGTGTTTTCCTTTTTAGGTCAAGATAGATGTTGATTGTAGCATCTTCACTTAATGTAGGTTTTTTACGAGCCGAGCTCGCAGTATCTCCTACTCGCGACCAGGTGGGTTTTATTTAAAAATTGTCTATGCAATAAATTATTTACATTTGTTGAATGGCGTGATTAATGCATGCGTGTGAAACATGTAACCCTCGTTGTGAGCTATATGTCCTTCGAGCAGTTGTCCCCTTCGTTCTGAGCTGTATGTCCTTCGACGGTGCCTATTGATAGGCAGTCTCCCTAGCCTAATAATAGGCAAGGCCGATGTGAGCTGTATGTCCTTCAGTATTTTACTCTCATTGTTGTGAGCTGTATGTCCTTCAATAGCTAATGATAGATGTGCACATGAGTAAAAATGTATGATTAGGAGATGTGATAATTGATTGATTCGTGTTCATGCTTCAACCATGCCTAACTGTTGTTGTATATAATTTATTGCATAGTGGTGAGCACTATGATTTCCAACTGTGCTCAACCCCACCTGAAATTAACGTTTCAGGTTAAGCAAGGCAGGCACGACAACAGGATGGCGAGTGGATGGTCATAATTATGTTTAAATTTGCTTTCGCTTTATTATGAATACATTGACCCGGATTTATGAACTTGAATTGCTTTGGGTTATGAAGATGTTATTTCTCTTTAGACTATGACATTGAAAATGTTGGAAACTGGTTTATGTTATTTGATTGGTATTGATGAACTATGTCTAGATATTCATGATGATGTGTTGATTTGAATATCATGTGGAGTTTAATGATTTTGGGACAATGAGGTCCATGTGAAAAAACGGGTAACCCGTAAGGTTTCAATTACGACATGAAACAAGATAATGCCCTAATAATGTTAATTTCGGAAAACGAATTTCGAAAATATTAATCTGATTTTTGAGTAAGCCATGGATTATTTATAAAATCAAAGTGCGGTGTTACAGCTTGGTATCAGATCCATTCTGCGTTTCTGTAGACTTGTAGACGTGAATTATGTGAAATACTTGAATAACATGATGTAGTATATGACCACTCGCTTCTGTCATGCCTCACCCAACTCAGGTATGAGTTTCATAAGTGAATTTGAAATTGCCTGATAATTGAGATAATATGATATGATGTGATTTGGGGCTTAGGAGTTTATCCACCTATTTTGAAATTTGTTGAACTCTAGTCTTTCAGGGCGAACTCTAGATTTTCCTTGATAATTATTGTGCTAAATTCTTTCGGCATATTCAATGTAGAATTATGGCAAATCGCACCCGCAATGCCCAAAACAATCAGCAAAACCCACCTCCGCCTCCGCCTCTGCCTCCACCTCATCAGGATGACCACCGTGAGACCATCATCAAGTTCCACCGGCTGACCCCATCGGCCTTCACCGGGATTGAGGGGCCCACAGCCGTGGCTGAATGGATACGCAAATTAGAGCGGATGTTCAATCTCTTGATGTGCACCGATGAGCAGAAGATTGTCTGTGTTGAATATCAGATGGAGGGAGATGCTAACACCTGGTGGCATGACCACTGGAGACTCAAGTCGGGTGAGCACGCCAATCTCACCTGGGACAAAATGAAGGAGGTGATACTCGAGAAGTACTACCTCCTCAGCTACCAGAAGCAAATGCAGTGTGAGTTCTGGGATCTCCGCCAGGGGACCCAGACTGTTGATGAGTACGAGTGGGATTTTACCTGTATGAGCGCCTTTGCTCCAACACTGGTGGACACCGAGGTTAAGAAGGCCACTCAGTTCCATGATGGGCTCCGTCCTGATCTCTGCATGTACCTCACTAGTCAGGAAAACCTTCTCTACGGGGCAACTGTGATCCGTGCCCAACAGTTGGAGAACTATAAGAAACTCTTTGCCTCGACTCCTTCTCAGCATCTTGCACAGTCTGTGCAACCCATCACCTCAGTTCATCCTGGCTCCAACTCGAACAAGAGGAAGGCTAATTCCCACTGGGACAACTGGAAGGGAAAACATGGAGGCCCGAACAAGCGTAACAACCGAACCTGCAACAGCTGCGGCAGATACCATACTGGGGAGTGTCGAGCTACCCAAAAGACTTGTTACAATTGCCAGCGAATCGGCTATTTCGCCAACATGTGTCCCGAGCCGAAGAGACAACAGCAGAGACCCTTCTCGCAGCAGCAAATGCTACTTCAGCAGCACCCACGCTAGCAGCCCCACCAACAGCCATACCGACAACCACCTCCGAACCAGAAGAGAACGGGAAGCCAGGCCTGCGTCTACACCATCACTCATGATGAGGCAGTGAACCACGCAGGTACCATGTCTGGAATGCTTTCAATATCCAACGTGCCTATCTTTGCTTTATGTGATACTGGAGCAACCCATTCCTTTATTTCTTCTCGTTGGTTGGAAGTCTTATCTATTACCAATATGTGCAAAGTTGATCCTCTTGAGGTTAGCCTAGCCTCGGGAAAGATTATTATCTCTGATTCATTGGTCCGCGATCTTCATGTTATCATCAGTGGACGAGTTCTGGTTGCCGATGTTTACGTTATCGAAATGCGCGACTTCGACGTGATCTTGGGCATGGACTTGCTCACTCGTTATCGAGCCGACATCCGGTGCCAAGAGCGTGAAGTCACTCTCTTTCCCGAACCTGATCAGCTTGTTATATTCTTTGGGGTGAAGTCGAGGACCGTGCCTCAAGTCATCTCATCTATCCAAGATAGGAAGAGCTTTTCCAAGGGTAGTTGTCAAGGCTATCTCGTTTCGATGGTGTCAAATGATGTTGATGAATGAACTCCTGAGAGAGTCTCTATTGTTTGTGAATACCTCGATGTCTTTCCTAACAAACTGCCCGAAGGACCGCCTGACCGTCAAGTCGAGTTCACCATTGACCTAGTGCCCTGAGCCGGTCCCGTCTCCAAAGCCCCCTACTGTATGGCGCCAAAGGAGCTTCAAGAGCTCAAGGCTCAAATCCAAGAACTGCTTAAGATCGGTTTTATTCGATCGAGTGTTTCTCCTTGGGGTGCGCCCGTCTTATTCATGAAGAAGATGTTAGAGTAGGGTACCCGGCGTTCCAATCTAATTGGACGTATTCTACTTGTAAATACAGTCTATTGGAATTATATTATGAATAAGGCATTTCTTTATCTTAAGAGAAAGCATTTATCTTATAATTGCACTTAAGATAAAATCCCTAGATCACTTATGGTTATAAGGTATGGTTGCGCATAGAGATGGTGATCATGGAACATACCTTGAAAGCCGTGATCTTAAATACAGTTCCAAGTCGATGGATGTTTCGAGATGGGATATCGAATAATCCATAAAAGACTTGCACATAGTTTGTATGCTTGTTGGACAAGAATGTTGCATTCCATCAACATTAGCGTAAGACGTAAGTACATTTATGTGGGTGCTTGTTAGAGAACAAGTTCACTGAACATGACCGTATGAAAATTCTTAATGAAGAATTTATTCAGTCGAATAAGAATTTTCATGTTACAATAGTACATGACTAATCCTAAGACTTGAGGCACAATGGTAACTTTGTGCATATTACATTCTACTTTGATTTATCCTTTTGGTAGCTAGCACTATCGTTTAAAGGGATAAGTTGGGTATTATGTTAATATGTATGGAAGTTTGTTAGTGGCCAATAAAGGATTCGACACTTATGAAGATAAGTGAATTTCCTATGTGTTTCATAGTTATTAATCCAAAGTCCTTGGCCAAGGCAGAGATGAATAGTGATTCATAACCGGGTTAATAAACATGAAATAGAATCATAGTTATTAAGTCAATTTGGGTTTCGACAAAATCATACCCAAGACTTAATCGGGAAATTAGATGTCGAAAGGATTTTACATGTATGGAGTTGTAATCGGAATAGGTTTACTCGCTATTCACTTAATACTAGATTCATGCTACTTGCTAGGTGTTACCATGATATGTGGGTTCATAAATTAAAGGGTTAATTCATGAATAAGAGTTAATAAGATTTAACTCAAATTACAAAGTGTTGTAAACCCACTACTAGTATTAAGGTGAACCTAAAAGGTCACACTAATTATGAACAAAGGTAAAGATTGTATTTCTAATGGTTAGAATTAATTGATAAATATCTAATTTGATTAGATATCAATTAAAGGAATATATTAATCAATAAGATTGATTAATTACATTTTGGATATTACTTTAGTAATTAAGGTAATTACTAAATTAATAAAGTTGAATTTTAAAATAGGATTTTAAATTTCAAAAATCCAAAATAATAATAATATGATTATTATAATATTGGGAAAATGATATAATAATAAAGTCTTGAGAAAGATTCTCAAGATTTATTATCCAATTATTATTTATATCTTTAAATATGATTTAAGGATTAAAATAATAAATATGATTATAATAAAATGGTTGTTGATGGTTGTTTGAACTACTTAACATATCTTATTATTTTCAAAGTCAAAAGTTAGTAAATACTATTTAAATAAAATTTGATTTTATTTAATATTACTAAATGTTGATTATTTTATGCTAAAATGTTTAGTATAAATATGTGCAAAATGGTTTTGCATTTAAGTGAAGTTTTTGATCCTAAATTTCTAAGTGTTAGAAAGAGAAGAAAGTGTTCTTCATAAAACTTCAAGAAAGAGTTCTTAAAATTCCCAAATAAAATTCATAAATATTCCTATACAAGAAAACCGAGTCTTTTCTACTAGCGAAGGAAAGTCGTCGGAACCGGGCTTCATAGGGTGGATACGTTTAGAGGGAAGACACTTGGATTCCTCTAGCGAGTAACCTCAAGTCGTTGAAGTTACAACCGGGAACCGATTCCCTCATCCATCATCAATAGTGAAGGAGTTCAAGACATTCGGTAAATATTTTTACTAGTATTTACTTTATAGTAACAAATCAAAATTTGTATATGATGCATGTTTTAAAGATGACGATCAGTTAATTCGTAATTAGTATGTACGGGTGTTGTATTTATACGATAAATACTTACTTTAAAAATTTTAAATTCCGCTGCGTACAGCCCGTATAGTACTATCGAACCCAACAGAAGAAGGACGGATCCATGCGCATGTGTATTGACTATCGTGAGCTTAACCACCTTACGGTTAAGAACAAGTACCCTCTTCCTCGCATTGAGGATCTCTTCGACCAGCTGAGGGGAGCCAGCGTCTTTTCAAAGATCGATTTGAGGTCTGGCTATCATCAGCTGAAGATCTGGGAGTCGGATATTTCTAAGACCGCGTTCCGTACCCGATATGGCCACTATGAGTTTGTGGTGATGCCGTTCGGACTCAGCAATGCCCCAGCAGTGTTCATGGACCTTATGAATAGGGACTTTCATCCTTATCTAAACCAGTTTGTTATCGTGTTCATCGACGACATTTTGATTTATTCTCGGGACCTCGACTAGCACAAGGAGCATCTGAGGATTGTGCTGGAGACTCTTCGCCGTGAGAAGCTCTATGTGAAGTTCTCGAAGTGCGAGTTCTGGTTGGATCGTTTGGCATTTTTTGACCACATTGGGACATCTAAAGGCATTGAGGTGGATCCCACCAAGATCGAGGCGGTGAGCAAGTGGGAGACACCAAGAAATGCTAGCGATGTTCGTAGTTTCTTGGGTTAGCAAGATACTACCAGAGGTTCATGGAGGGCTTTTCGAAGATAGCCCAGCCACTAACCAACCTTACGAAGAAAGCCGTGAGGTTCGATTAGAGTCCGAAGTGCGAGGCTAGTTTCCAAGAATTGAAAGGGAGACTTACCACCGCACCAGTGTTGTCTATTCCCGACCCGACTTTGGAGTTCACGATTTATAGTGACGCTTCGAAGATGGGTTTAGGCTGCGTGTTGATGCAGCAAGGGAAAGTCGTGTCCTACGCATCGAGGCAGCTGAAGCCTCATGAGCAGAATTATCTCACGCATGACCTAGAGCTAGCCGCAGTGGTCCACGCCTTGAAGATCCGGAGGCATTACCTTTACGGGGGAAAGTGCAAGATTTTTACAGACCATAAGAGTCTGAAGTACATTTTCACTCAGAAGGAGTTGAACATGTGGCAGCGCCGATGGTTAGAGTTGGTCAAGGACTACGACTTCACAATTAGCTACCATCCTGGGAAAGCTAATGTGGTCGCCGACGCCCTTAGTCGGAAGATTCATGGCCAGCTATCTTGTCTATTCACCGGGCAAGATGTCCTAGTTTGGGATTTCGAGCGACTACAGTTAGAGGCAGTGGAGTCGACTTCGATAGCTGGGAGTATGTTGACCGCCTTGGTTGTGGGACCGACTCTTCGTGAGAGAATAGTCGCCGAGTAGCCGAACGACCGTTTCTTGTGCCGGATGAAGGAGTTGATGGAAGCCGGCAAGGTTGGAGGATTCGCGGTCGCATCTGATGGAGCATTGGTCTTCGAGGGTAGACTATGTGTTCCAAAGGTGTGGGAACTGCGAAAAGAGATTCTGAGGGAAGCCCATAGTGCCCCGTACAACATCCGTCCTGGTAGCTCGATGATGTACCAGGACCTCTGGAAGTCATTTTGGTGGCGAGGCATGAAGAGGCAGGTAGCCCGGTTCGTGAACGGTTGTCTAGTGTGTCAGCAAGTGAAGGCTGAGCACCAGAAACCGAGAGGACTGTTGAAGCCACTAGAGGTTCCCATGTGGAAGTGAGCGACTCACCAGGACCTTTTGGTGGGATTGCCGAGATCAAGGTCCGGTCATGAATCCATTTGGGTGATTGTGCATCGACTCACGAAGTCCGCCCACTTTTTGCCCGTTTGGACGACTATGAAGGCTAGTGCGTATGCCGAGTTATTCGTTGATGAGATTGTCAAACTTCATGGGGTGCCCGTGGAGATTGTGTCTGATCGAGACCCGAAATTCACGAGCCAGTTCTGGAAGACTCTACATCGAGCCGTGGGGACGAGGTTGAAGTTCAGCACCGCCTTTCACCCCGAGACAGATGGTCAGTCAGAGCGGACGATCCAGTACTTGGAGGACATATTGAGGGCTGTGTTCTTGGACTGGAGCCTAACTTGGGAGACTTCCCTTCCATTGGTCGAGTTGACTTACAACAACAGCTATCACTCCTCGATCAAGAGGGCCCCATATGAGGCTTTGTACGGACGAAAGGTCCGTACACCCTTGTATTTGGATGAGGTTGGGGAGAGGAAGATCATGGGTTCGGAGTTCATTCATAGGACTTCAGAAGCTGTTGAGGAGATCCAGAAGAATATCCGGTCTGCACAGGAGAGGCAGAAGGTCTATGCCGATCGGAAGAGGCAGGAGCATGAGTATGCAGTGGGTGACCATGTCTTTCTGAATGTCTCGCCCATGAAGGGTGTGATTCGCTTCAGAAAGAAATGGAAGCTTCGGCCTCGCTAAATCAGACCCTTTGAGATCCTTGCCCGAGTCGGAGACTTAGCTTATCGGCTGGCTTTACCACCGGATCTGTCGGGAGTGCATGATGTGTTTCATGTCTCGATGTTACGTAGATACGTGCATGATCCCAACCATGTGGTGGACTTCGGCGAGTTGCAGGTCGAGCGAGACCTTACCTATGAGGAGGTGTCGGTCGCCATTTTCGACCAGAAGGTCCATCAGTTGAGGAACCGGGCGGTGAGTCTCGTGAAGGTGCAGTGGAGCTGACATGATGAGTCCGAGGCGACTTGGAGAAGGAGGTCGAGATTAGAAGGAGATATCCGAACTTCTCGTTGAGTCCCTTGTATTTTTTTTTTCTTTAGTTTTGTTTCTTTTGTTTCGAATCCCGATGACGGAATTCTTTAAGGTGGGTAGACTGTAATGCCCCATTTATTTATGAATAATACTGGATTATTTGGAATTTATTTATCATTATTGTTATTATTATTATTATTATTATTATTATTATTATTATTATTATTATTATTATTATTATTATTGAATGCCTAAATAATATTTATTTGTCTAAATGTATTAAATTCCTAAATGTCTTTTAAATGTTTAAGCGTATATTATTGTTAAATAATCAATGTGTAATATATATATGTCTAAATATTATTATTTGCCTAATTGTAATTGATTTTATAAATGTGTGTTTGTATTATTATTACTATTATTATTTTAAATTAAACTGTGTAATAATATATATATTGCCCGATTTCTATTTTAAAACATTGAGCCCGAGAACCAAGCCCGAGCCTTTGCACTCGTCCAAACCCATGAGCCTGACCCGATTTTTTTCCCTTTGACCCGAACCGCCCATTAATGTGTGTCTTGTAGGACAAGACTAATACCCTAGGCCTTATATATATTTCTCTGTTCGCTCGCTCGTGAGAAAATCTCTCAAAACCCGCAGACAAAGTGCCGCAGCCTCTTTTCTCTCCCATCTCGATCACGCTGAGAGAAGAGAAGATTTTTCTTCGTCCCGTTCATCAAATCCTGCTCCATCATAATTGTAGCGCCCCATTTGTTCCGGAATAATTGGATATTATTATTTGACATTTATTTTATTTTTTAAATTAATTATTCGGACTCGATAAATTTTATTTCGATTATATGCTCGTAATTGCTAAAGTGTATTAATTTTAATGTCAAGCCGAATATTATTATTTATTTTATTTTCGGTCAACGAAAATTTTAAATAACCGGGACTTCGAATCGATCGAGTATTCTTGTTGAATTATCGAACCCGCCCGCCCGAGTCCCAAACCGAAACCCGGCCGGCACCCCTCCCTCTTTCCCTATCTTGCATGCATAAGATTGTTTTTGAATTTGAATTCAAAAGGGAGATGCTATCCCTTAATTCTAGCCCCTTATCCATCACATTCAATTCATGAGATTTTGTAACTTACCATCTTGATAAATATGTAACCCCCCTCACTTCCCTGTTTTTCTTCCTCACGTCATTCACCACCCTCTCTCAAACTCTCCTTTTCTTTTGCTCCAGCCATATAGCTCTCTCTCCCTCTTCTCTCTTGATCGCCGGAAAAACCTCCTCAGCCATACGTTGACATCGGAAAGCCGCCGCCCCGCGCGACTCCTCCGGGTGCGCACAAGCCCGACTCCGCGAAGCCGCCGCGAGCCACCTCCGTCAACCTCAACAAGACAGCGACTTCCGGCCGTCGTCCTCTCTCTCCGACAAGCCTCCGCCATCTCTGGTCGTTACCTCCGCCGAGCGAGCCAAGCGGACGATCTTCCCCGCCCATTAGGACTTGGTCGTCGTCGAGCCCTTCCGAAACCGAACCCGTCTTCTCTCCCCTTTGGTGTTTGGTAAATTTATTTTACTAAACTTCAAATCCTTTGTGATAATATGTTATATTTGCTGGAATTATATTTTAACATGTTTAAAAGAGATTATTTGGATTAAGTGTTATTCAAACTATCATTTCATGTGAAATGCACTTTTTTGTTGTTCTGTTGTGCCTCAGTTTAGGCCATCAGAGACTGACTATTTGAAGTTATAATCTCTATGTGAAATGTAGTATGTTCAATTTTCTATATCTGGGCTTTGGAATTTCTCGATTCCGAATTATATCGAATAAGTTATGATTTTTACAAGATTTTTGTGTGTCCAGTTTTTCCTGTTACCCGACAGCATAAGTATATTTAATGTGTGACCTGTTTTTCATATCATAATGTACTCGTATAAATTTATGCTCTTCATGAAAGTTATAGATCTGTTTCTTACCTTTCAAATGAGATATTCATGTTGATATGTGCTCTGTAGCTCGAGTTGTGTTCATATGAAGTTAGATATGCGTGAGTTAGGACTTATCATTTTGGCAGAAATCTGAAATGGAATGTTAACCGATCTTTCACTATCAAAATGAGCTTATATTATTTTGTGTTCTAAATGAAAGTTGTAGAAACATGCTTGAGGTTTAATTTGAGACTTGAACCATGTCATTTTGAGGTCTGTAGCTCAAGATAAGTGTCAAAATCTGAGGTGCGGTCCATATCACATGTTAATTTTTGACAGGTTTACTGAGTCACATGTTTTGTGTTTAAACTCGTTGATAATATGATTATTTGTCAATGTGGTCTTCAGTAAAGTTGTAGACATTTGAGTTATCTATCATGTGGTTTTTTAATTTCATTAAAAGCCTGCCTGTAGCTCCAGTTAGATAGTAATTACTGAAGTCTGGTCAAGTTCATTTTTTCAGTTTTGGGCTGTGACTCAAATTTTAATGTTTTCCGATTTATCACCTGTTAAATGGCCTAATTTTCTTTCAGTGTCTTCATAAGAATTTTCATGTCTTAGGGTTCCAATGCAACTTGATTCATGTTCATATGAGTTGTGTGCTGAAAGTTATGTCGGTTTTAACAACGCTGCCCGGGTCAAAATTTCAAAACTTATGCGATATTTTCGGAAATGTGTCTTTCTTGATTTAATGCATGTTTAAATGCTTACGTGAACTTAGTTGGACTAAGTAATTGTCGAATAGTCTTTGATAAGGCTATTTTAATAAATGTAGGTGTTTGACGAGTCGAGCTCGCCGCCTACCCTTATTTTGTATTTATCTCAATTGCTACCAGGTGGGTTCATTTATGTTGAATCTACATTTATCGCACTTGTTATTTCGTATAAATGTTTGCCCCGATAGCTTTTATATGCATGAGAACCCTAATCTAAGTGTCCCGACGGTAGTGCCTTTGACGAATGCATAATCAGTGGAAGTCACCTGGCCGTTGCATCCGGGCGGTGGACGCCCGAATCCGTGTAGAGCGGAGGAGATTGTCTGAACGCCCGAATCCATGTAGAGCGGAGGGGTAATTCAACTTTACTGTCTCCTAGATAAGTTCCTATGTCCGTTGCATTTCCGGGGTGGGAGTGTTTCCAGTTACATCCTTGCCGATGTCTGGTCGGAAGGTTTGTTGTATCTACATAGGAGGTTTGCGATAGGGCCTAATAGGGAGTTAGATCTAGATTCTATGCATAAATTATTTATAGTTATGGATCTTTAAGCGAAATATACTGTGCGGTAATGGTGAGTATGATGGTTGTACTCACCCCCATTTACTTTTCTGCCCTCTTGTTCCTCTCCCTATCTTTTTAAGTTGAGCATGGTTGGCGGCGGTAGCGAGAGACGATCGAGTGGTGGTCGTCGAATTTGTGTGTTATTTGCTTCCGCTATTTTTATCTTGATGAGCCATTGCTTAACTTGGAATAATTATGCTTCCGCCTTGTCTATTTCGAACACGTTAGTTGAACTGTTGGATTGTGTTGAACCAGTTGGTTGGATTTGGAGTTTATGAATTATTCGGTTTGATTTTATAATTGTTAATTTATGCATGTATAGGTTCTACCTATTTGTTCGTATTTGTTTAATTGTTTTTTATAGTTAAGTAGCACCCGTTGATCTTTAAAGTTTTAAATTGGGATTTTGCAAAAAAATTACTCTGATTTTTACAAATAAATTTGGTAAATCCTTTAAAATAAGACGGGGCGTTACAATAATCGATCACCATCGTCATCCCCCAATCACCCTCGCCGCTGATCCCTTGCCCGCGTGAAATCTCGAATCTTCTCGCCGTGAGCCGCTGCCCTTGCTCCGCCGCGAAACCGCAGCAACACCGGAAATTCCATCTACGGGCAGCAGCATCCCAGCAACGAGTAAACGCCGCGACCCCTTCCGGCGAGCTCAGCGACCCCGGCATCACACGCAGACAACCCCACGACCACCTGCAACACCGGCGACGTCCTCCTCCTCCGTTCACGATCAGCAAGCCGTGAGCCACCAGTCGCGGCCCCCTACGACCGCCGTTGCTCTGCCTCTGTCGCGCATTCAGGCCGCTGCGAGCAGCCGACCCTCAGCCGCTACTCCCCCTCGCGAGCCGCGTGTTGCCGTTCGAGTCGTCAACCCTCATTTGTTCTATTTTTCGAACGATTCCCGAGAACGGTACAAGGCTCGTAATCCCGTCTCGTTAAATCTTACGTATCGTTTATGTTGTGTGTTTATTTGGTGTGTTGAATGTGTTTTACGAATATATGTGTATATGCCCTATATTGTTATGTGTTCGTTTTGGTCCAAGATGTTGAATGTGTGTAGACGAGCTCTTCGATTTTGAGAAATCTAACGGGACCTTGTCAATTCGTGATTAAGTTGTTGTGGATTGGAACCTTATATGATCGGACGATTTCGTCATAAATCGAGTCCTACAAGAATTGATGAACTCGTATTGTGGCTGTTTTTGTATTAAATTCACTATAAATTGTATACTGCTCGGATTGAAGTAAAATTTTGTGAGTAAGACCCTCTGATGAATGTGCAGATCGTGTACAAATTTCATAATCTTTCATCGCATTTAGCTAATTGAATTAATTAAAGTGATTTCTGGGCAGAAACGTGTTAATTGGTTAATAAACTGATTTGTGCTTCAAAATTTATGAAATTTGAGTATGTTGTTCTCCTGTCGGTGTTAGAGGTTGTGTAAAAGTTTCAGAATTTTTGGACTAAGATTTCTAGGGTAAATAATTTATTTTGTGATTCTGCCGAAAACGGTTTTAATTATGATAAATTGATCTGATGCTGAAAAATTCTAATATTTGGTTGTAGTTCTTTTTCTGTGATTTATCTCATGCTATAAAAATATTAGAAGTTTTAGAATTCATTTAGGTTCAGTTCTGTTGAAAATTCGAAATCTGCTGAATGTTGTTACAATTTTATTAATTTGCGTGTTAGGTGTTTAAATACACAATGTTATTCACATGCTAAGGTTTCTTGGATAAAAATTTCAGAGTTTGAATCATTCATTCAGTCGGGTTGTAAATTGATGCTTGTTTTTGCTGCAAACTTGCTCGAATTTTATAAAATCATGTGCTTTGAATTTGAGGCTTAAACTTGGTGGTTTTTCTAAGTACTGGGAGGTGAATTTTGTATTAAAATTTCAGAGTTTAATTCATAGGGCAACATGACCAACTTGTTTTATGTGATTATTGGCTAGTATTTTCAAAATAAGATTTTTGTGTTAAAAACTGTAAATCGACCCGCATGCTTTTTCTTTGTCTGTTTGACTTGGTACGTCTTTGATTGAGATTATGTGAACTCCCATGTGTATTTGGTTGAGTCTTAGTGGCGAGTCTACGTGTTCCAACGTCCACAAGACTTCACGAACAACTTAGTCGAATCGAGTTCGACTAAGTATGATTGTGTTTCCTTTTTAGGTCAAGATAGATGTTGATTGTAGCATCTTGACTTAATGTAGGTGTTTGACGAGCCAAAATCGCAGCCTATACGTGCTTTTGTGATATCTCCTACTCGCGACCAGGTGGGTTTTATTTAAAAATTGGCTATGCCATAAATTATTTACATTTGTTGAATGGTGCGATTAATGCATGCGTGTGAAACATGTAACCCTCGTTGTGAGTTGTATGTCCTTCGAGCGGTTGTTCCCGTCTTTGTAAGCTGTATGTCCTTCGACGATGCCTATTGATAAGCAGTCTCCCTAGCCTAATGATAGGCAAGGCCGATATGAGTTGTATGTCCTTCGGTATTTTACTCCCATTGTTGTGAGATGTATTTCCTTCAATGGCTAATGATGGATGTGCACATGAGTAAAAATGTATGATTAGGAGATGTGATAATTGATTGATTCGTGTTCATGCTGCAACCATGCCTAACTGTTATTGTATATAATTTATTGCATAATGGTGAGCACTACGATTTCCAATTGTGCTCATTCTCACCTGAAATTAACGTTTCAGGTTAAGCAAGGCAGGCACGACAGCAGGATGGCGTGTGGATGGTCATAATTATGTTTAAATTTTCTTCCGCTTTATTATGAATAAGTTGACCCGGATTTATGAACTTGAATTGCTTTGGGTTATGAACATGTTATTTCTCTTTAAACTATGACATTGAAAATGTTGGAAACTGGTTTATGTTATTTGATTGGTATTAATGAACTATGTCTAGATATTCATGATGATGTGTTGATTTGAATATTATGTGGAGTTTAATGATTTTGGGACAATGAGGTCCATGTGAAAAACCGGGTAATGAATTCCCGTGAGGTTTCAATTATGACATGAAACAAGATAATGCCCTATTAATGTTAATTTCGGAAAACGAATTTCGAAAATGTTAATCTGATTTTTGAATAAGCCATAGATTATTTCTTAAATCAAAGTGGGATGTTACAAGCTATATAATTATATTATCCACACGTTTCTAGAAATTCCGAGGTCCTAGACAAATTCAATATTCATTCTCAATATTATAAAATCTCATTTTTTTTCATTGACCCATTACAATCCACATCGCAAATGAGATGATAAAATATTTTTAATAAATTTGATTGGAATAAAAAAAAATTACAAATTAAAGAAAAGCATTAAAGAACAATATAATAGCAATGTTATAGTGAAACTAAAGAAGTATAAAGAGATAAATACTCACCAACAAATTAATAATAAAAAAATAAGGTTCTTTCTTCATTTCTCTTTATAAACAACTGGGAGACACAATTGTAATTTCAAAAAATAGTAGCATGGTACAATAAATTAGCTCGCTTGAAATTAATCAATTAGCGGATCAATCATCAATAAATTATTAATAAAATAAAAATAAAAACATTTTCTTAATAAAGAATCTAATTGTCTTTTTCATTTTGTAATTAAATTTCTTAAAATATTTAAATAATAAAAAGTACAAAAATAAAAATAAAAAACAAGAAAAATGAGGCCCCAATTGATTTGGGGACCTAGGAAATGGTCCTGGACAATTGGCCCAAGAGTCGGCCCTGAATATAGTATATAATCACATAATCAAGGCATATAAATAATAATTTAAAATGCCATTAATTAAAATAAAAATCGGAAAAAATTCAATATTCGAACGGGGCATTACACAAAATCCATTAATTAAAATTCCATTAATTAAAATATACACTGACTTAAGCATCGGAGACTGTTCACCAGAAAACCCCTCCGGTGTGAGAGTTCTGTGCAGGTGCGCGGCGTTCTACCGGCGAGGAAGAGGAAGGCGAGCCGATTTCAAGCCGGTCGGAGTGTTTTGCGTTACCATTTGGCGTCGTCTGTGGGACTTTCGTTCGAAAAGTAGTGTGCTGAGAGTACTGAAGCTCGGTGGCTATGGCGGACGGAATTCCTAGGAGAGATTTGCACGCATCGTTTGACGAGGCGTGGACGACGACAAGGCCGTTTGGAGAAGGCCTTCCCCTGGGCTTCTCTGGACCCTCACGTACACCGGTGACTCCGACGCTTGGCCCCCAAGGTGTAGGAGTCACGCCGGTGCAACCAGAGGCCGACGTGGGCTCAAGCTGAGCTCAGGAGGCCCGTACAACTCAAGTAGCGGCAATCCCAACGCCGTTGCAGCCAGATCTGGCCGTGGCGCCGCACCAGGGGTGCAGGGAGTAGCACCGCCGCCGGTGGAGGAGCAGCGCCTCGGCCAGCAGGTGGTGATGACCCGACAGGAGATGCCGTAGATGATGGCGAATGTAGCGGCACAAACGGTCCAGCAGGTTACCCAAAGCCTTTCGCGAGTGGCCGCTGGGCCAGCGATGGTGGATGAGGATGTGTCTAGTTATGGAGGAGATGGAGCTCTGCGAGATCGAGAGGTGGAGAGACTCGCGGAGCAGGTGAGGCAGATGCAAGCCAAGATGGATGGCCGACCTGAGAGGCGTGCTCGAGGACATCCGTTCTCGAGGGACATATTGGCTGCACCATTACCCGTGAATTTCAGAGACATGAGTTTGGTGTTCTATGGGAATACTGACCCGTCGAGGCATGTAAGGGCGTTTGAGAACTTGGATGTGTTACATGGTTATTCTGATTCTGTTAGCTGCAGGGCATTCTTGTCGACCTTGAGAGGAGGCGCGCTCGATTGGTTCCAGCAGCTCCCTCATGGATCGATCAAGGACTTCGACGATTTTGCAGAGAAGCTGATGACCCCATACACGAGCGCTGTGGCGCAGGAGAAGACGTATTTGACGCTGATGGCCATGAGGCAGGGGGAGAAAAAGTCGTTGCGCAAGTATGTAGCTCGATATAATCAAACTTGTTTGGAGATCCCTACGGCCGCCGACGAGGTGAAGGCTGGGGGGTTGATAAGGAGTCTACGAGCAGGGCCTTGTCGAACATCCTTAGCCAAAACCCCTGCTCGTACGTATGACGATGTGCTGAAGAGGTGCAAGAAGTACATCAACTTGGACAAGACGGAGGCGGAGTTTGCTAAGTTGGAGGAATTAGCTAAGTGGAGCCGAAGAATGGGAGGGCGAACTCGCCTCAGAGGGTGTCGCCGAGGAGGAGATCGCCCAGGAGAGAGGGACGTGGCAGAATGGATCATGGACGAGAGGATAGGTGGAAGGATCGACCAGTGTTTGGAGGAAAGCGGTTCCATAACTTTACGCCGCTGAATGCAAAGATGGGAGAAGTGCTGGTGGCCATCGAGAAGAAGATGGAGGACAAGGACGTGACGTGGCCAAAATCGAGGCATGAGGGGCCGACACAACCTAGGTCGAGGAAGTATTGCCGTTTCTACAAAGATTACGGGTATACGACGGAGAAGTGCAGACACCTCAAAGATGAGATTGAGCGCCTCATTCGGGCAGGGTATCTCAAGGAATTTGTGAATGAGGACAAGGTGAAGGGGAAAGATAAAGGGAGGTGTCGGGAAGATTCAGTGGAGTGGAGTGATCGAGATGATGACGAGAAGGATGAGCCTCGAGGGGGAAGAGGTGATCGAGGAGGTGCTGGAGGAAAACGAAGACGGGGGAGTAGAGATCGAGGAGGCCAGGAGGGTCACGGTCCCGTGAAGAGAGGGACGATCTATATGATTACGGGAGGCCCAACAGATGGGGACTCGAACAATGCAAGGAAGGGGCATGTTCGAGCGATGAAAAGGAAAAGAGAGGAAGTAGGGATTACTGCTCGAATGCCGGAAATAAGATTTCGGGCAGAAGATGCTGAGGGAGTGGTGTTGCCTCACAATGATGCATTGGTGATTAAGGCGTGGCAGGTTTTGATGTGAAGAGGATGTTCATTGATACCGAGAGTTTGGTGGATGTAATGTTTTATGATTGTTTTGTGCAGATAAACAAGGAGCTTAATCTGGAGCTGAAGCCGGTGACCACAGCCTTGTACGGATTTAATGGAGGCGGGGTGATGCCAATGGGAGAGGTGAGTCTATCTGTCGCCCTGGGGCAAGGGGCGACAAGGAAGGTGAGGATGGTGAGGTTCGTGGTCGTTGGAGCAGAGTCATCATACAACATTATCATGGAAAGGACCAGTTTGAATGCATTCCAGGCGGTCGTGTCGACGTACCATATGACGATCAAATATCCAGTGGGTGAAACGTTGGTGAGGTCGTAGGGGATCAGCTTACCTCGAGGAGTTGTTATCAAACCACGGTGAGCAACAATAAACAGCTCTCGAAGAAAAGGTGAAGCTCGAAGAGGGAGTTTTGAATCGACCAGGGGGTTTGAGGTCGAGGGAGGAAAAAGAGAAAGCGAATAGAGGAAAGGAGAAAGTGGAGATGCAGCCAGGTGGGGAGATCGAGGAGGTCCAGATGGTGGAAGGATGCGAGGAGAGGAAGTTTCGGGTAGGAAAGGAGCTCGAGGAGCCCATAAGGTCGAGATTGATTGGGTTGATCAGGGAGTTCGCGGATGTTTTCGCGTATACGGTGGAGGAGTTAACGGGGATAAAGGCGGAGGTGATTGAGCATTGTTTGAATATTGATTTGACGGTCAGGCCGGTGAAACAGAAGAGGAGACATCATGGCGCAGAGATGGACAAGGTGATCGAGCAGGAGGTGGAGAAGTTATTGAAGGCGGGTCATGTTAAAGAGATCCAGTTCCCCGAATGGTTGCCGAAGACGGTGATGGTGTCTAAGTCGGGGGAAAAGTAGAGGATGTGCATTGATTTTCGTGACTTAAACAAGGCGTGCCGAAAGATTTGTATCCATTCCCTAGGATCGACCAGCTGGTTGATTCCACCGCGGGGTGTGAGTTGCTCAATCTTATGGACGCGTCCAAGGGATACCTCCAGATCCCTTTGGCTCGAGAGGATAGGAAGAGGGTGAGTTTCGTTACGAGCAGGGGCACTTATTGTTATGTGGTGATGCCCTTTGGCTTGAAGAATGTGGGTGCGACGTATCAACGGTTAGTCGATAAAATTTTCAAGAAGCAGCCGGGAAGGAATATGGAGGTTTATGTTGATGATATGTTGGTAAAGAGTAAGGCGGAGGCCGATCACATGAATGACTTAAAGGAGACGTTCTTGACTTTGCGGAGGTATGGCATGAAACTGAATCCCGCTAAGTGTTCTTTTGGAGTGAAGTCAAGAAAGTTTTTGGGATATATGGTGACAAAGAGGGGGATCGAGGTCAACCCGGAGAAAGTGAGGGCGGTGATCGAGATGAAACCGCCCACAAAGGTGAAGGAGGTGCAGATCCTGACGGGCAGGATCGCGGGCCTGAGCCATTTCATATCGAAGGTGGCAGAGAGAGGCGGTCCTCTGTTTCGAACACTGAGAAAGAGCTCGAAATTCCAGTGGACGGAGGAGGCCCAGAGGTCATTCGATGAGTTACAGAAGGTGTTAGCCAATCTGCCTCTATTGGCTAAGCCAGTTCCTGGGGAGGATCTAGTGCTACATATATCGATCGGGGAAATGACGGTAAGTTCGGTTCTATTGCGGGAAGAGGGCATGGTCCAATTCTCTATCTATTACGTAAGCAAGGTGATGCAGGGTGCGGAGAGGAGATATTCGGAGATCGAGAAGTGTGCTTTAGCAGTGGTGGTAACAGTGAGAAAGTTGCAGCCGTATTTTCTGGGCCATAGGGTGAAGGTGAGAACAAATATGCCGCTGGGAGAAACTTTAGGTCGACCTTCTGTACCGGGTCGACTAGTGAAATGGGTGGTCGAGTTGAGTGAGTACACGATTGCATATGAGCCTAGGAGGGCGATCAAGGCACAGTCGTTGGCCGACTTCATACAGAAGGGTACGAAAGTAGAGGAAGAGACAAAAGGTGTTTGGCAAATGTTTATGGATGGCTCGGTGTCGAGAGTTGGTGGAGGCTTGGGCATCTGTGTTAATTTCGCCCAAAGGAGACAATTTGGAGTTTGCGCTTAAAGTAGGGTATCGGGTGTCGAACAATGAGGTGGAGTATGAGGCGGTCATTAAGGGAATGCAGTTGGCTATGGCCGGAGGGGCTTGAAGGATTCAGGTGCACTCCGATTCCCAACTGGTAGTGGGCCAGTTCCAGGAGGATTTCGAGGTGAGGGAGGAAAGGATGCAGAAGTATGTGGAGGATATGAAAAGGTTGCGAGAGGAGTTCAGCTCGTTCGAGCTGTTGCAGATACCTCGGGGAGAGAACGGTCGAACAGATCTGTTATCCAAAATTGCGCAGAATCTGGTCGACTGTAAGAGTAGAAGTGTGACTTTGCTACCCATGGAGAAGAGTGTAGTCGAGTGTGAGGTGGCGGAAATAGAAGAGGTCGATGACTGGAGAGCCTCGATATTGAAGGAGTTGAACGAAGGAGGGGCAAAGGTGTTGCGGAGGTTCTTCGAGCATGGAGGGGTATTGTATAAACGGCCGTACGCTGGACCTCATTTAAGGTGTGTTACGCGAGAAGAAGGTCGATACGTGTTAAGGGAGACACACGAAGGATGTTGTAGTGATCATAGTAAGGTCCAGTCACAGAGATCGAGCACATATGATCCAGCACAGAACGAGGACTTGATGATGGCGGCCCTCGTCACAATTGAAGAACTTCGAGAACATGCCTCGATCAAGTCGAAGCGTACAAACAAAGAATGCGAGCATCTCATGACAGAAAGGTGAAAGTCAGAAGATTCCAGGTGGGTGACCTAGTCTGGAAAAGGGTGGACGTGCTCAAGCATGTAGGCAAGCTCGAACCCAGCTGGGAGGGGCCATACTTGGTCGAGAAGGTTCATGCGGGAGGAGCGTATTCACTCAAGGACGCCGAAGGAAGATCATGCCCAGGTCATGAAACGTGGCTAACTTGAAGAAATATTATGTTTAAATTTTTCTTTATTAGTTCCTCCCGTTATCCCTTCCCTTTTGCTAGAAATGTTCCACAGAAACGATGTAATCGAATGCCCAGTTTATGATCAATGAAATTTCAGTTGCAATTTTCAATACCTTGCCTAATTGTTACTATTTCTATTTTTCATATGCGGTGTCTTATAATGACTGGCTGGACATGTGTTCGAAGACAAAATATCCATCATGACTAAGGCCGAGAGGCTGGATGGTCGCATGTAACGACCACCCTTTGAGGGTGGACATGTGCTCGAAGACAAAAAATCCATCATGATTAAGGCCGAGAGACTGGATGGTCGCATGTAACGACCAACCCTTTGAGGGTGGACATGTGCTCGAAGACAAAAAATCCATCATTACTAAGGCCAAGAGGCTGGATGGTCGCATGTAACAACCACCCCTTTGAGGGTGGACATGTGCTCGAAGATAAAAAATCCATCATGATTAAAGCCGAGAGGCCGGATGGTCGCATGTAACGACCACCCCTTTGAGGGTGGACATGTGCTCGAGGACTGACGCGGCCAGACACTACTCGCGCAACTCAGGCGCGGCTAAGGCTATCAGGGTGCTGCCGGGCGACCCAGGGCACGCGGGCGTACTGCTGGGCACGTCCCGGGCAAACTGACTGCTCGGGCGTGCTGTTGGGCACATCCCGAGGCCTCTGAACACGGCTCGGGTTCACTAAGGTGCGGCACTGAACACTCAGGTGCGCTGCTGGCACGACCCGAGGTCGACATCGCGTGGCACGAGCGACTGGCTCAAGGTCACGCGTGCACTGACGCTGGGACAACGCTGCCGGGCGCTGTTAAAGGTGCTCTGGCGCGACTGGCGCTGAGACCTCGCTGGCTGGCACGGACAGGCGCTGCTGGGTGCTGTCGCGTGCGCTGGGGGTTGTGGTGCCTCGCGTGCGCTAGACGCGGGCACGGACAGAGGCACTGCCTGGCCTCTGCGACGCGGCACGAGCACGGCACGCGCGACTGGCGCGGCTGGTGACCCTAGCCGGTCCTTGCCGGACTTCCGGTCACTAATTCCGGTGACTACTGAACCAACCCAACATAACATGATATAAAACATGTAAAAATGCCAAGAAATGCTAGGGCAACTCGGGTGGATGAGGGCTCGGTCTGGTAGGGCCTATATGGCACCTTTGGACCCTAGGTCACCGAACTAACATGCTCAACTTATCAAAACACTTAGGGCCGAATATTAAGCATCAAAAACCATGGCTATGGAGGCTAGAACATTTGTCAAAACATGCATGCACATATACTTAGGTTCGGAGGTGAAAATGGCTCGATTTCACTTAACAAATTGACCGAACAAATGAACTCAAAGCATGCTAATCTTTTACCAATGTTATACACATGATTTTTGAGGATTTTTAAGCTACTAATCTCGGCCAACTCATGCATGCATCATAAAATTCGAATTTAAGGGACTACACTTAAAAAATTCAGAACTCCATATTATGAACATGCATGGCATCATTTTTCAATATGATAATTCCTATTTTATCATGATTAAGCTAGGAAAAATGATAAACACGAGTTTACCTTTCACCAAGAACGAAATGGTGTTAAGGCTACTACACGGGCTACCTCGCGGCCCTTGGGACTTGGCCTCGACTTTGGGGCTAAAATGCTGAGCTTTGATGGTCTCAAAAGACTTAGAAAAATCTAAGAAACACTTAGAAAGTGCTAAGCCTCGAGAGAAAATGGCTGCAAGTGGCTGGACCTTGGTGGCTCCCTTTCCCGGGATCGCGCGCGTGCGGACGGCCAAGGTGAGTTGAGTTCGACTTTCCCTTTGATTTCTCTCAATATGTCCGAGTGTTTATGAGTCCAAGAGCTGCAAAGGGGCTGGAGAGTGACCCTTATATAGGCTGAGGGGCGGAGTTAGCTAGGTGGGATGGTGGGAGACCAAAATGAGTGCATTTTCCCACTCCATATGCACATAGGAACTCGGGAGCTGATGGGCAGCATCTTGCACGGTTTTTGGAGAGCTTCTCAGGGCACAAATGCTGAGGGAATAAGTCAGGTCAGGTCTGGTCATGAGTGGGAGACAATCCCTTACACATTAGATTAAAATAATCACATGTGCACTCCACTAACTTAGGCTAGGGACTATTGATTATTATTACTACTTTCTTAGGGCCATCTTAGATCAAATTAATCCTCATTAAGTCCTTAATAATCGTAGCATTTGGGTCTTGAGGAAAGTGGGCCGAAACATCAAGAATTGGGCTAAAAAAGGTGGGCTGTCGCGCTGCCAGCGCTGGCCCTGGGCGCGGCGCGGCACTGGGCCTGGGCGCGAGAGGCCTGCTGGGCGCGGGACTGCTTGGGCTGCGCGTGCTAATTGACTTGGGCCGAACTTAAGGGCTGAAATGAGGCTCACAACACTTAGAAAAATCCCATAAGTGTTCGGCCATGACTTAGGCACTCGAACTCGGTGAGGCGCGCGGCCTTGGGCGCGAGGAATTGAACCTTAGCACGAGCTCGATGCGTGGCTCCTTTCGATCGAGTGACTCTTACTTAGGCTCGATAAAATGATCTCATACTTAAAAAATATTCTAAGTAAGGCTATGAGCACGGCTAGGGCTCGAACAATACTCGGGACTACTATGGCTCGAGAATTGGCTAGGCGCGATACTCGCGACCGAACGACTCGGTTCCGGACATGGCTTAACTTGGTCGATTTATCGAAACATACTCGGTTTCGATTGTTCGCCAACTTGGATAATTAATTTCGACTGAATAAAAATCCATTGCTAAAATAAATGGACCGAAATTAATAACTGAGATTGAATAGCTGATAACTGGGCTCGGAACTCAAGACGAGCAGTATTAATAAAAAGAAATAGTTCAACTGGGAACTAAAAACTGTCATTTTTATTGATACAGAACTGGGCTATTACAGGATAGCTGAATAAAAAACTAACAAGTGATTGAAGTTTGCTGATTGTGTCGGTAAATTAGGAAAATAGAAGCCCTCTTAGAATGGTGATCGAAAAAGAACTCGGAAAATGAGACGCTCCCACCTTGAGAGAATAAATCTTCAACTTTATAATGTTAAAAAATTTAAAATATAATGAGTATGAGTGTAATATTAAACTTTATGAAATAAAATAATTATTTTTACAATTTTAATTATAATTTTTATTTTTTTTCACGATCATAAAGTTTCTGTGTAGTCTTTATTTAAGTCGAGATATAAGCTTTTAAAATATTTTTTTATACTAAGTTGATGTTCATATTTAGTTTATTTATTTTTTTTAAATAAAATAACTATATTATAGTATGTTAATACACATAAATTTTTATTGCTTTATAAATTAAAATATAATTTTATTTGAATAAATTTAAATTTAGTTTGATGAATAATTTTAGATTTTATTTATAAGACTATATATCACTGTTTTATATAATATGGATGTCAAATCGAAGATTGTTAAAGTATAAATAATTTTATATATCATATATAAAAATAAAATATAGACTAAAAAAGTGGTAAAAAATTAAAAATAAGAATAATAAAATTTATAATAATTGATTTATGAATTAAAAAAAACAAATTAATATATGGTAATGTAGGAAAATGAAACTTTAAATAGTTTATGGTTAGTAATTGTAGAATAAAAGAAGGAAGAAATCAATTAGGATTTAATTTAATTTGAATGATATAGACATTAAATGAAATCAGAACCAACTTATTTTTTTTTAAATATTAATTTATATCTAAGCTTGACTCCGAAGCACGAATTTTTGCCACATAGGATTTCGAAGCATGAGACTATGCCACTTAGGCTCAACACATTCTGCAATTATATACAAGGTGAACCATCAGGATTTGGTAATGAAGGGGGTGAATGGAGCCGTTTTTGTGTCTTGAGCGAGGGCAAAAAATAAAAGAGATTTGGTCATTTTAATATTTGAAAAATCAAATGCATGGTTAAGATACCTTATAATCGGTTTTTAAGTGCTCACTTGGGCTGAATTTGGTTCAACATTTGGGCCAATTTCAATCTCACAAGTTGGGCTAAAAAATAAGTCTCCAAGGTTCGGGTAAATTGCCTCAAGAACGAGTCGACAAGGATCGCAAACGATTCTACGCGATTGAATCGAAAATTACCGAACAAACTACCTAATAATTAAAATTAAACCTACCAAGTCATTCACATAAAGTAAATATAAGAGCAATCACATAAAAATATAAAGGCAAGCAATTAAATAAAATAAGGGCAAGAATAATAGGACGAGCACATAATAATATTCAAACACAAGCAAGAAATGATTGAAGTAAAAACAAGCAATAGAAATAAAGACGAGGAAATCATATAGGACGAAGGAAATCACATAAATAAAACGAGCACACAAAAAAATGAATAATTTCAAGCAATAATGGAATAAAAGCGAGCGATAATAAAATGCAAGCAGACAAAAATAATAATAATATGAGAAATCATATAAATCGAAAGGGGTGCTATATAATATCCATCCAAATCCTCATGGATTATCTCAAAGACTTTGGGGCTAAATCAGGACTCGAGATGAATGTGCAGAAATCGAACATTTACATGGCAAGTGTGGGCCAATTGGATCAAGCGGAATTCTTCAGGACACGCACCTATGCCTTTTCGCTATCTTCGTATTCCCCTTACAGCAGAAAGGGACACAATATATGGTTGGATGCTCTCTAAAGTAGGAGAACACATGATTTGTTATTAAGGATAAAAATTGTTTTGTTATTAAAGATAAATAATTAACTTCTTTTGATGAAAAATTGCGTTTATAACTTTTAAAAAACTGAATCGTTTTATTTTTTTTTTTCCAAACGATAGGAATTTTCATAAATAGCAACATAATGTCTAGTACACACAGTTATCCACACGGTTACAAGCCAAAAGCCGAAGGTAATAAACCAGAGAGCACTACTAACACAAGTAGGCTAAACATATACAAACCAAACATTAAAGGCAGGACATAGCTGGATCCTTTAATGAAAAAATAAGTAAAACCATAATACAAACAAGAGGCCAAACCACTGAACTACAAAGTAGACCTAGTTATGGACTCATAGTTTGCAGGAGCATCAAGTGCACTTGGTCTTTGTTTCTTGCCATTCTTTCAAAGTCCCTTTGACAATGTTGTGCTCGGGCCGCCATTTTTTCTCAAATACCTAAAGGTTTCGAGACTTCCAAAGCCACCATAATATGTAAGTTGTGAGTTCTATTCTTTCTTCAGTGGCTTTGGACTTATCCAAACAGCATATTGTTCCCCACCAGTCACTGAATTGAAAACTATCCACTTCAATCCCACCCCAGCTAACCGGTGCCATCTTCTACACCGTTCTTACTCTGGAACATGTGAGAAAAGTATGCTCAACAGTCTCTGGAGCTTTTCCGCAGCAGGGGCAGGTGGCATCAACATCAACTCCCTTTTTTTTTTTCAGATTTAGGTTCCCTGGCATGGAGTTGGTGTAGCACTTCCAAAGAAAATGTTTTAATTTGCCTTTGGTTCTTATGCTCCAACTTCTGTGTCTTGCTTGTTGGTTTCTGATAGCTGTGCTGCTTCCTTCTGCAATGTCAAGGGATTAAAATTTTCTGAGGAAAAGAAAAGCATAGGATGATGAGACTGAGAATCTGCCTTTGGTGTCAATGCTCCATCTCCACCTGTCAGCCAGAAAAGGATCAATTGTGTTGATTTTGAGGATTTCAGAGCTGTCCTGTGCCACAAAAATTTCCTTCACTTTTTGCTCATTCCAGGTGTTGTCTGCATTCGTGAGGTTCTTCACCCAGAGTTTCTTGTGGTCAGCTGCATCCTTGAACTGCAAAGGTCTTCCTCTGATACCAGGGACCCAATTAAAATCTTGCAGTTGGACAGTTGCTCCATTTTTTATGTTTACAGTTAAGCCTTCTTTTAGGATCCATCTGACTTTTAGCCATGATCTCCATAGCCGAGAGGAGTTCTGTTTCTGAGTAGCTTCAAAGATGGAAGAGTTAGGGAAATATTTGCTTTTAAGAATTCTACTCATAAGGAGATGTGGCTGTGTTATCACTCTCCAAATTTTCTTTACCAACATAGCATCATTGAAGAGAGATAAGTCCTTAAAATTAAGCCCACTCTGCTTCTTTGTAAGAGTCAATAAGTCCCATCTCTTCCAATTGATTCCACTGTGCTGCTCATTGTTCTTCTTCCACCAGAAATTTGCAATGATGCCTGTCACTTCCTTGCATATGGCAACTGGCAGTCTAAAGCATGACATAACAAACAGTGAAAGTGCATTCAGAATAGATTTGACAAGTACCTCCTTCCTAGCAGATGATAGGTACTTGTTTTTCCAGCTGAGCACCCTTTTCCTAACAGCCTCAGTCACAAAGCCAAAGACTTCCTTTTTTGACTTACCAATGCCAAAAGGTAGCCCTAGATATCTTGAGGAGTTCTGCACTTGAATACCAGGAAAGAAGTGGCAGACTTATTGTTGCATTAGTGTACTGGAGTTCTTACTGAAGAAGATGGAAGATTTGGAAGTGTTAACCTTCTGTCCTGAAAATTTCTGGTAGCAGTCAAGAATTGATTTGATGGCTCTAGCTTGATATCCATCTGCTTTACAGAAAACTATAGAGTCATCCGCAAAGAGGAGGTGTGTTAGGATAGGAGCCCCTTTGGCTAAAGATAGACCCCTAAAAATTCCCCTATCCACAGCAGCTGTAATCATAGCAGAAAGGACTTGAGAGACAATGATAATCAAGTAGGGGGACAGAGGGTCCCCCCTGGCTTAAGCCTCTCTGCGCATTGATGTATCCACTAATGCTGCCATTAAGAATGAAGGAGAAGGAGACAGTAGACACACACTCCATAATCCAGTTAACAAATTGAGCTGCAAAACCCATTTTAAGCATAGTCATTCTGATACATTTCCACTCAATTCTGTCAAATGCCTTCATCATATCCAGTTTGATAGCCATAAAAGAATGCTTGCCTGTGTGATGCCTATTTAGGAAATGGATACCCTCATTTGCTATGACCACATTGTCAGTTAATTGCCTCCCAGGTAAAAAAGCAGATTGACCTTCATGTATGCAGCAATGAAGACAGTTTCTAAGTCTACCAGCAAGAATTTTAGAAATGAGTTTGTAGACTACTGCACATAAACTAATGGGTCTGTTTTTAGTTTCTTTCTCTCTGGGAAAATGCTTAACTACTGGAATCATACCCTTATAACATTTAGGAACAAGAGTTATAAGGGTATGATTCCAGTAGTTAAGCATTTTCCCAGAGAGAAAGAAACTAAAAACAGCTTCACACAAGTCTTGCTTAATTAAAGGCCAAAAATGCTGGAAAAATAGGGCAGGCATGCCATCAGAACCTGGAGATTTAGAAGGATTCATGGAAAAGAGTGCCTGCTTTATCTCTTCTTCTTCAACTTGGGCCAGAAGCTCTGAGTTAATTGAGTCTGAGATGGTATGTGGCACATCCTGAAGAATACTCTCACCCCCAGAAGAGCCTTTAGTGGTGAATAAGCTGTTGTAGAAGTCTTCCACATGCTCCTGGATTGCTTCTTTAGTATCACAAACATTCTGCTGCTCAGTAACAAGTCTGGTGATAGCATTGAGTCTCCTTCTTTGCATAACCCAGGCATGAAAGAAATGGGTATTTTGGTCTCCCTCTTTGAGCCACTGGACTGTAGCTTTTTGCTGCCAAAAGAGTTCCTCAGATAGGTTTGATGTGTCCATCTCTTTTTGAAGCATATCCCATTCTTCCCAGTCTCGGTTCCCCCCTTCCTCTCTCATTTCCTCAAGTCTGAGAGAAATTCGCCTGACTTTTGATATGTGGTCTGCCCTGAAGTTTTTGCTCCATCTAATCAGAGCCTCTCTGGTTTTTTTTATCTTCTCTTTGAGTATGAAGAGAGGTGTGCCTTCTTGATTTCCATTCCAAGCTGCCTGCACAACTTCATCTAGCCCATCCCTTTTTATCCATCTTTTATCAAAATGGAACCTGCTCCTGGGGTTGGTAGTTGTTGGATCATATTCAAGGAGAAGGAGGTGATGGTCAGAAGAGCTTTTAAAGAAAGAAGTTTCTTGTGTCCCTGGATAAGTTCTGAGCCATTCAAGAGATGCATAAGCTTTGTCCAGTGCTTCTTCTACATAACCTTCTTGGTCCCTATTGTTACCCCAAGTGTAGGGGTATCCCTTTCTATGCACTTCCCCCATCCCCATATTGGCAATGAAAGTCTGGAAACCCAAAATACTAGCTAGTGTTCTTTTCCTGCCCCCTTTTTTGTCATCCACATTTGCCAAATCGTTACAGTCCCCAATCATGCACCAATGATCACCCCAATTGCCTTTTTTAGCTTCCAGTTCATTCCATTGATTCTCTCTTAGTCTCTTATCAGTTCTGAGGTAGACAAAGACTATCCATCTGAATTGATCCTGGTGTTGTGTTCTGTATTCAACCTCAAAGTAGAAGTTGTCACTGATGATTTGATTAATCTCCACTTCCCTACTCCAGGCCAGGAGTAGCCCTCCACTCAGTTCCCTTGGTTCTACAGTTTTATGCCTCTCAGAGAAGCCTAGTTTTTTACAAACAGTTAAAACAAAAGGATTAGTATTTTTTGTTTCTGATAGGAAAATAAAATGTGGGTGATGGGATTTTAAAGAATCCCTCAACTGGGAAACTGTAGAGGCCCCACCCAGGCCTCTACAATTCCACACCATAGCTTTCAGGGTTCACTTTGGGGCCATTCAAGGCTGGCCTTCTCCATCTGGGATGAGTGTGCTTTCAGTTTTTTATTATCTGATTCCTCTGGCATTGAGTCTTCTTGGACAGTAGACAAGGTTTTGAGCAATTCTTCCTCTTTTGGTTCCTTGATCCTGGGTTGTTAGGTCTTCAGTTAGATTTCTCTGTAGCCTGCCTTCTTTAGCTCCAATTCTTTTCCATGTTCTCTGCTTGGGCCTTTGAGTGTCCATAGGACTTGCCAACAATGGTTCAGTGGGAGAGATATATTGTTCAGTACCTCCCTTTTGAGAGATGTTTAGAGAGGGGCAGTTTTGTTCATATTGCACTATCTCTTTTCCAAGCTCCTTTTGCTGTGGTTCAGTTGATTCACACCTTCCATGATAGCTTTGAATTTCTTGCCTAGAGGAACTGGATTCCACTAGACTAGCTTTTCCATGTGATTGGTGTTGATGATGGCCATGGTTTTCTGCTATGTCTGTGAGGAGTCTTAAGCTGTCTGATTCCTTATCTGTTGGTGTGTCTTGCTCCTTATTAGTGTCAGTGGATGGTTCTGGGTTTCTATCTGCTGATCTGCTTTGTGGACTCGAGGTGGTACTCATTTTTGTATCTCCTGCCCTTAACCATTCTCCATACTGTCCTTGTTTGATGTATCCTGAGACAATATCCTGAATTTTCTTTTGGCATTCCCTGTCCAAATGACCAATTTCTCCACAGTAATAACAAAGCTTAACCAGTCTTTCATATTTGAAGCTCACTGTAGAGGTTTCATCTCCCAGCCTTATGGATGTACATCTTGGGATGGATTTGGTGGTATCAACTGTAACCAGGAGTCTAAGAATTCTTCCTCCTGCTCCCATAGCATTGGTGATGTTAACATTCCCAACTCCTTTGAAACCCTTGCCTATTTTGATCCCTACCTCCAGGGTTAACCAGTCTAGGGGTACATTATAGACTTGCACCCTGATATAGCCACATAAGGATAACCCGATTCGAAAGCTCCTTACTCGACCAGCGAATCACTCGAACTACTCGCATGTCGACATGACTCCGTCGACATGCTCAAATCGACTTCCCTAAGGCCGATTCCACTGAGCGATCAAGAAGAGGCGGAAATGGGTCTAGTCGACTCTCGCAAATCGACCTTAATCTATCGACTTTCACTAGTTGACATCAATGAAGGAGGAGCAGCAAGAGTACAGCGCCTGAGCATCTCGATATCCCAAGTCGACTCTTGGCAGTCGACTGAACTAAGACGACTCTCTGAAGACGACTTTGCCTCATAGTCAAGCGTAGCCTCCGAATCCGTACATATCTACGAGTCGACTCCCTAGCTCTCGAGGTCAACCTCACATACCATGAATAACGAAGATGTGATGACGACTCATCACACTTGTAATATGCTTGAAGTTCCATACATTATAAAGGATAAGAAGGAATCTGTTGATGACTCAGCAACAAGGGGAGACGAATCGACCAAGGCATTTTGGACCTTCCAGGTCCACCGACTGGGGCATTTTGGGCACTTCAAGTAAGTATTCCCTCCTATATAAAGGAGATGAGGTAACCCCAAAACCCTAACTCTCATTCATTCCCACTCGCCCCATAGCTGCTGCGCAGCATCTCTTCATCACTCTCATATTGACTTGAGCGTCGGAGGCTCTACGGCGGAAACACCTCCGGCGTTGAGTTTTTGCAGGAATCTCACGGTCTAGAGACGGTTGAGAAGCGGTTCAAGCAGATCTGAGCTCACAACAGCCGGTTTACTCCAGATCTGGAAGTAGACCCATCATATTGGCGCCGTCTGTGGGGAGTTCTTGAAGGAAGGAAGAGCTTCACACCCAGCTCCGATCTGTTTCAATGGCGGAAAAGGAAGGATTGCAGAGGAATCTGAACGAGGAGTTCAGAGGGGCGTGGATGGACAAGAGGCCACCACCGCTCTCCACCACCAAACACCCCGTAATGCAGATGATGGGAATGCCACCTTTCGAAGGACTTCCACCACCAGGACTGACGTTGGGCGGAGAAACGCCTGTGACTCCAACCGGCGTGAAGCTGCAAGTGTTGACCCAGGCAGGAACAAGTCAAAACCCTAACCCAGATGGAGAGAAGGAGCCAACGGAGGTGTCTTGACGCGAGGGAAAACAGATACAGGAGGTACCGGAACAGACACAACCCCGCGTCCAGGAACAGACTTTAACAATGACGAGGAGTGAAGCCGTGGCTGCCCAGATGAAGCAGATGGCGCAGGTCGAACAGCAGCCTCGAGTCGAGTGCCCACCACCCCGGGTCGAGCACCAGCCCCGTGTCAAGTACCCCCCTCGAGTCGAGCAGCAGCCGCATGGCGAGCAACAAGCCCAGTCGAATGTACAACAGAACAGAAGGGTAGATGAAGAGGAATCCTCCATTCGAACTGTTAATCCCCAGGCGAGGGACGAGACGTTAGAGCAACTACTGGCACAAGTTCGCGACTTGCAAGCTCGAGTTGATGGAAGGAAGAGCAGAGGAGCAAAAGAACACCCCTTCTCGCAGCAAATCCTGAGAGCCGATTTACCCAAAGGCTTCAGGGAATTGAACATATGGTATGACGGTACCACAGACCCATCTCGACATCTGAGGAGTTTCAAAAATATGGCAGTACTGCATCGCTACAGCGACTCCGTGCAATGTCGCGCTTTCTTGACAACTCTAACAGGGTCCAGGACTGGTTTCATCAATTACCGGCCGGGTCGATTAGGGATTTTGACGGTTTCAGCTCGAGCTTCCTTAACCAATTCGCAAGTGTGAGGGTGCAAGAGAAATCTTACCTCTCGTTGATTAGCATGCAACAGAAGAAGGGCGAGTCGTTGCGGGAGTATGTGGCAAGGTTTACCAAGGCGTGCGTCGAATGCCCAACAACGACAGAGGAAATCAAATCGGGAGGACTGACGAGGGGATTACTACCGGGGTTGTGTAAATACTCTTTGGCCAAGCGACCTGGTAGAAGTTTCGAGGACGTTTTGGGGAGGTGTGCCAAATACATGAATGTCGAGGAGGCCGAAGCCGACTACTTGCAAAGTGTGAAAATGTCTCAAACCGACAGTCGAGACGACGAGAAGAAAAAGAAGGGCCAATCGACAGGAGATAGGAGGGGATCCCCGAGGGCTGATAGGGGTGAAAGCAGATCTAAGGGATGGAGACCAACTCAATATACACCCCTGTCGGCTCCCCACGCAAGAATTCTGGAAGTTATGGTAAGGGAAATCCGCGACGACGTGGTGAGATGGCCGCGGACGAGGAAGGACGGACCCATAAAGCCCAAAAGCAACTTGTACTGTCGATTCCACAAAGATTACGGGCACAACACTGACGATTGTCGACACTTGAAGGACGAAATTGAAAGGTCGATAAAGGTAGGCCACCTGAAGGAGTTCATATACAAAGATCGGGAGAGGTCGAGCAGGAGACGAGAAAGGAGCAAGAGTCCTCGCAAGAGGGCGAGATCACCAGACAAAGAGGAATTCCCACCAAAAAGAGGGGTCATTAACATGATTTTCAGAGGGTCGACTGATGGAGATTCCAATCAGGCAAGAAAGGCCTATGCTCGAGGCCGATATGCGAAAGTCGAGGTGCAGCAGGTCGACGAGAGTGGACCGGTAATGAACTTTGGACCGGCGGATGTGGGTGAAGTCGAAAGGCCGCATAACGACGCCTTGATATAACAGCGCAGATATCGGGATACGAGGTGCAAAGGGTGTTTATCGACACCGGGAGTTCCGTGAACGTGATTTTCTATGAATGCCTCAGGAGAATGGAACTTGACATTGAACTTACACCCCTACACACATCACTCTTCGGATTCAATGGCTCGGAAGTCGCTCCCCTAGGAGAAACTATGCTTGCTGTCGTCCTGGGGGAAGGCGACTTGAGGAAGGTGAAAATGGTGAGATTTGTGGTGGTCGATGTCGAGTCGGCCTATAACGTAATCCTAGGGAGACCAGCGCTCAATGCATTTCAAGCAGTCGTGTCGACCTATCACATGAAGTTGAAGTTCCTTGTGGGAGATCAAGTGGGAGAGGCTCGAGGGGATCAGAAGTTGTCGAGAACCTGTTACCAAATCGCGGTCAAAACCAATCAACGTGCTGAGATCAAAGAAGGCAAGAAACCAATGACGAGCGAAAAGAGGCCGAGAGGGAGTGACCTCGAGCCCCACGGAGAATTGATGGAGATTCAAATTGGAGAGTCAGAAGACCAAACCACAAAAGTCGGGAGAGAATTGGAGGACGAATTGCGAGAGCAGTTGGTGGGGTTGCTAAAAGAATTCAGGGACATATTCGCTTTCTCTCCCGAAGAGTTAACAGGAATCGACCCGGAGGTTATGGAGCACAAACTCAATGTCGACCCCCTCAGAAGACCTGTGAAGCAACAACTCAGGCACCACGGCGCTGAAATCGACAAAGCCATCGAAGTCGAGGTGGATAAATTACTGAAGGCCAAAGATATCAAGGAAATCCAATTCCCCGAGTAGATATCCAACACGGTAATGGTGAGGAAGGCATTGAACAAATGGCGTATGTGCATCGACTTTCGTGACTTATACCTGGCGTGTCCTAAAGATCATTATCCTTTGCCGAGAATCGACCAGCTAGTCGACTCCACGGCTGGTTGCGAGTTGCTGAGCATGATGGACGCATCCCAGGGATACCACCAAATCCCCCTGGCCCCGGAGGATCAAAGTAAAGTGAGTTTTGTGACGAGCAAAGGGACATACTGCTATGTCGTCATGCCTTTCGGCCTAAAGAATGCAGGAGCAACATACTAGCGACTGATGGATCGAATGTTCAAACCCCAGATTGGTCGGAATATGGAAGTATATGTCGATGATATCTTGGTGAAGAGCAAGTCCTCGACTTCACACCCAGACGACTTAAGGGAAACATTCAAAACCCTTAGGACGTTTGGGATGAAGTTGAATCCGAGCAAATGTGCCTTTAGAGTAAAGGCAGGACGATTTATGGGTTATGTCGTCACGGAACGAGGGATTGAAGTGAATCAAGATAAGGTGAAGGCTATACTCGACATGGCCCCACCATGAAACGTTAGGGAAGTGCAAGTGCTAACAGGGAGGATTGTAGGCTTGAGCAGATTCATTGCTCGAGCGGCAGAGAGAAGTTTTCCTTTTTTCAAATTACTCAAGAAGAAGACTGTTTTCAAGTGGAGTGATGAGGCGCAGATGGCCTTTGAAAAGTTGAAGGAGTTTCTGAGCGAGCTACCCTTACTGACCAAACCGGAGCTGGGTGACGAGTTGATATTCTACGTCTCGGTAGGGGAGTTTGCTTTGAGTTCAGTATTACTGCGGGAGGATGGAAGTTCTCAATATCCAATATATTATACGAGTCGAGTACTTCAAGGAGCGGAGGCGAGATACCCCGAGGTCGAGAAAGCCGCCCTGACACTAGTCATAACAGCCAGAAAACTGAGGCCTTATTTTCTGAATCACACGATAGTGGTGAGAACAAATTTCCAACTGGGAGAAACATTGGGTCGACCTACTGTCTCAGGTCGACTCGTAAAGTGGGCTGTCGAGTTGAGCGAATATTCTATCAAATACGAGCCGAGGCGAGCCATTAAAGCCCAAGCTTTAGCCGATTTCATTCAGGAAGGCACCAAAGGAGAGGAAAGGAAATGGATAATGCATGTCGACGGGTCTTCCGCGGCCAAAGGATCTGGTCTAGGAGTCGTCCTCGTATCCCCCGAGGGCGCGCAGCTCGACTTCGCCATCAGAATGGGATTCAAGGCCTCAAACAATGAAGCCGAGTATGAGGCACTTATCACGGGGATTCAACTGGCAATCGGTGGCGGAGCAACAGAGATCGCAGCACATTCCGACTCGCAGCTCGTCGTCGGACAGGTGTTGGGAAATTGTGAGATAAAGGAAGATAGAATGATGAAGTATGTCGAGGAAATCCAAAGCCTCATACAAGGATTGGAGAAATTTGAATTAATACAAGTCCCGCGAGAAGAGAACAAGCGAGCCGACTGGCTCGCTAGGATTGCGAGCTCGAATGAAGGAAAAATGAGAAATCACATCACTACGATGCACCTCGAGGGGAGTGTCCTTAACGAAGCCATGGAAATCGACGAGAAGGATGATTGGAGGAAATCGATTCGCGAACTCTTGCAGGGTCGAGTCCCTGCATGAGACAAGCAGGAGGCGGAAAAGGCGGCTCGATATTTAAGCAAGTACTTCGAAGTCGATGGGATTCTATACAAGAAGTCGATAGTCGGACCTCATTTGAGATGTGTTTCCGAAGAAGAGGGAGTTCATGTTCTAAGACAAATTCATGAGGGATGCTGCGGAGCACACGTCGGGTCTCGAGCCTTAACTGGCAAAGCTCTGCGAGCAGGCTACTATTGGCCAAAAATTCGAGCAGCGGCCGAACAGTTAGTCCAGAAGTGCGAGAAATGCGAGCGCCATGGCCAAATCACTCATATCCCTGCTGAGTATATGACGACTATCAACTCTCCAATCCCCTTTGCACAATGGGGAATCGACTTGGTAGGTCCGCTGCCGATGGGGACGGGACAAAGAAAATTTCTGGTGGTCGCAGTCGACTACTTCAGCAAGTGGGTCGAGGCGGAACCCTTGGCACGAATCACTGAGGAAAAGATGATACAATTCTTGTTCAACCATATCTATTGTCGATTTGGAATTCCGAAGGTGTTAATCTCAGACAATGGAACCCAATTCCAAGGAAAGCGGATCCAAGCATGGTGCCTCGACATGGGAATCAAGCAGAGATTTGCGTCAGTCGCACATCCACAAGCAAATGGGCAAGTCGAAGTTACTAATCGAACTATCCTCCAAGGATTGAAGAAAAGATTGGAAAAAGCGTCGGGAGCTTGGGTCGACGAGTTGACAACAGTCCTATGGGCCTATAGGACGACTCCAAGAAGTTCGACGGGACAATCCCCGTTTCACATGGTCTATGGGATGGATGCGTTATTGCCGATTGAAGTCGACCTCGATTCCCACAGATCGAAGTTCTACGAAGAAGGGAAAAACAAGGAGATGATCGAAGAAGCCCTAGACCTAATTGAGGAAGGTCGAGAAGAAGCCTGGGTGCGATCTGTCGAGTACAAACAAAAGATGCGAGCAGCCTTCGACAAGAAGGTCCGAACCAGACGATTCCAAGTGGGGGACCTCATCCTCAAACGAGCCGACGCTCTCAAACATGTCGGCAAGCTCGAAGCTAACTGGGAAGGGCCCTACACTATCACAAAGGTGCTCGAGAGGGGCGCATATGAACTCGAGGATGGAGAAGATCGACAACTCCCGCGATCCTGGCATGTGATCCATCTCAAATGCTTTTACGCTTAAGGCAATATTTCGACTTACTTTTTGTATTGAACAATATCTGAGTTGAATTCAATGATGAAATGAATCTGTTTGATGCTTCAATTATGTTTCTTACATTTACACGTCGACTTCAATATGATTGTATGAAAAATCAAATTTTTCAAAACGGCTATGAAGCCGACTAACTTTGCAACGATTTTAAATCAACTAACACAACTACGAAGTTGTAAAAATTCTCGAGCGGAATCTTGAGCAGGCTACGAAGCCTTCGACTACGAAGTCAACTAACACAACTACGAAGTTGTAAAAATTCTCGAGCGGAATCTCGAGCAGGCTACGAAGTCCTCGACTACGAAGTCGACTAACACAACTACGAAGTTGTAAAAATTCTCGAGCGGAATCTCGAGCAGGCTATGAAGCCCTCGACTACGAAGTCGACTAGCACAACTACGAAGTTGTAAAAATTCTCGAGCGGAATCTCGAGCAGGCTACGAAGCCTTCGACTACGAAGTCGACTAACACAACTACGAAGTTGTAAAATTCTCGAGCGGAACCTCGAGCAGGCTACGAAGCCTTCGACTATGAAGTCGACTAACACAACTACGAAGTTGTAAAGTTCTCAAGCGGAATCTCGAAGCAGTCTACGAAGCCTTCGACTACGAAGTCGACTTCAACAACTGCGAAGTTGCACTCTTAGAGTGAAGTCCTGGCCTCGCAATGTGGCTTTCGATTGCGAAAAACGACTAACGTAAAGAATGACAATCTCATACATATTTAACACACATTTACACAACGACACACCTAAGAAGCTGTTCAAATCGTTGCTCGACTTCGACCAGCTCGCAAGAAGGATTGGGGAGAAGACAAGTTGAAAAACTTTGTTTCACAGCTAAGGAGTTGTTCAAACCGTTGCTCGACTTCGACCAGCTCGCAAGAAAGGTTGGGGAGAAGATACACAGGAAATAGCAGCAAAATAATTTGAAACACAACTAACACAAGCAATGAAAGGAAAAGAGAAGTTCATATTAATATGAAAATTCATTACAATATCAGTCGTCTCGACCTTTACATAACTCGAAAATAGGTCGAGAACGACGGAAAAAAAAAAAAAAAAAAAAAGGAAGGGAAAAGAAGAAATGAACAAAGAACAGCACAGCCCCGGGACAAACACCGCCAAGACTCGGCATCCGACTTCTCAGCGGCGTCATCCCCATCCTCCACAATCGTGGCAGTCTTCTCTGCCTCCGCATCCTTGTTGACAAGCGGCTCAGTGCCCTGTTGCTCGACATCCCCCGTCTCGACTTCCTCCTCACGACTAGCACCACTTGTCCCGATTAGTTCGATCGGACCAGACAAGGAGGTGGGATGAACCTCGAGTTGCGTGCTCAAGCCAGCCTTACGGATGGCCCAAGCCTCGAGTCCCGACCACCATGAATAATCGTCGGGGAGAGAGTCGTCGCCCTCGTAGCCCTCGGTGTAGGGAAGCGTCTCCTTAACCGCCTCGCGGTCGAGCTTCCCCTCGAATTCGGACCCCGATACCACCGCCTCCCATGCGGAAAAAGTATGCTCGAAGTATTGGAGGGTGGCGGGGCAGAGCTTGTCGAGAAAGGCGGGAGAGTTGCAAAAGGCCTTGACGACCTCCTAGCGGTAAGTCTCAAGGAAGACGGCGCCCATTGGGGACTTCAAAAACGTCCTGCGCCCCTCCTCGACGCCATTCTCCCTCTCGACCACGGCCTCGTCACGAGCCTTGTCGAGGTCGGCCTTAAGCTTGTCGTTCAGGTGCCGGAAAACGGCCTTATCGGCCTTCAGCTTGTCGACCAGGGCCTTCGAGGCCTCCAAGTCTTCTTTCAGCGTCTCGATTTCCTGGCGCTGAGCTTCGCATTTGTCCTCGAGGGACTTAGTGGATGCAAGAGGAGCCTTGCTCGTCTCCTCGAAGCAGGGGAGCGCCGCGGCCAGGAACTGCGAAAGAACATGGAAAACAAATAAGATTAGATGAACCAAATTCAAGGGAAGCATGACGATAAGAGAGTTTAAAGATAAGAAGATTACCCGAGAGAGGCACAGAACGGCATAGTTCGAGCGCTCATAGAGATTCCCCTCGACGCGCTCCTTGTCAACGTCGGGGATAGTAGAGTGGAGGTACTGGGCCACCTGATAGGGCTCAGGGTGGTTCCAGAGTCGAGACGGCATTTTGACCGTCACGTCTTGGACAGTGATTGGGGCCTTGGCGGGCTTCTCGACCGCCTTCCCTTTCCCTTTCTCGACCTTGCGGCGCTTCAGGTCGTCTGGGATCAGGACGACGGCCCGGTCATCTTGAACCCGCTTGCGGGAGCCAGAGCCCGACGGTTTGTTCTGGGCAGCACCAGGGTTCTCGACCCTGGACTTCTTCGCAGCAGTCGACTCGACTGCCGCACCAGCTGGACGCGAGGGAGGCGGAGCAGAGCCACCCACCGGCTTCTCGGCCGGTTGTTTCTTGAGCTCGAAACATTTAAGTGCCTTGACTAAAATAACAGAAAAGAAGTTAGTATATGAAGAACACTTAAATCACGATTCGAATGATCAAAGTTTACAAACAGTTACACGAAGGAAGTATGTTAAGAAGCTTACGGGGGTCATCGAGGCGAGGAAGGTCCTCGTAGATGACGATGCGAGCATGATTGACCAATTCACGGTCCTTTATTAACTGACGAGCACTATACGTATGCTTATTGAGCTCCGCCAGCAGAGTAGCGAACTCGTCAGAGTGGGGCCATTTATTCCGTTTCACCTTCGAGGTGATCCATTTATTCACAAAGGGATACGTGCCAGGAGCGGGTCGAATGAAAACAAACTCCGACTTCCACTCGGTGACATTTGATGAAAAATCGTCAAGAAAGGTGACGCCGGCCCGACAACCCAGGCAGTGAGCGCCTTTGGAAAGTCGATAGCCATAGCAGTAGAAGAAAAATTCGGGCGAAAAGAATTTGAGTATTATTCGGGAGACGACTATAAAAGCTATCATAATACGGATAGCATTCGGAGAAAATTGGTTTATGGGGATATTATACATGTTACTTATTAGCAAGAGCTCGTCTTGGATAGGGAAGCGAAGGCCGAAGACGACTTGGTCTACAAAAAACGTATGGCAACCAGGAGGAGGATGAGCGAAATCGTCATTAGGACCTGGGGCGACTAACTCCCAGTCGGAAGGAAGCCCGCTAAACTTCCTGAAGCCCTCGACCTCGGCTGCAGAGGCATAACAAAAAGGATTTAAAACAGCTAACCTAGCTAAGGGACAAGCTATTGATACAACATTTTGAGAATTAAGAAGTGGAACAATTAGTGGTACAGATACAGGGCTGGTTCTATAAACAGGGATGTCTAATAACCTAAGAGGAATACCTCGAGGAATAAGATCAAGACGAGGAGGATTTCCTCGAGAAGGACTCTTAACGATGTCGACTAAACCGCCCTCCAAGAGCGCTTGGTCATGCAACTCCCAGTCGACAGAAGAAGCAGTGGCGAGAGGAGGAGAAGAACGGGAGGGTAGCGAAACCATCCTATAGCCGGTCACCTCGACGGAGTCAGAGCTAGAGCCCTCGTCGGCTAGATGGGTATAGTTGTTGATCTGTTGACCGAGGGAGCCGGATAGGGGGGACGAGTCGGAAGCTAAGGAAAGAAAAAGGAGGAGAAGGTCGAAGTTAGTAAAGTCACGAGTAAGGGCCTACAAGATCGAATTAGGACGACTCGCAATAATCAATAGAGGGAGAAAGAACAAAGAAGGGGCAATCGCTATCGGTATCTCGACCTAAATAAACTAGTAAGTCGACCTTAGTCGACTCGAAAAGAGAAAACTGAAGAAAGAAGGCCACTAAGTCGACAATAGCCGACTTAGCGACAGGTGACAGTCGACTGCTCATCGGCAGCCGACGACTGGCAAAAAACAATAAGTCCTAGTAGAATATGCGCGTAAAAAGATCCAACGCAAAACTCACGGGAAGTTCGTGAAGAACACGAAGAACACACAGAAATTCCCAAAACCCAGAAAAAATTGAAAAGGGAAAAAACCAACGAAAATACGAAAAGTAAAAGAGAGAAACAAGACTTACACATGATGCTTGGGCGAGTTCGGAGAAAACGTTAAGTTGCCGGAAAGAGAGATAGCCGGAGAAGCTGGAGACCGAGGAACGCCGGAGAGTTGGAAGCAGTTAGAAGTTTGAGAAATCGAAAGCGTGAAAAGCCATAAGAGGCCCACTCGTAATGTATTTATACATGGGGGCAGTAGATGCGGACCGTTGGATCAATAGTAGAACCAACGATCCAGATGAAGCGCAGAATTCGAGGAGTCGGCGATGGAGGTGACGCGCGTCACTTTAGGGTTTCGAAATTTGAAATTTGAAATGGGTCTGTCAGAATGTCAGACTTATCCAAAAAGGCAATCATGAGTTTGAGGTGCGCCCGAATTTATTGACGAGACGAGTTTCCAAAAAGGGGCCAACACGAGCGAGACTGGTAGGAAAGCGACACAATTATACTTCACCAAATTTACTCTTAAGCAGTCGACTGCTTAGAGTAATTTTTGGGGGGGACTAGATGATATAGCCACATAAGGATAACCCGGTTCGAAAGCTCCTTACTCGACCAGCGAATCACTCGAACTACTCGCATGTCGACATGACTCCGTCGACATGCTCAAATCGACTTCCCTAAGGCCGATTCCACTGAGCGATCAAGAAGAGGCGGAAATGGGTCTAGTCGACTCTCGCAAATCGACCTTAATCTATCGACTTTCACTAGTTGACATCAATGAAGGAGGAGCAGCAAGAGTACAGCACCTGAGCATCTCGATATCCCAAGTCGACTCTTGGCAGTCGACTGAACTAAGACGACTCTCTGAAGACGACTTTGCCTCAAAGAATTAGTCAAGCGTAGCCTTCGAATCCGTACATATCCACGAGTCGACTCCCTAGCTCTCGAGGTCAACCTCATATACCCTGAATAACGAAGATGTGATGACGACTCATCACACTTGTAATATGCTTGAAGTTCCATACATTATAAAGGATAAGAAGGAATCTGTTGATGACTCAGCAACAAGGGGAGACGAATCGACCAGGGCATTTTGGACCTTCCAGGTCCACCGACTGGGGCATTTTGGGCACTTCAAGTAAGTATTCCCTCCTATATAAAGGAGATGAGGTAACCCCAAAACCCTAACTCTCAGTCATTCCCACTCTCCCCCATAGCTGCTGCGCAGCATCTCTTCATCACTCTCATATTGACTTGAGCGTCGGAGGCTCTACGCCGGAAACACCTCCGGCGTTGAGTTTTTGCAGGAATCTCGCGGTCTAGAGACGGTTGAGAAGCGGTTCAAGCAGATCTGAGCTCACAACAGCCGGTTTACTCCAGATCTGGAAGTAGACCCATCACACCCAGAGGTCCAATTCCTCAAAGCAGCTATCAGATACTTTAATACCTTTCCTCCAATCTTTCAGCACTAAGTATTAATTTTCAAAGATCCAATTTGTACCTAGTCTGACTTTGTTTAAATCACCTCTATTCTCGAATATGAAGTGAAAAAAGTTTGGGCTGATTTCTCTTACCTCCAGTCCGTATTGAATTCTCCAGATGGCTGTCATGGCTCGTCGAAGGCCAAAGAGAGAAGCTCTACGTTGGCCAATGATTTTACCTACCAAGCTTCTGTTGCATTCCTCGGCACTAGCTTTAACATCATCTTGTGCTATGTCAATTACCAGGTTCTCCGTTCCAGCCAAGGAAAAATTTTTCAATCGGTTAGCCATTTCCTCTTCAAACCCTGGTTCTTGCTCGTTTTCAGTCATTCTGCTCCCCAATACTTATGCCTAATATGCTGAGTCCTCTGAGAACGACGATCTAAAACAAAAAACCGGTAGAATCCTCACTAGAGGTATGGAAGCCCTCAATCTAAGGAATGAATCGCCCTCATTCTAAGGAATCGCTGCTCCCACTTGAGAGAATCTGTGTAATCAGCTGAGTTATTGATAAATCAATTATTCTAAAATATTCCTCTTGATTAAATGATTATTTTGAAGGTGCAATAGAATATATTTTGGTATATTGTTAGTTACCAAATGAATAAGCACTCACCGTGATTTTTTTTATTAATGTTGATAAATAAGATTCTATTGTAACATGTGGTATATCATAATAAAATATCCATAACTAATTTTCAATTTTTATTTTGTAATTATACTTGTAATTTTATTGTCCATACTCAAATAATATTTTCTAAAAGCAAAACATATGTAATAGATACTTTTTGAAGACATGTTGTATGGTTAATTACCAAAAGAATATGAAATTTCAGTGATTCGTAATTAGTTTGATGAATAAGACTTTTATTGCGATAATTATTGCAAAATAATTTTTAAACTTGGTACCATTCTATTAATCTTTTATATGGTAAACCATTCTATGGTAAACCATTCTATTAATCGAATTGCACGATTTACAGCAGATATGTATTAATTTGATATTTATTTTTAATTTATAAATATTAATGTAATTTTTAATATTTTTTTAATAGTAAGTCAACCTATTTTATTACAGAATCAAAGTTACTATTTTATATTACTCTATCAACCTATTTCAATATATATAAATTAATATATAAATAATTTTATATATGTAATTTAAATGATATCATTCTGACAATTTGAGAGTAAAGAGCGTGTGTCATTTTAAATAGTTATCAATTATTTATTATTTATTGTACATATTATTTTTATAATTTTATAATAAAAGTACAAATACTTTTATGTTTTTATTTTTTGTTATATATAATTTTTTCTCAAACACAGAGCATGTTTGTTTATGAAAATTTTTCAAAAAAATTTCAACATTTTAATTCAACCACTTCTTTTAACTCAACTTTAACTCAACCCCACTATCATCAATATTATTAATATAATTAAATAATTTTAATCAACCATTCATACCCACCACATCAACCTTAATTCACTATTCATCCTCTCACATTATTTTAACCAACCATCACTTCAATCATCTCTCTCCTATTTTTACATGAAATTAATTTTAATTATTTTATTTTAAATATTATTTTAATATACCCACTAACAACTAACCATACCACTTTTTTTAAAATTAACCAAACCAAATTAAAAATTTCAAACAAAACCAAAAATTTTCATAAACAAACATGATCTCATGTACTATATTACCCAAAGAAAAAGAAAAGGATATAATATAAAAACATTTAAAAAAACACATCAATCCGTGGGAGGGAAATTTCAATAACGGCATTTTCCCATTCCCATTTCTGATTCCCTAGGGTTCTGTTGATTTCCTGTGCTCATGAAGACACAAAGATGAGCAACAAGGAGAACGTGGTGTGCGAGCCTGCCGGAGGTGAATTATCGGCGGAGCAGCGGGCTCGAATTTCCAATAGTTATAGAGCCGCCAAGGCACTCTTAGCCCGCAAACGCCCCAAGCTCGAGCCCAGCACCCTATCCGACCCCCTTTTAACCAATCATAAGTGAGTTCATGCTGATTCTGCAAATCTTTGTTTGTTTTTTC
>BKCP01006649.1:148488-162078 GCA_008636005.1 Striga asiatica | reverse complement strand
TTTCTGTGCGTGCGTGTGTATCCGAAATCCAGTTGCTTCAAGACAGCTAATTGATGTTTTTGGTTATTACTGTTTTTTGGTTATTGTTTGTTTTTCTGGGTTATTACCAATCATTTGCTTATAAGGTTTACCCTTTACTAATTTGGATAATCCATTATACTGATTATTTGATTTCAGTTAGTACTTTATATTTGTTGTGGATAGATGATTTAAATTGAATGAGTTTTATGATGCTTAAAGCTTTTCCATGTGTAGGCCTGGAGATGAGAAGGAAAGTCCAGTTCGAGTTGATGGAAATAAGAGGCTGCCTCTTTCTGAAATTTGTACAAACTTACCATCCCCAGTTTCGTTACAGGGTTGCAAGTTGTCCAATAGGAATGTCGACCTTCCAAAAAATGGAGTTAAGAATGAAATACTTCAAATTCCCGTCAGGCAATCTGGATGCAGTAGCACCAGATCATGTTTACAAAATGTGTCTAGCAGTGATACCAAATTGATTACAAATAGTAATTCAATAAGACCTCCAGACTCTCTTGATGAGAGGGAATCTATCTTGATATGTAGCTTGGATGATGATTTTGATGAGTCAATTTTCGAACAAATTGATGCTCTGTGTGAACAAAAATCATCTGGCAATTGTGAAAGAGGGGATGTTCCGTTGGCCACCATTGGAAATGAGACTGTTAAGAGTTGTGAGGAGGATATTCCCATCACATACAGTGATGGTAAAGACGAAACATTTAAATCTGAAGAAGATTCAAAATTTTCTGATGGAGGAATACGTGGAATCCAGGGATTGGATAAATTAAAAAATCCACGAGCCAAAAGCATGCCTGAGGAGTATGCAAAGTATATCCAGTCTCTGAATGATAAGCAGCAGGAAGCAGCGTGCAGTGACATTTCAGTTCCTTTAGTTATTGTTGCTGGACCAGGAAGCGGGAAGGTTTGCTCTTCTCCAATTTTTTTTTTTTTTTTTTAATTTTTTTTTTTTTTTTTTTATATTTTTTTCTCTCCAATTGCATCTCCCTTGCATTTCGGATTCTGATACTTATTATCAATATGACAGACATCCACCATGGTTGGGCGCATTTTAATGCTTTTACATGAGGTAATGCTGAATAATAAGTTGCTTCTCTTACTTGTGTTCATTAAGTATATGGCTTTAATCTTCTTGATTTCTGCTTTTAGCTTTAAACTTGAATGATCCTAGGGTATCAGCCCATCCAATGTTCTGGCAATGACGTTCACCACAGCTGCGGCAGCTGAAATGCGTGAGAGGATAGGAGCAGTTGCTGGCAAAGCAGCAGCAAAGGAGCTTACCATCAGCACATTTCACTCATTCTCTCTACAGCTTTGTCGTTTGCATGCTGATAAGTATGTATAAGTAAAATTCATTAACATGATTTATAGTTTCTGTATTGTTATCAGGAAATCGTTTTTGGTTGAAGAAATAAGCTTTCAATACATATCAAAATGAAACTGACGGTTTCATTTAAAAGATTTTGAAAGCCATAATCATGTGGAATTTTCATGGTTTAACAAGTGTTATTATCTCTCTCCGTGTATGTGTGTGCATATATATGTGTGTGTGTGTGTGTGTCCCAGTAGAAAGATACAATAAAAATATTAAAAAATAAAACATCGACTTGTTTGTTATTTAATGTTTGTTCACTGAAATCTTTTTGGTTCCTTTTATCGAAAAATATACCATGTCATAAACCGAAATCTGGATGATCTAGTGCAAGCAAATGCAGTCATTGACTCGACCTTGAGATCTTTTTATTGTTGAAACCTAACATATTTGTGTTTTACTCTGGCTCCAGGTTGTGATGTTTTCTCTGTTATGTTTTGCAATTATCATCTGAATCTCTAATTGCACATCATATACCTACTGTGATATCAACATGCTAAAGTGTCCAATGGCACTAGGTTAGGGCGTACTCCTGAATTTTTGATCTATGGGCATGGGCAACAGAGAAAGGCTGTCATAGAGGCTGTCCGCCTGTTGGAGGATGGAAAGAGATGCGCTAGTAATGGGCTTTGCAAATTCTCTGAGTTGTCTGATATTAATTCTCCGAAGCATTTTAAAGAGAAGTCAAAGAAATGGCTTAAGTTTGTAACTCAGGTAATCATGTCATTACCTTTATATTATTATATTTCTGAATGAGACTTTCATTCTGCTAGAGTTTGTTTATTTAGTGATGGAAGTCGGTCTTTTTTCGCTGGTTTGCACTACATGTAAGTTGGTACCAATAGATGTGCCGTTATGAAGATCCAGTACTGATGGTTTCAGGAAATTTCATAGCTCAAATGACCTCATTGTTCGGGTACATATGAAAAGTGGTTTTATATTTTCAGGCTAAAGCTGCTGGAAGATCACCAGAGGATTTTCGTAAAATGGGTGATGAGACAGGAGTAAGTTGCTGTCATGATAGTATCTTATTTGTTTTTTTTTTTTTGGGCTACTTTTTCATTTCTTTCGTCATTTTCTATCTTGTGAAATCTACTACAGGCAACTATTCTTCAGAACTACAGTGACATATTAAAATCTTGCAATGCCTTGGACTATCATGACTTTATTAGCTGCTCTGTTAAGCTACTGACTGATTTTCCAGAAGGTTTGTACCCTTTGAACATGTGAAACAGTAAAAAGTGAAGTTCATCATGTGTTGACTGTTGACTGTTTAACTTGATTATCTTCTGCTTTTAAATGAAGTTTTTGCGGACTGTCAAGAATCTTGGAAAGCAATAGTGATTGATGAGTTTCAGGACACAAGTGCAATGCAATATGGCTTGCTGCGTCTTCTAGCATCGCATAAACGCATAACTATTGTTGGTGATGAAGATCAGGTGGCTTTCATCCTGAGCACTTTTGAAATTGAAAACTGTAGAGAACATCGCCTGAATATACTCGTTTCTTAATTGATCGACCTATTATCTTGCAGTCAATTTTCAGTTTCAACGGTGCTGATGTTTGTGGTTTTGATTCATTTAGGAAAGATTTTCCGATGTACAAAGAGGTTAGGCTGATATTATGCATTTTGTTTCTTGAGTAACCTGCCTACTTGTCCTCCACAACTATAAAATATGAGGTGTCTTAATAGTGTTACTTTCCATCATTTATTTAGGTCAGACTAAACAAAAATTACAGGTCCACACGCTGTATAGTTGAAGCTGCATCTTTTCTTATACGAAATAATTCAAAGCGATGCATCTCAAAGAATGCAGTGACTGATAATTCTTCTGGATCAAAGGTAAACATCTTTAAAAATGATTTAGGTTTCCCATCCCATTCCATAGTGGCGAATGTTGATTTTTGAATTATGATATCAGATAACCATTAAGGAATGTTCCAACGAAGAAGCAGAGTGTGCGTTTGTGGTTGATAAAATATTGGAAATTGCATCAGATGGTTTATCTGACCAAAGGTGCTCCTATGGAAACATTGCCGTTCTCTACCGGAGGCAGGTTAAGTCAATTCCTGTTATTTATTAGTTCAGTTGCAAGCAGCACAAGTTAAGCTATTTGATTATCTTTTGACTTTGTGTAGTCTGTTTTCCAATGTATAGGTAACAGGGAAACTATTTCAAACGGCATTTCGTGATAGAAAAATTCCTTTCAACGTTCATGGTGTGGCTTTCTATCGCAAAAAGGTAGCAAATATTTGGTTTTTTTTGCTTGTGAAACTATATGTTGGTTTTATTATTTATTTATTTTTTGTATTTTCTTTTTTTGTTTGGGGTTGGGGGAGGACTTCTATATTATCAATCAGAATACTTCTTGTAATATGCTTAGTGTTGGAGATTGAACATTAACTATAGAAACCAATGTACTTTTGTAGTGTTGCCTGAAAAGGTTGAGTGTGCCAAGGTAGTGCAAAAACTCAACTGATGTCCCATTATTTACTAGTTTTCTAAGCATGATTCTTTTTTTTTTTTTCCCTTTTAAGAATTATAGTCTTGTTTAGAATTGAGATTGTAGATCATGGATTATAGATTAACTAGTAATGAAATTTTCTTGTAAATTAACCTTTTAATGACTTCCCTAGTTATGTTGGGTGGACTAGGCTTGCACATGTGAGGAATAACTTGTTTACCGAATTGACTGGTTCAGGTTAATTAGCAACACAGTGGAGCACGGAATCTATCTTTTCAGTATGTATACAACTTTAGAGGTGCATTTTATTAGGTAATATTTTTATGTTTGGATCCATTCTTGGAAGAAAGTAAACAAGGTGCTAAAATCCTTGATGATTGCGTGAGGTTCCTAAGCCTGGTTGTTCTAACCCGTTGGTAAAAACTTGTAATTTACTAGCTTATGAATATCCCAAGTCATGGCTTACCTCATATACACTGTGTTGGGGGAAGAATATCTTATGCATATGCTCCGCTCACATGGTGGTTCATCCTTATTGCAATTCATCTTTTTCATTAAGTGTTGTCCTATAACAGGTAGTCCGAGCCATTATTGCTATGTTGACTACGGCATTGCCAGGTTGTGATGATGGCCCATTTCGCCGAGTATTTAAGGCTTTACTTCCTTTTGATAAAGAAGAAATAAAGAAGGTGTTGCTAGTCTCACTGTCCAATATCCATTAATGCTAACTTCTAGTTTCTACTTATTTAATTCAAGCCTTAATGATTGGTCAATCACAGTCACATTAATTATTGATCCCTTCAGGTAATCCAACACATTGACAAAGTTTCAACTGTAAGGAAATGCAAGTTTATTTCAGCAGCATCTGACATATTTAGTGCAAAAGTATCTGGAACCTTTAGGAGGTTTGCTTTCTACTTCATACGGCAAATGAAAAATTCATTCTCTACATGCCTTGTTTGGATCTTTCAGCATAATAATATGAGTTAGACAGCGAATTATTTTAGGCTTGACATAAGTTAATGCTGTTCTGCTGCTTTCTAGGTAATTAAGTTTTCCTTTGGTAGTTGAAATTTATTTATTTACTTTTTATAATTCAACATGACATAATATTGAATTATGAAGCAAGTTAAAGCGAGAATCCAAAAGTTTTTCGACATTTTTGTTCATTTAATTAGTAGGTGAGCTCAAAAAAGCTTTAGCGCACAATTTGGACATGGCCTTTGGATACTCTAAGACAACAAAGATTCTTTTATTGGACAAAGGACAATAGAAAATCATGTGAAGGAAGGTCCTCCAACCACAACTCATGCAAAAGGTTATTTGATGCTAATTGGTGGTAAATCTAAATGGCCTGTATAATAAAACGTTCAGCAGCTGCTGCTTCATTAAGTGCATTCTTATATTCATATCATTTTCTCGAGGCCTCAAACTAAATATCACAAGTTTAAGAGTCAAAATATGCCTGATACTGTCACTTTTGGTTCATTGTATAGACCTAACTTATGGGTTTCCGCGTAGACTCATAGTTCAGTATGGTGAAATGGCGTATCAAATCATCAGAAAATGCATTCATTGATGTTAGGAGTTTATGTTTGTACCACATCAGTTAGTAGGTTGTTTTTGTGTATCAGACACCCTCTTTATTTGAGCTAGCTTTAGGTAATTACCTCTAACCCAAACCCCCATTTATCAGTTGATTAATATTACTTTGTGTCTTATGCTCTTGCAAATATTTTGTTTAACGATAGCATCTATAGCATTGTTACATTGCCATATTATTATGATTCTTGTGGAATACTAACTATGACCTTCGGCTGAATTTACTCACTCTTTAATTGTTTAGTTTCTTGTGAGATGCAATATATTTTGTTTATATCATGGTTATAGGAGCCAGCTGACGCAAGGACGAAAGGTGTTGCACACTCTGGACATTATATCAAAACTTGTTTGCAGGGTAAGTCGGCCCTGATGAGTTTGACTGGTGTATATGCTAATGTGTCAATAGAATCCTGGAAGATTACTAGTTGCATTGGTTTTCTTTCGGGGTGTTCCTTCTCTCTCTCTCTCTCTCTCTCTCTCTCTCTCTCTCTCTCTCTCTCTCTCTCTCTTTTCTAAAATAAAAAAACATTGGTTTATGCCTGCAAGGATTTCAGATCATCCTTGTTTATGAATGGATGTTTAAGTTGATCCAGTCCAGTTGCGACTTGTGAACACATTAAATGATTTCTTTTATCTATTCTTAAAATGTTACCAATAGATGTATTATTTATACATGCCATGATTAGCTGGAAGACCTGCTTTTTTACTAATAAAATATTCATGAAATTGACTTCCAGGAACATTCAATTTCGGCTGTTATCACATCCGTGGCAAACATGATACCTCAGGTTGGTATTTCTCTTATTCAGTTAGGATGTATCAACAAATATAAATTAGACTACTTGGCCTTGGATGACTCAACATATTATTTTGTTAATATAATTGACACTGATTACACATTACTAAGGTAGTATTTGTAAATTGTATGTGTAAATAACACGAAATACAATTTAACATAGATTGATGATAAAATATGAAATAGAACAAAATACTGGCACGAGAGATCTCATTCCCGATTTTTCTATGCTGTGGAGACAATGTTTATTTATTTATTTATTTTTATAAGAAGAGGATGTTGAATCAATTCTAAACATTATCCACAATAAGTTAAAAAAAAAAAAAGAATCTATGTTCCCAAAAGATCCGGATGGACTAAAAAAATAGTTACTTTAACTAATTTTTTACTAACTCTTATGAAGAAAGAAATAAAATTTATACTTATTTTTATCTAACAATAAGTATCTGTGTGTGTGTGTGTGTATAGTTATATCTTAACATGTAATGCAAAGGAAACTAAAAAGGAAAAAATAAAAGTTTTCAATTTTATCATGAAAAAGAGATAAAAGTCCGCTACTACATGCAGAATGTCTTATTCTTATTATATAACAGTGAGAGTTTTCAATAGTTAGAGAAAGTGGCAATCTCAGCAAAGTTAGAAATTTGTCTCACTATTGAATATCGATTCACTAGATGGAGCATTCTCCCACTATTCGTATAATGCATGTCGCATTCAAAGCACAGAAAAACAACTAAAGAAGTATATCTATGGTCTTTACATTTGTGTTTTTTTAGAGCTCTTCCACTATTATTGATGTTAAAACAATTTTTTCTCTTCCAATACTAGAAAATGGTGGTTGCTGTTAGCTACTGTCCTAGTGATACTATGACACTTGTGCATCTCTTCATCTTCGAATTATTTTTTGAGTACTATACTATGTTGCTAATCTTAGTTATTATATCTTAAGTATACTTTGCATAGTATGGTAAATTTGGTCTTGGTGGCTGGTGCTCCTTTTTTCTTCTCTTTTGTTTGTACATCGACCTTTCGCCTAACTTTCTTGGTTCTTGATCCTATTGCATTTGTCCTGCTTGAGGATGTTCTGCGAAGCAATTACTTCTCCAAAATTTCAACTACATTTGTCCTATCTTGGTTCTTGATTTATATATTGAATTATGTGCTACTGATCCATGTTACTGTAGAAATATCTTCTTGAACAACGAGCAGTTCTTGATGTTGATGGTGGAAAGCTTCTGAATGAAGATAATGATCTACGTCCTGTAAGTTTGGATGACTTTCTTTCGCCATTTTCGTTCTCAGTGACGCTTGAAACTAGGATTAATTTGTGTGTTCTAATTTTACTGTAATGGCAAACATAACTCTGCTAGTATGGAAGACTACTTTAGGTATAAGTTGTAATTTGTTACCCCACATTGCAGGTATTGCAGTATCTGTTGGATGACGTTTCCTCGTTCCTGACAACCGTACACAACGTTCAGGAATCAGGCAGTGATAGTGTGATGCAAGAGAAATGTTGCATGACTGCGCTTAAGGCATTTATTGACTATATTTCTGAACGGGAAAGAGAAAATTTTCGGTCAAGAAAGCATGACAATCAAAACTCAATTACTCTTACTACAATCCATCAGGTTCTTGTATTCTCTGATTGCCATAAAATATAACTTTTGAGCTCGATGATTTTTTTACTTCAAATTTTATTATACCAGCATCATCAATTGTTCCAATGTATAATTTTGCAGTCGAAAGGTTTAGAGTGGGACACAGTTTTCATTGTGAAGGTACCAACTCGAATCTAGTCTTCACTATAGTTCAGTTGTGGCTATTTCATGTCATAATATCCGAATGTGAAAAAAATGCATACAGTTTGCTGCAAATTCTGCGATTTAAACTTTAATTTTTTCTTTTTAGTTTTTCTTTACTTTATATATTATGGATCTAATTTCTTGCTACGCAGGCAAACGAAACTGAGATTCCTCTGTTGCATGAACACAATGGTTTTCTTAATGAGAATGGTACCTCAGTTGAGGTAAGCAAATGTTTGGATCAAACTCTTCTACAGAAATAAGGGAACATTATAGATATATATAACTCGCTTTACCATTCTTAGGAAGAGAGGCGCTTGTTATATGTTGCGATGACTCGTGCGCGCAAAAAACTCTTCGTGCTTTATGTACTTGCAGATTCTAATTGGCAGGTGGGATCAACCAAGTACTTTTAACTTCTCCATTTCCCCTTTTCATCTTTGTGTAAGCTTCAGCACACTTTATTTCAGGTTCTTCAACCATCCCGGTTCCTTAGAGAAATTCCACATCACCTAGTGGAGACCCAGGTGAGCCTTTTCTTTTCAGTGTTTCAAAAAAGAAAAGAAGTCGGATTGCTAAAAATCCCATTGAGGTTTAGTTTAATTACGAAAGAACCAGATATAGATTGGAATAAAAACATGCATCATGCCACATGTTCCATTTTTTCACATACTTGCACATGGTTTGGGGAAGGATTATATGGTACTTGCAATGATAACTTGATCTTTTTGTAGCTTTTGTAGTTATCTTAAGAAAGAGATGATGCACTAGTTTACTTATAGTTAAGTTCATTAATTCTTTTCGCAATGTTGCGCAAGATCAAATCTACCGAATTTTGTGTAGGACGATCTGATCTCAGTGACTACAGAGAAAATTTACCCACCAACTGAGCAAGAAGATCCCCAGGATTGTGTCAGTTTCAGAACGGAATCTGCTGAAAACAATAAATTGCTACTAGCGGCCATTGACAACGCATGCAGTGAAGCATCCAAAGAATCGAGTGAACCTGAAAACTGCTACTCTAGCAACTTTTTGAAAAGGTTTATTCGGGCAGGTGGCCCTGATGAGCGGAATTTAGAAATATTGACTACTATACTTGTTGTTTTATGCTAACTTCCTGGATTTTCCCTTCAAATTCCATAATTTACAGGTTCTGTTCAGAGGACCGAGCTGTTGTTTCTCATCTGTTCCATCAATGGGCCAGAAAACCTGCATTTCATGACCCAAAGAGATTACTTAACAAGGTAAATCATAAGTTCCTCCAACTTGAGCATCCCAATCACAAAGTTTGTGTGAAGGGTTCCTTGCATCCTTCTCCAAATGTATTTTTGGAAGTAAAGTTGGCCAGATCTTTTTTTTTTTGAGTTCTTAAGGGTGTGATTGGATATGGATTTGATTTGGTTTTGATTTGTTTTTTTCTTAACATATTTAATTTTGAAAAAGTTATTGAGTTAGTTTTGAGTGGGATTTAAGTTTGTATTAAAATAATATTTAAAATAAAATAATTAAAGTTGATTTGATCTACTCTAGGAGAAAAATGATTGGAAGTGATAGGTAGTTAAAATTATGTGAGTGGATGAATAGTGAATTAAAGTTGATGTGATGTGCAAGGATGATTGATTAAGTTTGAGTATTGATAGGTAGTTAAAATGATTGAGTAAATTTAGTATTGATTGTTTATTTTTATAAGTTTATATCCAATCACACCCTAAGTAACTATATTGAGCACTTATTGGACTCGGATAATAAGATACTGAGTGAGGTTATACTCATTGTTTACCACAGCTGGAGTACACTGAAAATTAAGCAATTGTTCAGTTATCGGTCCTTTAGATCGACTCATATCCTACATTGGGCTTTCTTTCCAGGGAAGTTGAAAATGATAAACATATATTTTTGCAACTAGTATAAGTAGGGATCTAAACTTTAGTCTCATGTTGGAGCATGTATCGAGTTGCTGAGTTTTTTTTCTTCATGAACTATTTTGATGGAATATGAAAACCTATTTGCTTTCTAAATGCTTCTCAAAAATCTCTTATTCATTTCATTACAGGTTGCTTTTGTCATAGATGAGCGTCTGCGGGCGAAAAAATGTACACACAAGGTTGTAGACTAGTCGCCGTCCATGTTCCCAATTATTTCCTTTTGAGTTCGCTTTAATTTCCACATCTATTTTGAAACTGCTTAAGTGCTCAACTTGTTTGGACCTCTTAGGAAAAGGCAAGGACTGGGAAAGAAAATATAGATATTTGGAAACATCAGTTATATATTTGTACTTCCCAATTAATGTTAATTTCTCATCATCTTTTGCACTCTCCACTAAAACCGATACCAAATGAAGAATATGAAAATTAAAGTACGATCTAAGATATAGCAGCGTTTCAATTTAGGTTGGAACCTTTCTTAATGTCTTCCAAAATTAGTTCTTACCTAAGAGGTTTGGGTGAGTGTTATGCTATTACCAGTTATATGCATTTAAATCAGCCAAAGTAAATTGTTACTATGGAGGTGACTTGACTCCTTTGTTGTATGACAGGATGTTTTGCGTGAGTTGAAGACTTGTTTATCATCCGAGGAGGCTTACCATTTTGCAGTATCTGTAAGTTTCTGTAACTAAATAGAATGAATGATGCAATGCAATGCAACAACAATCAATAACTTGTACATTATGATGGAGAAACAACTATGCCTGTCACAATGATAAGCTTCTTTATTTATTTTTGTAATAAGGTTCTGAAATGGGAGCAAATTCCATTTGAAAAGCGAGCTCATTTAATGAGAGAGAAACAGGTAAAACGTAGTTTAATTAATTTATTTTGTAACTAATGTACATAGGGATAGGTTTTATGATTATTTCTTTTCTTATAGTTATTCTTTATTTTTATGTGTTATGAAATATATCGTCCTTTCCGTTCGTGCTTATGGAATTTCTATTGTTAGTCTGTATAGTTCATTTACATTTTCCCATTGTTCAGGAACATTTCCAGAAATTAAGAATTGAAAGTGCAATGAGTTCATCAGAACCAACTCCCAAACAGGTGATCTGTAACTTCTCTCTCTCTCTTCTTTTTTGTTTTTTCGGCATTGCATTGTGTGCCTACTAATGTTTAAGGTTAGCTTATAGTTAGTTTATTACAAGCAACTTCTTGACTTCTGCTACGCTAACGATTGATGTTTGAATTTTGTTACAAGGTGAAGTTGTTGAATAGAGTCCATTACTTTAAAGTACAAACAGTTGACTATCAAAATCCCAAATACTATCTTTATCTTTTCCTTATAATTGCTAGAAGCACCTCTAAAGTTTCACATAAAACTCCCTTCATCTTTTAAAATCATAATTAACAATGACATTCTTTTAGCTTACAACTTCAATCTTTGAATGAAGTGTGGGCGTAGTACAGATCTAACCAATATTTGTACTAACCAATATTTGTAAATTTGATATATATGATATATATGATTATAACTTGTTAAATTAGAATGAGTAGGTTTGTTAATAATCCTTTATTATCATTCGTAAAGTGTAATCAATGTTTGTGAAATTGCCCAAAGTGTTTCTTTCAAACTTGCATATAAAGTATCAATTTTATTTTTTCTCTTGTCAATAAACAGGTTGCATATCTACAGAGTCTTGGGTGCACTACGGTGCCTACGTCCCGGCTGCATGCTTCTCGTCTAATCGAGGAATATAAATCATTATGACTTATACCCTTTTTTTAGCTTACATTGTCATTTATGCTTTTAGACAAGTGAGACATACATTATGCATCATTCAATTTCTTATGTGAAGCCTAATTATCATTTTTTAGGAAAATGTCAGTCGTTTCTGCTATTGTATTACAAACTTCTAATACTTTATAACACAAGAAAGCTGACACCATATGCCATTACATGTTTTCTTAAGATCATATAGAAATGTCACAAAGTAATTAGTTTCATTAAATTATTTTGGTGAATAGTTTTTTTATTTATAAAATATAAAAATGTTCATAATTGTTTCTTGAACATTTTGGTCTAAAAAATAGAACTTGGGATTATATTGCAAATTTGATAATTTATCTCCAACTATCCGACGTCTTTACCTACCTATCATCTCCACTTTATATTTACGCACTTTCTATCCACAATTCTTTTATATAACTTTGGAGGAAGAAAAGTAGACAACTTTGGTTGGATTTATTGTAATGAACGTTTGGACATGAGACAAAACCAATTTGATTGATTGAGTCATTTTGTTTTATATTTTTTAATTTTAAAATTCAATTCAACTCAATTTTTTTAACATTAGGCCATCTCCAGCCCTTATCTCTACTCTAGCGCGGACTTTACTCTACTCTAGAGTAGAGTTGAACATTCATCTCCAGCCCTTATCTCTACATTTTACTCTACATTAAATATATTATTTTCTTATTCATTTTTTATTTCAAATAAATTGGTATATATGTATATTTAATCTTATATAAAATGTTAATTACTCAAATAATAAAAATATATTTTATTTAATTTTATTTCGAATAATTTGCTATATATATGAATATGTAATATTATATAAATGTTTATTACCCAAATAGTAATAAAAAAAATTATGTATAACAACACGAGACTGCTTCATGAGTTCAAACAAAAGGATACAAATTACATAATACAATGAAAAAAATAAAAAAGCATTACAAACAAGGATTACAATAACATTACAACTAATTTTCTGAATTAGAAAATTCCTCCCATAAATGCTCAATCAATGCATTACGAAGGTTGATATGAGCTTCTCTATCTCGAATTTGTCTATATCGAGCAACAAATGCTTGGAACTGAGAAGCTTCAGTACCAACCGTTTCAACATCAGGGATTGGGGCTTCTATCGCAGCTTCAATCGGTGCAGAAAGATCTCGTTCATCCTCAATTATCATATTATGCAAAATAATACATGCAGTCATTATATCTTGTAAGTCATTTTTACTCCAAAATCGTGCAGGATTAGCCACAATAGCAAATCGACTTTGGAGTACTCCAAATGCACGCTCCACATCCTTTCTGCATGCTTCTTGTTTCATTGCAAAATATTTTTTTTTCTGACTCCGTGGGTCACGAATAGTTTGGACAAGAGTTGCCCATTTGGGATATATATTATCTGCTAAATAATACCCCATGTTGTACTCTTTACCTTGAATGACATAATGTGCGGGAGGGGCAATTCCTCGAGTAAGGTCAGAAAATAAATGAGACCTCTCTAACACATTAATATCATTGTTGGATCCAGGCATACCAAAGTATGCATGCCATATCCAAAGATCATAATCAGCTATAATTTCTAGAATAATAGTTGGAGATTTACTACGTCCTGTATATGCACCTGCCCAAGCTGTTGGACAATTTTTCCAACGCCAATGCATACAATCCAGACTACCTAACATTCCTGGAAAGCCACGTTGCTTACCGATATAAAGGAGTCTAGCAATGTCATTGGCGTTGGGAGAACGTAGATATTGCGCTCCGAATATCTCTACAACA
>BKCP01006649.1:85027-146222 GCA_008636005.1 Striga asiatica | reverse complement strand
TTTTATCTCACTTTATCTCCTACACAGCGTTTAAGCAATTGGTTTCGTGGAATAACAAACCCTTTAAAATTGCATAAATAATTTCAATAATAATAATAATAATAATAATAATAATAATAATATAATAATTTAATTTTTTTTTCAACCAATTAATTGGTTTGGATCCCTTAATTTTGTAAGTACATTATTCATTATATATTATGCCATTTATAATATTTTATTGTATCTGTGCATATGCACAGGATAATTACTAGTTATTCATAGTCACATTAAATGTATTCATTGCAGTTTAATATCATTTCATATTACAACCAATGAATTGTAAATCCCCTCTATATATAATTTCAGAATGCGTTGAGCCTACGTGGCAAACTCTCATGCTTTGGAGTTAGGCTTTGATATAAATTAATATTTATATTAATTGTATTTTAATATCGTTTCCTATTATAACCATTGAATTGAAAATATATTTTAAAAGCTGATAACTTTAGTATTTCTTATCAGTTTTACATATATAATATATCAAATTAATGATCTTTTGATGAACTTCGATTTGACATCCATATTGTAAATATAAAATAAATAAATTATATTTATCTTTATAATAATAAAAAAATTTATTTATTAAAATTAATTAGAAAATAAAATTATTATCATTTAATATATTTATGTTTAATGTAGTTATGTGCTATAAGGTAGAAATTTTATTATAATATAACACATATAAGTCGCACAAGTAACATGTGTCATACTAAAATATATAATAATATATACTCCCTCCTATTTTTATTATTTATCACTTTGGCTTAATTGATTATTGATAAAATAAATGTCGTTTTAGATATTTTGTTAATATTTTTTCCATTTTTAAACCCTCCATCTAATACACAGTGTCTTTTCATATCCCATCTCCATCGTTTCCCATAACATCCATTAAATAAGTTTAATATTGTCAAGAAAAAAAAAATCTTAATTAGTGTGTTGCATTTGAATTGATATTATGAAGTCCGTTTGTATTTTTCTATCTATTTATATATATATATAAATAATACAAAACAGTAATATATATCCTTATAAATAAAATTTAAATTTATTTATCAAGCTAAATTAAATTATATCAAATAAAACTATAAATTATATTATAAAGTAATAGAAATTGGTATGTATTCTTTGAAAAATGATATTTATTTCAAATCTAATTGGTATGTTGTCAATGTAATAAAAATAAATAATTATTTATATAAATTCTAAAATTACATATAAAGTTAAAAATATGTGAAGCACGACTGATACGACACTTGATGTATTAGGCATCTAATTAAGTAAAAAAATTAATCTATTTTGTTTAATATTAAATAAACATATTCTACACTTATGCATATACATATCACCATATTATTTCTATTTATTTAAGATTTATATTTTTGTACTTATGTAATAGTAAATAATATCGATATTTTTATATGATATAAGTAAAAAAATTCAACGCGGGTTGACATTTTCATTTAATGTATGGGTGTTTAATTATTATGATTAAAAAATATAATTGGACAATTTAATTAAAACCCAAAGTAATGTTTTATTAAAATTAAATTATTTTTTTAAAATCTATATTTTTTATAAAAATTTTCTAATTCAACACCCGTGTAATACACGGGTATTGTACTAGTGTATTTTAAAAGTTAATAATTTTGTATTTTTTATTAGTTTTAGATATACAATATATCAAATTAACCATATCTCCATGATCTTCGATTTGACATCCACATTGTATGTACAAAATAAATTAATTGTATTTTTTGTTAAATTATTGTTATGCGAAATACGCAACGGATTTAGGAAAATTCCCTGAGTAAAATATGCTTAACAGTAAATGAGGTCGGATGACCCAAATTATATATAGTAAAAAAGCTCGGTTTTTGAGTACTGAGTTTACTCTTTGAGAGTGATTAAATTTTCCTTAATTACTATAATAAATGAGAGCTATTTATACTATGATACCCATGGGTATGATTCTCGATGCCCGCACGTTGCCCTTTAATGCGATTTGATGGCGACGTGCAACTCTACAGAGTGGGCCCCGCGTTCGATGATTGCTTCTTGTCAGTACGATGGACATATGTCACGTCTGCATTAAATGTACTATCAGAGGCCGACCCTCTAGGGATTGTGGTCAGCTCCTCCGACGTAGGATAGTCAAGCTCTTCACATAACTTGTTTTGTCTTCGGACTGCTAACTCCATTTCCTTTACGGTCGTGGATCAACCATGGGATGAAGAGGTTGGGTCTTCTCTTTGATCCTTGGTTTACACCGAGCTATTTTCTGTAATAACCTTTTCCTTCGCGCTCTCCTTAAGACGAGGAGGTCGAATGCTTTGCCAATTTCCCTATTTCCCATCGAGCTGATCTTTATTTGTCGATGGGTTGAACTAATGTATTAGGCTCATCTTCGGGCTGGGTGTTCACTTAATCTATACCATGTGTCAAGTGATTAACAAGCTGCCAGTTCGGATGTAAACATACAAGACCCGAGCTCGGGCGGCCCATAACTTGGGTCGGGTCGCCTGAGGTTGTATAAACGACAAGCCTACAGAATTGGTCCAATGCAAGCCCAACACTTTATCTCAAAATTTTAAATTTTAAATTAAACGAATTCCATCGGTTTGTCAGCTTTATGAAAAGGTGTTTCTAGGGCAATCAACCCTTGGGATCCACGCACGTCGGTTATTGTAAAATGACACGATTATTCAAGACAACTTTCTCGAACAGTCTCCTTTTTCTAAACATTTTTTCGTGGTGTGACGTGGCACCAATTCATTGAAGGCTGTAACCTATATATATACCACATCTCAGTCGGAGGGGGCTTGTCGCTTTTTGATCTTTTCGCAATCGTCTTATCTGAGAACTCCAAGAGCATCTACAGTGTATGAGCGTCAATGTCATAATGTCCATGCCACATAGCATTAATTAATTGGATTGTGATTTTCTATAACATTGCTGTTGACATTGTATAATATAACAGTGTAAAACTATCTCCAATGTTTGCTTTCCTTCTGTCATTTGTATGTGTACATTTAATTATTTTCTAAAAAACAAAAATGATAAAGCAACTTATAAAAGATTAACCAGATTCATTGGATAAAACATATCAAGACTCCACCTTTGAGATTTTAATTATTTAATTACATTTATATTTTTAATTTAAAAAGAAAATGTTTTCATCTTCCAAAAACTAAATAAATAATAAAAGTAGGAAAATTAAATTTTTTAATTAAAAAAGAAAAAAAAATAGATTTTATCTTCCCAAAACTATATATATATAATTAGGAATAAATTTTGGAAAGAAAAAATTAATTACGGTAAAAAAATGATTAAGTAAATACAAAGTAGTTTAAGTTTTAAAATATAAAAACTGTAATTACATTCAATATTATTTTTATGTATATGTATCATGTATATGTATCAAGTAAATACAAAATGGTTTAATTTTTAAAATATGAAAATTGTATTATTTTTATGTATCAAGTAAATACAAAATGGTTTAATTTTTAAAATATAAAAAAATCGTGTTACTTTATGTATCAAGTAAATACAAATTTTGACATGTTTACTGTCGATACATTGTTTGCCTTTAAACAGTGCGCTTCACACTAGTCATGCCACGTTGCAAAAACTTTGACCATGACAGAGTCCATTGGAGATAAAAATATGAAGACATTGTCTTCAATGATGACACGACATTCATTTTTTTCCGTTCAACAGTATGCATTGGAGATGCTCTAAGTCTACCATCTTTGCAATTTTAAAGCTTTCAATTGCCGGTAAGATATCTTTTCAATTCTTCGATTCTAGTTAAATTTCATGTTTTCTTCCCAAAATATCGACAGCACTTCTTCGCCACCAAATGAGATGCTGTTTTGGGAGCAACCATCGTCGCTTGCAACAATCACTGCGGTGGCGTCACCGCCATAGGAGATCGTCAATGCGGCGTCGTCACCGGGCAAGGGAATGATCGACGCAGTGTCTTCCTCTAACGATGACGTTGACATGGACCTCGTCGAGGAGACACTCGGGGAAGAGACCTCATATTCCTCCTTCCTAACATTGTGACCGAGTACGTGAGGGAGCTTGGTATCTGCTTTAGCCATATTACTCCAAACGATTGGGTGAAAAATTTAAGTTTGGTGGTCATGTTTCGTCAGGAAGGTTGGCCCGATCTGACTCTCGAGGAGATTCAGCGAACTTTCTCGTTTAAGGAGACTAGCAACAAGTCAAGTTGCTACTATTGTGCGGTTCGTCCTGGCATAAACAAAGAGTTGGTCACCCGACTCACAAATACCTTGCACAGCTTCCAATAAGAGCGGTTTTGGAGGTCGGCTCGTGGAGGTTGAACTGGTGGGACCGGAGACGGCGATCGAGCAAAAAATCGAGTCGCTTCGGGTGACAAGAACAAAAAGCTGTTAGTGTTATATACTAAAGCTTTGCTTTGGATGATATTACACTTTTGCCCTTTATGAATGAGAATCATGTTTGATTAAACAAGTTCTATGTTCTATTGTTTTGCACTTAGATGAGATGGTTCATTAGCGGGTGAACAGAAGATCATCTTATCAGTCACTTGTGAAACAAGAATTATGGTTCACAACCTAGATGGAAATGAACACCCCATCCGAACGGTTGTAGTGTCAACGGTACAGTTGGTCTTGACTGATTAGTTGCATTAGTACATTTATGTATTGAACAGGATCTCAGAGAGGAGAACTTCGTTTTATATTGATCGTCGTAAACGAACTAGGCCTCGGTTAATTATTGCGTTCTCTTAACCCGTAAGATATTAAACAGACATATATATGTTGTTCATATTACTTTGTTTCACTTGGGTGAGATTCAGTTCGCTGGATCAATAATCTTACTTTTCTGGGTAATATTGTTGTATGTATGATGTGTTGTTAAGATATTTATGGTCACCATGTGCGTTAGTTTGCTGATGTCTCCGAAGTGAGTTCATGAAGGATTGTTATGCTAAACCCTGCAAGTGGATTAAATTCTGTCATAATAATAATGTGATGAACGAGCGCTATCTTTGGTAATAAAATATATTAATTAATTCTTAATTGTCAATAATCGAATTAATTAATGGACATTATATCTTAAATATGGGGAGGTAATTCGAGTAATTATTATTGGAGTCTCAAATGTAATTTGAGCTAGGAAAAGGGAGTGCATTAATATTACGTTAGTGGACCGTAACTTTATTTAAGTAATTTGAGAAGTGGGCCTGACCCACAGTTAGTCCATTACTTAAGAAGCCCTATTCCTGTTCTCCTAAGGATCCCTACTGTAGCTTTATATATACATCATTAAGCTCATGAGAAAAGAACAGAAGTACAGATATAGACACGCACGCCGTCCCCCACTCTCTTCTCTCTCTAGAATTTCATTCGAGCTTTATCTTCTTCTTGTTGCTCCACCGGTACAAGTTGAAGAGGTGAACGAGTAATGCGGTAGAAGATCCCGAGGTGACTGAGACATATATTCATCAACCCTGGAGATCCACAGCCGACGACCGCCGCCGCGAGCCACACGACAGTCGACTATCGCTGCCATGAACCAGCCGATCGCAACCAGCCTGACGCCGTGGCGCACGGCCAGCCATTGATCGGGCTCCGATCAATATGATCCCAGCCATCCCGTGACGTGTTGTTCCCAGTCGACTACACCACAGCCCGTACGCTACCCAACGCCATTGATTGGGCTCCGATCGTGTGATCCCAACCATCCCGTGACGTGTTGTTCCCGGTCATCGCGAATTCGACATCAGAAAATTTTAAGCCATAAGTTTTCTATGACAAACCTTTAGATCCGTTGCACATAAGTTTACGTTTGCTATTGAATCCGTGACTTGTACATAAGGAGATCCTCATAGATCCCAACAGATGCGACTAAATGGACCACCACCAGGAGTTGGTGGCGATTTAGAGGGAGATTTGACCTCTTTCATCCGACTATCTTCCTACCGACCGAGGAGGGTATACCGCTTGGGAGCCTTTTCGGGTTTTCATAAGGGGTGGTTCCCTCGATTTAATCAGTCACTGCCCTGATCCTCCCAAATCGTTACCATCTTCCCGACCATGTCATCAACGCGGCTCAGATGCCCATGACGAGTTGGGATCCCCAAATCGAGCAGGCTATATAATGGATGACAAACACGCAATGCCTCGAGTGTTCCATGGGTTCCTGGGTCGAGTCTGGACTGCTGTTGTCGTTTTTGCTGACGACTCTCGAAGGACGATGTCCGAGCTCGAATGGCTTAAAGATCACCAAGAGATCAATGACGCGACAGTGCAGTCCTTGAAGGACCAGCTTAAGAAGCAGACCGAGATTGAAAATAGTTTGGTCCTCGTGGAGGCGGAAAACCTCAAGGTCTCTTTGCAGCTTAAAATGACTTTAGAGGTCCAAGCAGCGATTTCCCAGAAATACGAGCAGGAACTGACCGATTACCAAAAGGAGCTAGCGACCCTAAAGAAAGAAAAAGAAGTGTTGCAGGAGAAAGAAAAGGGGTGATCACTCTCGAAAGAAAATGTCAAACCATTTAATTAATTACTCAAACTTTCTATTAAGTATTTTTCTAACAACTTTTTATATAGATGTTGACATTCGACTTGGCAGACACATAATTAAGTGACACGTGGCATCCGGTCACCTGATGACAATTCCAAAGTAGTAAAAAACCACGACAAGATTGTTGGACTTTTCCTCCATTTCTATCAGATGACTCAGATGGTAACAGAATCCAGACCAAGGTTGTCGGACTATGAAGCATTGTAACATGAAGAACAACTAACTGTATGGAGTACTCTGGTTATATGCCACGAAAAAGACCGATCAGATTCCTACAGACATCGGACTCTAACAAAACATTGAATGCGGAAAAGACATGTGCTAGTCATCCTGTGGAAAAGTGATCGTTTATTGCGGGACCCACTCGACAGTGTTCTACATTTCTATCAAGTCGCGTTAAATGATAATCATGCTAGTAACATGAGAACCTCGAAAGGTGTACCCCTGGGTTTTGCAGTATAAATACCCCGCATTTATTAGATGAAAAGGGGACTCTCTCTCTCTGTCTCTCTCTGTCTCTCTCTCTTTCAAAAAAATATCTATACTAACAATCCGAGCTATTTCATATATATATATATATATATATATATATATATATATATATATTACGAGAGGCGGTCCGACCTCATTTTATATTTGAACGTTCTTAATTTCTTTGAACTTGCTTAATTTCCTGTGAAACTCTGCTTAAACTTAGGGGATTTCCCTAAAACCGTTGTCGCAGAATTTCCATGACAACGGATTAGCGCTAGAGGAAGGGCTCCATCTTCGGTAATGGAGTAGTTTTCGACCAAAAACACCACTACAAGCACAAGATATGTCTTCACCGTCAAGCTAGGAAGCTGAATCTCAACCCCAACAGATTGAACAACCGCATATTCAGCTCCACCGGGTTGAACTGTCGCGCGCTCAACCCCAAAGGGCAGAACCACCACGTACGACTGCTCTTCACACTGTCGTCTTTACGATAATGTTATAGAATCGAGCGTACACTCAACCCAAGAGGGCGGAACCACCACGTACAACCGCTCTCGCCATAATTCCCGTCGTCGCCTTTACGACGATGTTCTATAATCTTGAATTCTTGAAAGGTATGGCAAACTTGATACACTAGTCATGCCAACGACGTCTCAGGCACCACCGTCGATCGTGGATCTGCTCAAGTCACCAGCAAGAAATGACAAAGGGAAAAGTTCTGCCCGGTCCAACTCTACAACCTAACCACCTGAGGGTGTAGCAAGACATCATGAAAAGGCTTAAAACCTAGCTCGAATGGAAATGACAGGAGAGTGTAAGTTAGCCATGGTCCTAAAAGAGAAATCCCAAATCACTCAATGTTTACTCGACTGAGGAGAAAAAGGATTATTAAGACCTCAAGCAAAAGATAACGAGGGATAGAACGACTCGACGATATGCGGATGAATTAGCCATCCAGGAAAAAGAAAAGATTAACTGAGTTGGACGCCCATAAAAAACACGGAGTTCGAGTGTTGTCACTACCATTATCACCCCCTCTATTTCCATCTGATCGAGTCATCGACATGGCCACACCATGACTATGGACATTCTGCGTTGTCCTTTACTAGACAAAATTAAAATTCCTCAAATCGGATTATATGATGGTACATCTGATCCGGGTGCACACATAGGTCTGAATAATTCATGGATATATTTTCATGAGGCCACCGATGCCCTCTGATGTAGGATGTTTTCAGTAATGTTGGGGGCTAAAGCTCAAAGATGGTATCACTCGTTGCATCCGCATTCTATATCAACGTGGTTACAATTGAGGTCGGCGTTTAGATCGCACTTCATCGGCTCCCAAGAATGCACGATCCCAAAAGAGTCCGTTACGAATTTAGTTCAAGGAGTCAATGAAAGACTGAAAGCTTATGATGTTTGATTCAATGAATGGGTGCAAAATATGGAACCATGTCATCAAGAGACATTATTAGTGTTAAGATAGTAAATTTTAATTTCTAACATAATAATATCTAAATTCTACCATAATTTATATAATAAATAAAAAATTTATTATTTGAAAGAAAAAAAAAAAGCGCAGCCTACCCGCAAAACCGGCCGTACACGGTGCGGCCAAGCGGCAAAACTGGCCGTGCATGGTGCGGCCAACCCGCGAAACTGGTCGTGCACAGTTACGGCCGGTTTCGCCTGCCGGCCAGCGGGAGATTTTTTTTTAATTATTTTTTTACTCTTTAGAAAAAATATCAGAGGCAAAACTGTCCAAAGGGGGGCGATATATAGTAATAAGGGAGCGGTAAATAGTAACTCCAGTAGTAATTTGATAAATGAGATTTCCTTTGAATTTTTATTTTTTTTCTGAAACTGTAGGGGTTTTATAAGGCGCACAAAGGTGCGAAGAAAAGCAGCTCAAAGTTGAATGAATACAACTGAGAGCTTAAAAATGAGAGAACAATCAGAAGATCGCCTAGAGACGCTCTAGCAACGCTAGACCAGCACTACCAAACTAAGAAACAAAAACCAACTACTAGCTTCCAAGGGAGAATGACCAATCCCAAAGGGATAATACTCGCTCTCACTCGGGCTCACGGAGGTCAACGGCCCAAACTAAAAACACGAGACCTAACAGACAAAGCAAACAAAACACACACCTAGAAACAACAAATAAAAAACTAAAAGAAGAGCCCTTCCTCAGCAGAGCGACCCAACTTACCTGACGGACAAAAGATGACCTTTTAGAGAAATTCGCAGCTCAACAAGCCATTCCCTCCACTGCCAAACCGCCTAGCTGAAACGGAAACCCAATCCCCGAACCAAACCAGGAACCGACCCGCCCTCCAACCCCCCCTTCCCCCACACACACACACACACCATCATCGCCCTGAAAACGGCTAACACCACTAGCTAATTCTGGTAACATCGGTCCTCCCGCGAACCCATCATCAGAGAATAGGGGAGAATGGAGCAAGAGAGGCATCAAAGCCACAGCTACTTCGACACCACCTGCACAAAACGCAATCGCTCCTCCCAGCTCGCAAAGACACACCCCGGCCCAAGTTCCGCTGCAAATACGAGGAGTCGGCGACCAGATACTGCAAAAGGACACCTGCAAAAGAATAGCAAAACCGGTAGAGAGACCATTGGAGAAAGCAGATGAGAGGAGAGGAGGCACCCCGACGAGGTCTTCGCAAGTAGCTCGAACCAAAAATCCCTTATCAAAATTTGTTACGTCTGTATAAGACAATATTATAGATTTCTTCGAATAATTTCAATAAACCCAAAAGTGTATTGTCGTTTCAAATTTTCCATTATCATTTAATAAAAATGGTGATCTTTTTTAAAAAATTTAAAAAATCCCATCTCTAGAAATTAATTAATCAATTTATGGTATTACTTTGGCAAAATGTGACTTTGGTATAAAGTGATCGATTTTATTTGACATATCTGATTGTCATTTTTTTTTTAGTAGGAAATGTGTTGTTATTAATAAATAATTATTTTTATGATATAAAGTGGACGATTTTAATTTGATATGAAATGTGTGAATTTTATTTAGTATAGATATAAGTGTTTGGAAATTTTAAAAATAAAATAAGTGGTATGAATTTTATTTGGTATAAATATAAAAGACGAATTTTAGATTGATTTGTTATAAATTAAGTTGATATGATTCTCAAATGTAAGCATACTCCCATAGTAACTTGTCATAAGATATTGAAGATAATTTGGCAAATTGGTATGTATTCCTTTTGAAAATAAGAAAGATCTTTGAACAAATATTGGTTAAAAAAAATTACAATTTGTAATTTATTTCTAGAGAATTGGTTGATAAATTCGAAAAATAAACTAACCGACAATAAATAAATTGTGAGATGCAGTGTGTGTGTGTGTGTGTGTGTATGAAATATATAAGGAAATTTATTATGTAGTCCAAATTGGAAAATTTGAATTTAAAAGTCAAATAAGTAATTATTCATAATTTACGGGTCAATATTAACTTGAACGTAAATAAAAGTTAATCATTCATAGTTTAATCAAATTATGCAACTATTTAATTATTTTTTATTTTGGATAGTTTATACAAAATAAATTTATTTTAATTAATGAAACAATATAAATTTTGAATTATACTTATTATTCACATAGTTTTTTAAAGATATGATAAAATTTTACCAAAATAATTATTTTATGAAATCAAATTGTAGTCAAATCGAATTTATGATTAAGAAATCTAAAATATCACTTACTTTGAAATGAAAAATAATGTAATTTATTATCGATTACATGGACCGTACGAATTGTGTACTAATTTTAAATAGACATATTTATTATAATTTTGCAAAATTTAAATTTTACACAACATTTTGAATAAATTAATATAGATAAATGGTATTACATATTGGTTTCCTATTTTTAATTTTATAAATATTATTTAATATGTATTTTTTATTTATAAATAATAATGAATATATCTTGTCATGCATCGCATGGAATTCATACTAGTTTATATAAAATGAGTTAATCTATATATATATATATATATAATAATAATAAGAATTACCATTTTTAAAAAATGGCAGGTTAAATTTCGGTTAACATTAATTGCTTACTATTTCTTGGATTTTTTTTCTTCTGTGAACATTAAATCAGCTACCGTAAACAAAATCATACAACAATGCATTTGAATTTGAATTGAGATTTTGAACACAATCTTTCTTAAATTTGTTTTGCCACAAAATCGGGCTCAATTCAAAATCTATATATATAATAAGAATAACTATTTACTAAAAATAGTAGTAAAATATTTTGAGAGCATTTAATGTATACATTTTTTGGAAACTTTTTAAATATATGCATTTATTGCTTCTCTATACACGTTTTCAAATAAGATCAAATCAGATATGATCAAAAGTATCGTATCCTTAAATAATTTTATTAAATCTGCAATAATTTCATTGATATCCATTATAATAAATTACAAGATTAATTTTCCGTGATTCATGTTGATAATATTTTGATCAAGATAATATTACAACATATTTTAAGTTCTAACCATAATATTATTTTTTTCACAAATATTCACTTTTTATCAAAAAATATTTATAAAAAATCACAACAGGTTAGATAGAATTTTTTGAATTTTTTCTTCCAATTAGTTAGGCGAAATCAAGTTGGTGAATTAATCATTGCCAATATAATTTTTTCATAAGTTTTATTTCTTTATATATACAAAACAAATTATTATTCAAATTAATATAATTTACTATTTAACAGATAATGATCAGATACATTAAATAGTTTTAGTAATGATAAAAAAATAAAATTAAAGTATAGTAACTGTTCTTTAGAATTTATTTGTATATTATTGACAACTATGATTATTTTTTTTATCATTTTCTTTATTTATTTCTATAATGAAATTATTGTAAAATATATTTTCATTACAGAGTATGCTAAATAAACTATAAATCCTTATAATGCAAATTAGAACAATTGTTTGGCATTTGCTAAATATAAGTTGTTAAATTAGTATACAAAATTAAATTCTAAAAAAATATGTGTATATATTTTGTAAAATATTTATACACTATTTAATTTTTAATTTTATTTACATATTTTAAATCGATTACATAAATAAATAATACTAATGTGAATTAAATATTTTTCATTACATAAAATAAAAAAACAAGGACGTATAACTTCTATAACTTTTATAAATAATAATGACATTATATGACAATAAAGTTTATGATAAAATAATAATTAATAATGACACTATATGAAAACAAAATATATAATAAAATAATAGTTTAAGTATTATATGGTGAACAAGAATAAGTAAAACTGTTATTTTCTCTTATATCAAGAAACAAATATATATACTAAAATCAAATTTATATTAGTATAAATGTGTTAGTGAGATAATATATTAATTATTTTACAAGTTAACCCTAACACGCTCATATATAATGTTCTAGCTAAATAAACAACGCTGATTAAAAGCGGTGGAAAATATAATTACTTTGTTTTTAGACTTAACGATAAAATAGATGATAATTCTATTACCTTTTAGACTAAACGGACAGAGTATGTGAAAATAACTCATTTGATATCTATGTCAGGTGCATCGCATGGGGTTCCTTCCTACAATTAAGTATTTTGTTCAAATTGAATTTAAAAAATATCTTATCACATGTACTATTGTTGGTCGGCCAAATAAAATCATTCCTTGAAAAAAGGCTTTTGCACCATTCTAAATTAATAAACCTCTTGATAAATACCCAATTTGTAGAAACTCTTAATGGATTAGGAGAAATCAATTCAAAATCATCTATTTGAATATATAGAATGGACGAATTTCAAATCAATTCAAAAGTCCACATAGGACCAAATTGTGACTTATCCACATATTCCTATAATATCTCTAATCAATTAATTTTTGAATTAATCATGTAATGATAATTATGGATCCAATTGTGACTTATCCACAATCCCAATAATATCTCCAATAATAATTATGGATTATCCACATATCCCTATAATATCTCTAATCAATTAATTTTTGAATTAATGATAATTATATATGGATCTAATTGTGACTTATCCACAATCCCAATAATATCTCTAATAAACAAATTTTTAAATTGAAGTACGACTTTTTTAAAATTTCGTGTATTATAAATGCAGGTTTCTATATTTAGATTGTCAAAGTTTTTTTTTTGGTCAAAAGTTTTTAAAAAGGTATTTTAACAACAACCTTTATATATATATATATATATAGATTACTTAATAAAATTTTCTCTCATCTTTAATTTATAATTATTATTAATATTGTTTACTCGTGCATTACACGCGGTACGCACTAGTTAATAATTAAAATGATAAGATATAGACTGCGTAGGAAAGATGATAATTTAGGAATCTAAAAATATAGTTATAATTCTATTAGGAAACTAACTGCCAAATCAATTAATTAGGTAAATCGTACTACATTTGGTGCTATGAAATTGCGCGTACACCATAGTACATGATATATTTTTCAAATAATGATCTGCATTAGTACCTCATATTTTAGGAAAGTCCAGCAGATTGTCTTTCTATTCCCCAACCGACGCGAAAGATTAGCATAAATATATGCTAATTAAATTAATTATTATTTCTATTACTATGAGGCATAGTGTTTGAGATTGATCAAACTATATAGAAGAATCCGATTTTGTAGGGATTTGCAAATATCCCACTAAAATTCAATATGGAAACGTACCATTGTTATAGGGATCCATCCAAAACCTATATAAACAAGATACGTGTGACTTGAATTTTATTTTTCTTGTGTCATCATCAATATAATAATAATAATTTCTGGGGTTCATTGGGTTGCCTCAAGAGCACTTCTCCACAGAGTTGCGATGATAAGGCATGGCTTCATTCACTTGATACTCTCTTTTTCTTTTTAAATCTATTTTGTTTATTGAATTTGCACGTACATTTATATGTCTCTACTTAAATAACTAATTTTAAAGCATTTTATTTAGATCTTGTTATATTGATTGCATGACATATTATTGTAGAGAGATTGTTGTGTAACTTGGATACGTATTTGGTTTGGTTTGTTTTGGTATATTATTTAATCAGTTTATGTGAAATTGCTGTACTATATTTATGGAGTAACACGAACAAAATAAAAATTAATTAATTTATGATATGAAAATTCCCAAGGAACGTCTCGTCGGAGGCATGCCGTCGCCCGAGGGGCTGACATATGTTCGGTGATGGCGCGTGACAGCGACTTTCTGGCTGTCAACCAGTAAGACCGTGTTTGTTTGGCTGCAATGCATATTCTGATTCCATATTTTTTGCTTTCTCACAATTAATCGGACGCAATTATTAAGTTCATCGTGTTTTGTGTCCAATTATGCATTTCCTCTTATTTAATATTTTAATTTAATCTGCCTGAATTCATATTTACGTGAATTGCGTTGTGTGTTGTGTGTGTTTGTTAGAATCATTTTAGGTTTAGTTGATGAAAATTCAAAGTGCAGTCTACGGAATTTTTTCCTAGTATCGGGATAATAGTTCAAAGTTCAAACCATAAGTTTAATACTAAGTTTTATATTCTATTTTTAAGAAAAACATTACAAATGTCTATCGATCTATTTACATAGTACAATTTTGGATATAATATACATATTTTCATATTCACTATTCATTACTTATTATGAATAGGAGAGAGTATAATTTTTCGTTTACTAACAATCACTTTCAATTTTTCTTTTTCTTTGTATTAGTTTTGTTTATATTTATCACTTCATGTATTGATATCTAAAGAAAAAACAAAATGGTAGGAAAATTATTTTTCTGATGACATTTAGTGAAACATTGTTAAATTAATATTTAATTTATTTATCAATTATTAGAAACTACTCCCTTCTATTTTTATTATTTGTCATCCTAGCTTAATTGATCATTTGTTAAATAAATATCATTTTAGCTATTTTGTACATATTTTTTTCCATCATTACCCTCATCTAACTAATAAATATACTTCGTCTTTTCATATTCACTCTCCATTTTTTCTCAAAACATCAATCTCTATCCAATAAATATACTACGTCTTTTCATATTCATTCTCCATCTTTTTTCAAAACATCAATCTCTATCCTTATTAATGATGGTTATTATTGACAAAAAAATATTTTTAATTATTGTGCAACTTCTCAAAATGACATTTATTAAAAATAAGAGGGAGTATGTTTTTGTTGTCATATTTTGGATAATTTTCATAAATATAACAAGGTAATGAGAGTTTTAGTACAATTTTCAGTATCCAGACCTGCACCATTTATTGAGTTCGCCCCAAAAGCTGCAAGTCGGGCTAGAAAGTTGTGTAATGATTTCACTATTTTCTATTTTTTTCATTTAAATATTTTGAAATAGCGAAAAATTAATTACCATCCTTTCAAGTTCAATTACCAAACTCGTTATTGCTATGGTTTCATCTGTTTATTTTCAATTTCAAAATCTCCATTACCTATCTGCATACATTTCGACAGACTAAAAAAGTAAACAAAATAGTAACTCGAACCAGAGGGTAATTGATTTATTTATTCGGTCCTAAAGGACCAAACCATAGATAAATCATGTATTCCCTCTTTTTCATTTTTATTAAAAAATAACCTTTATATCTTAAAATCCTTAAAATATTTCAGGCATCCGCAAGTGTGCAACCAAAAAAAAAATAAAAATAAAAAAAATAGGGGTATTTAGGACTTTGGACTTATAATTTTTTTTTTTAAAAAACTTTGGACTTATATTAACACTTCAATTTTTTTGAAAAATTAATCCGTCGTTCAAAGTTTTACGGTTACTCCCCACTACCGCCATACTTTGGCCTTTTTATTTACCTCTTTCTTGGGATAAAACACCATTTCTCCTCGAACAACAAATATTCTCTGCAACCCCCTAAATGTACTACTACCTTGCTACTATTCTCTTGGAAGAAATTTGAGTAAGTTCAGTTTAAATCAGTATTTTTCCTTTTTGTGTTCCTTTTCTTTTTATTTCTACTTATTTATTTTTGGTTTGGAATAGAGATGTGCATTGTTATTTGTTGGTCCTTGAAAGCTACTTGAATTGTTATTCAATTATTTGAATTTATAGTTTATTGACTATTGAGTGACGCACAAGTTGGAAGGACTTGAGTGACTGCACAATTTTTATTTGGCCAAAGTAATGTTTGTGTTCAGTTTTTGTCCATGCTCAAGTGTGTAATCTGTTGTTTTCACATATTAGAAGTGTTTCTGTTAAATCATCAAAATTTTATAATTTATGGCAAAATTTAAAGAATTTGATGAAATTTATTGAGTGTTGCGGTATGTTCCCCATTTCATGGCCTTGAATTTCATGGTTAGTGTTTGTTTTAAGGGGAATTTGTTCAAAAGTTGCAAAAACAACTATCTTCTGTTACAGCACTTCATATCTCAGATTCTGTGAAATTCCTTGGTCATGAAATTGCTATATCATTTTCTTCAACAAATAAGGCTAACCTACTTCAGTTAGAAAAGAAAATTATGACAGTTTGCAAATTTTTTATTTGCGTTCATCCAAAAATAAATCTAACGTCCTTGAATAGGTATCCTGTTTTGGATATGTCAACGATGATTTCATGTACACTTGAGTACGTTCTGGACTAATATTTTATTGCTTTTTTTCAGAATAAAAGCATTATGCCCACTTTTGTCTTATAGTTTTTCTGGCCTACCTTTCAGAACCTCAACATAAGTCAAGACTATTATCGCATTGTAGATATAGTGGAGTCTAAAATGTGGGGAAAGCAAATGGATTATGTTGTTCAAAATGAACCAATTGATCCCAAGAAAGGTTCATCAAAGTTCCCGCCCATCAATGATTTACCACGTCGATTGAAGTGCTCGAAGGAAATGTGCAACTCTAGTATTGAACTCTCTTCCAAAGATAAAAATAGAGTGGATGAGACTCTAAATCTATTTCGAGATGTATATAGAGAACTACTCCACAAACACAAGAGAGATCCAAAGCGAGAAGGCCAAGTTGCTAGAAGGTTTGATATACATGCCGCTAATATCCTTAGGAAGAAAGGGAAATGGATAAATTCGGTAAGTCGCTTTGGACATATTCCTGGCGTTGCTATTGGTCATAAGTTTCATTTTAGGGTTGAACTTGCCATCGTTGGTTTGCATTGTCAGTATATTTCGGGTATAGATTACACTATGCTTAATGGTAAGAAAGTTGCAACTAGCATTGTCAACTCGGGTCGTTATGAAAACAAAGCTAAAACGAGTGACATTTTGATATACTCGGGTCAAGGTGGACTAATGAATGGGGGGATGAAAGTTGATCAAGAGTTGAAACGTGGCAATGTTGCTTTGGTGAATAGCATGGATGAAAAACGTCCGGTGAGAGTGATTCGTAAAATGATGAGGGGCTCTTCTGATTTTGGATATACATATGATGGGTTATACATGGTGAAGAAGTTTTGGCAAGAAAAAGAAAGAGTTGTTGGTAAATATGTGTTCAAATTTGAACTACATAGAATGGCGGGCCAAGAACAATTACCTCTAGAACGTACGAAGCCAAGAGGCAAAGAATGTTGCATGTTAATGGATGTCTCTCACGGAATGGAAAATTTTCAAATACGTGCGATGAATGGAAGAGATTGTGAGAAGCCGGACAAGTTTGCTTATATAACTAACAATATATATCCGGATGGGTATATAAAGGTTAAGCAAGATGGTTGTGATTGCACTAATGGCTGCTTAAATTCACGACATTGTGGTTGTATATTAAAGAATGGAGGTGAAATACCTTATAGCGAGAAGGGTTTTCTTCTACGACGGAAGGGTATGGTTCATGAGTGTGGTCCGTCTTGCAAATGCCCTCCTTCTTGTGTGAATAGAGTAAGCCAGGTATGTTCCTCTAAACTAAATATAAAAACTTGGTTACACTTTGTATGTTTCCTTTTTTTGTTATTTTGAGAAGTTATGTATGACTATAAATTTATGCACTTTTGTTAAACAATTATGTCACAATAAGAGCATCTTAAATGCTCAATTTACAATGTTGTAATTGAATAAATCAAAGAAGAACATTTTAAAGGCTCAAATATTTTGACTGAAAAAACATGTGAAATGTCACAAATTAAATGGTTGCTAAGCCAAATAGGATTAATATGGAAGAATTTTAATAATTTATACTTCTAATGGTGTGTACTTAAATAATTTATATCAAAACTTATTTTTGATCTATATTATTTTCGAATTGTAATTTAGTATAGCGATTTATTATTTTGCGACATTTTCGTTCTCTGGAAGGGATTTAACCTTTGAGCTTTAGTTTTAATGATTAGGAGCACGGAATCCCCACTAGTTTTAAGCCAAAGATATGTCTGAAATAGGACGGTGAAGTTGAATGTTGCAATAGGTGCATTGTTGATGAATTGGAATGGAATCATCAAATTTGAGGGTTTCTAGGGAATCAGATGATATATAGAGATATTAGGAAGTAATCTTTTTATGATCACCAGGAAGTAATCTTTTTATGATATCACTAGGAAGTAATCTTTTTATGATATATAGAGATAGAGATATTAGGAAGTAATCTTTTTATGATCACTTCTCCAACAAAATTTGAGGGTTTCTAGGGAATCGGATGATGAATTATTGTTGATATTAGGAAGTAATCTTTCTATGATCACCTCTCCAACAAAATTTGAGGGTTTCTAGTGAATCGGATGATGAATTATTGTTGATCACGAATAATATGTTGAAACGAGAAAGATAATTGGACAAATAAACTAAATAAGAGGGTGCTTGGATACAAAACTTCTAAAAAATTTAATGTCGAGGGTGTCGGAAATAGGACGGTGAAGTCGAATGTTGCAATAGGTGCATTGTTGATAAATTGGAGTAGAATATGGATCTAGGACTATTAGAAGATATCAATAGAGATATTAGGAAGTAATCTTTTTATGATCACTTCTCTAACAAGATTTGAGGGTTTCTAGGGAATCGGATGATGAATTATTGTTGATCACAAATAATATGTTGAAATGAGAAAGATAATTAGACAAATAAACTAAACATTAAGAGGGTGGGTACAAAACCTCTAAAAAATCCAAATATTTTTAACCGAACCACTTTTTTAACTCAACTTTAACTTAATTTCATTATCATCAATATTGTTAATATAATTAGATAATATCAATAGATAATTCTTACATACTACATCAACTTTAATTCACTATTTATTAACTTACGTAGTTTTAACCAACCATCACTTCACATTATCTGTCTTACTTTTACATCAAATCAACTTTAGTTATTTTATTTCAAATATTATTTTAATATGCCCACTAACAACTTATCAAAACCACCTTTTTTATTATCAACCAAACCAAACCAAACCAAAAAAATCCAAATAAAACAAAAAAATTTTATATCCAAGTATAGTTATTGAATAGTTCTGTCACAAAATGAAAAGTTATTGTGTTAAATTGATATCTCAAAAAGTAATTGTACTAAACTACAATGACCAAAAGTTATTAGATGGAAATTATAATTTTCTCAATAATTGTGGAATTTATAACTATAAAATTCACGGACACTTTACACATTTTAGACAATCTAAAACATTATGTACTTGTTTGACAGGGCGTGATTGAATACAAATATATCCACTCAAAATGAATTTTTTTGGCTAACCAAAGTTAATTCTAAAAAAGCTAGTATGAAAAGTTAGTATGGTTAGTTATTAATGAGATTTTGAGTTTATATTTAAATATTATTAAATAAAAAATAATTAAAGTTGATTTGATGTAAAAGTAAGAGAAATGATGTGAAGTGATAATTAATTAAAATTTATGTGAATGAATAAATAGTGAATTAAAAGTGATTGTGATGTGTAAGAATGATTGGTTTGTATTATTTAATTATATTGAGGATAGTGAAGTTGAGTTAAAGCTGAATTTGATTTTGATTATTGATTTAAAATTTTTGTAAAAAAACGCCCCTTGAATATTTGTAAATATATCATATGTAAAATCAAATTTTCCCTCTGTTGGTTCATAGAATATAGAAGAGAATGTGAATAATCTAAGCTACATTGTCCACATTATCCTCATCATTAATACTTTGGTAATCACTTGTGCATTAGATTATATTAAATGTAGACCATATACATTATACTCATCATTAATACTTTGGTAATCACTTGTGCATTAGATTATATTAAATGTAGACCATATCAACCTTAATGATGTGGAGTCTAATATAATGTACTACAACATAAAGCCTTGCACATCTTACAAATTTGTATTTATCTCCAATATAACATGAGTTTTAATTGTTTTCTTTACAGCACGGTCCACGATATCAGTTAGAGCTTTATCGTACCGAGTCAAGAAGGTGGAGTGTGAGATCTAGAAGTTTTATTTCAATGGGGAGTTTTGTATGTGAATTTATTGGAAAAGTGAAGGGCGAGGATGCTATACGAAGTATGAATCTTGACTTGCAAAGATTCTTGAGCACTATAATTTTACCGTCGAAGAATGACAATTCTTATACGTCGGCAAAAATTCCCCTCACACCAAATGAAAATGTGGTGAGGTTTGCTATTGATGCATCTAAGGTTGGAAATGTGGGGAGATTCATCCGCAAGAGCAGCACACCCAATCTTGTTGCCCAATGTGTAGTTTATGACCATGATGACTTGAGAATGCCACACGTCATGTTCTTTGCCACAAGGAATATACCTCCTTTGCATGAGCTAACTTGTGATTCTGTCCTCGGTATTGATTGAAGTACTAATTTTGTAGATGTCAGGCTGCTATGGTATGTGTAATAGTTAAGTTATCGTAACACAAGACTTTTGATTTATGTTTTGGTTGCGTGAAAGTAGTGGTTAAAGATTTTTGTTTAGTGTTTGTGCTTACCGCATCTCCAATGAAGTGGATTTCTCTATTATATTGTCCTTATGCGTGATTGAATTCATTATTATTGTTATTATTTTTATTATTATTTTTAATATGCGGCGTACTTCATAATATGCAACGTGCAAAGAATAACAATATATGGTTCAAATGAGAACCTTTATTTGTATATACTGCTATGATTAATTGCGTTTTAGTGTTATTTTTAACTATGATGTATTTGATTAAAAATAGCAATAACAATATTAAAAATAGCATCATACACAATTAAAAATAACATCAAATATAGTTCTCACGGTTCTCACACCAGACCTAATTTTTATTTGAACTAGCCTATATATATATATTAGGGTTGGGTTCACATGAGAATGGTAGATAGTGAAAGAAATAAGAATAAATAGATAGTGAAAGAAATAAGAATAAATTTATACCTTTTATTTGAACCAACCTATTCGCAGCGAGTCTAAAGGTTTGACGTAGAGAACTTACGGCTTAAAATTTATGTAAATCTGGTTGATCACGAACGGTTGACCGCAATTGATTGACCGCAACTCACGCCTTGGGTTGCACGAACAAGATCAGATCAAAATCGGATCAAACGGATGCAAACATATCAAAATGAAACTTTGCAGCCTGGGAGCTTCCGACGGCGCGTGAGGCGTCGGACGGCTGCGATCTCGGCGGCAATGGAAAGCTCTCGTCGAGACCGTTGTCTGGGTATGCTTTACGTCTCAATCGGACTTCCAGTTAGATCTGTAGGTAAACCGAGACGAAATATATTTTGACCTACAGAACTAATATATATATAGGGTTGAGTTCACATGAGAATGGTAGATAGTGAAAGAAATAAGAATAAATAGATAGTGAAAGAAATAAGAATAAATTTGTACCATTGATCCAACATATCAATGCTCATGATCAATTCAATTTTAATATTTACCAGTCAAATATATAATGACAGTCTTGTAATTAATTGAATATATTATAGTCAAATAAATCCAATTTACCACTAACTAGGGGCAAATTAGACATTGGATAATTAATATGGGCCCACCACCAACCCCACTATCTCTCTCACACCTACTAACACACACTAAATCACCTACATCTTCCCGTGACTCCCGTCGTATTTTCAGAATTCACATAAATGCACCAAAGATGCAGACACCACCAACTCACTGCCGGCCGCCGCCTTCTGCCTGCCGCATTCCGTCCTCCGCCTGCCGCCTGCCTTCCGCCGTCGGCCAGTCTCTCCACAGCCTTGCTCCGCCGGACATACACGATGCCAACCCGCCGCCGTGATCCGCCTTCTGCCACATCTCTGGTCGGCGCATCCGCCGTACAACCCATAGTCGGAGCTTCCGTCGTCCTCCGCAAGGATGTTGGGTCGCCCAAACGACCATCGTCAATCTCCGGTGAAGCTGCACGCCTGTCATCGAAGTTTCTGTTTTGACGCACTCTCCGGTGCCTCCAGCCCACTGCCGTCAGTTCCTCGCTCCTGCGCCTCCGGCAACGTCGGCCGTTACGGGGACGTGACTCTCATCCACTTTTTGCCGTTCGCCGGATAGATCGCCAGAGAATGTAGGAGACGAACGTCGAAGGACCATCGGCGGCGAACATCACCGTGATTTTGGTCGGATATGCTGCAGGAGGGAGATAGAACTGGGGGCATATTTTTGAGAATTTGACAAGGCATAGGGACTTTTTTGCAATTCTATAAATTTTTTTATATTACAATTTAGTTCAAGGGTCAATTTCACAATTAATCAAAATATGATTTATATTTTAACGTTTTTACTTGATTTTGTATTTGTTGTAAAATAAATTTTCATTGCAGAGTATGCTAAATAAACTATAAATCCTTATAATGCAAATTAGAACAATTGTTTGGCATTTGCTAAATAAAAGTTGTTAAATTAGTATACAAAATTAAATTCTAAAAAAATATGTGTATATATTTTGTAAAATATTTAATTTTCAAATTCATTTACATATTTTATATCGATTACATAAATAAAAAAAAAGGACGTATAACTTCTATAACTTTTATAAATTATAATGACATTATAATTGGGTCGGGTCGCCTGAGGTTGTATAAACGACAAGCCTACAGAATTGGTCCAATGCAAGCCCAACATCTTATCTCAAAATTTTGAATTTTAAATTAAACGAATTCCATCGGTTTGTCAGCTTTATGAAAAGGTGTTTCTAGGGCAATCATGAACCTTGGGATCCACGCACGTCTGTTATTGCATAATGACATGATTATTCAAGACAACTTTCTCGAACAGTCTCCTTTTTCTAAACGGTTTTTCGTGGTGTGACGTGGCACCAAATCATTGGAGGAGTGTAAAATTTAAGTTTGGTGGTCATGTTTCGTAGGAGGGTTTGTAAGGAGTGTAAAAAAAATAAAGCTCACATCGAATCAAAATAACTACAATTTGTAAAGGTAAACACATATAGTCGATCCAAGATAAATTTCGAATACAAAAAAAAAAAAACAAAATAGTCGGGTTCGGTCGCTAAAATGCAAACTGGAAGACATTAACGTGCAATAAGTCTAACACTAATGTGAATTCAAAGTGCAATTATTTTTTTATAAAAAAATATATATTAGTAACAATAGTTATGTTATAACGTGCAACACATTACTATACGAACTGCAACGCATTAATTTTTTGCACGTTAACATAATTGTTTTTTTTGTAGATGTATTTGTGATAAAGTGCAAGTATTGTTTTAAAAAGTGGAATATGTTGTTTTATAAAGTGTAACATTCCCTAAATAAAGTGTACTAGCTAATTTATACCTCCTGTTGACACCCGAGTTCGAGAGCCGAACCGGAGACCCGGTCCACTCATAAAGTGCCGAGCTGGACCGGAATATTTTTTGACCTAGACGTTCCCATGAGTCCGTCCGCCAGTTCGGCGTTTGCGACTATGAAGCCCCGATGCCGACCTGAAGAGTGACGGTCTGGAAGAAAGGTTCCCCAGAACCGGAGGAACAAGCAAAGAAAAGGTGCCGACTTGGAGTCTCAGGACGGGCCCCTGCAATGAAGGTGTCGACCTCGATAGTATTATAATAATGCCACTTGGAGGGTAATCATTGGCTAATGGATGGGACGCCCTAGCCTGTTGACCTACCTCCCCTAGCCAAGACATAAAGCCTGTCAGCATTAAATGCCCGTCAGACAATGATGAGGAAAACCTCAAATCGCATTAATTTCTGTCAGGGAGGCGCCGAACTACTCTGCAAAGAACACTGTGCGACAAGACCGATGAACAGTGTCACATTTAAGGCCACTATAAATAGCAGCCCATTTCATTTATTTTGGGTTGTTGAATCCCAACTACTTGTACTCATATTTTTTCTCTCTAAAGATCTGTAAGAAACTCTTGTAAGAAACCTCAAAGTATATCGCAAGTGCCGACCTCGTACGAGAGGCCGACCTCGTGATCATCTAATAAAACCGCAATTAAACCGTATTTCTTTGTCTTTCCCTTATTTTCTCTCCATTATTTAACCTTTTAACCGTTGACCGGAAACGCCCGTCAACAGTTTGGCGCTAGAAGGAGGGCATCATAAGTTACTTGGTGTCAACTTTTCGATCTTGTGAAACTCCACATCACGCTCATCTTTTTCCCACTTTTTCACTCTCAAAAGCAACTCAAAATGCCTTCATCTGGACATGACGATTCCACCCAGCAATCCGGCTCCCAGCCTCGCCGACGCAACGGCGGGGAGACCTCCCGTCGCGTCCAGCAGGGGCTCATAGTCCCTGTTTCCCCAGTTCCTACATTCGCTGCAGCTTTGCAGCATCCCGACGTCCTCAAAGCCCTCGAGGGGGTCTTCGCCAAGGCCCTCGCCAGTCAAACCGCCGGGGCAAACACTGTGGTACCCACGGAGAACCCCGGTAACACTTTGCTCCACACTCCTGAAAAGGAGACCGGTGGACAGAGGAACCCAGCAAAATCCAAAACCACGGCCCAATCGCCGAACCGCGAGGCTCAGAACCGTCGCGACAAGAGTACCAGACCGGCTCCCACAGAGCAGACAGGGGAGAGCCGGCCGGAGCGCAGCCTCCCGGTCGTTCGCCGCTCTGTCCACCAGCGCTTGGGTGACAAGAGCCACGCCAACCAAGATCTCCGGGAGGTGATTAGGCGGGGCAAAGCCATCGGCCACGACACTGAGGAAGTCGCAGCCCTCAAACGCAGAGTTGCCGAGTTGGAAGGTCGGCATCCCACCGGGAGTGAGTTTTCACTCCCAGCTCATCAATAAACCCGTACGCGACTGACTCCTCGGGTCGCGGATAACGCCTCACCTCTCTCCCTCGATATCCTGCAAGAGGCCGTCCCGAAGGGAATACAAATACCCCAGCTCGGCCTCTATGACGGGAGCTCGGATCCCGACTCACACCTCGGCCTCTACACTTCGTGGATGGACCTACACGGCGCCTCCGACGCCCTGCGCTGCCGCATGTTCTCCCTGACGCTGGGACCCAAGGCGCAGAGGTGGTACCATTCCCTATACCCCCGCTCCATTTCAACCTGGGCACAGCTCGGGTCGGCGTTCCGGTCCCACTTCATCGGATCGCAGGTCAATCTCGCCCCCAAGGAATCAATCTCCAACATTGTACAGGGCGAGAATGAGAGTTTGAAGGATTACATCGCCAGATTCAACGACCGGGTCCAAAATATGGAGCGATGCCACCCCGACGCCCTGCTCATCACGGCCCAGGGTGGCCTCAGACCTAAGACGCTGTTCAGGTGGTCCCTGTGCCAAAACAAGCCGACCACCTATCAGGAATTCCTCACTCGCGCTCAAGACTACATCATGGCGGAGGAGTCCTCATCCATCCCGACATTCGACGCCGCGCCGGCACCGGCGCCAGCGAAGGTGAAGGCAAAGGAGGAAAAATCAGGGAAGCCGAGCAAGTCATTCGCTGAGATCCGAGCTCAGCGGAGGCAAAGGGCTGAGGAACTGAGAGAAAGCTACCAGGGCGTCTTCTCGGTAGGAGCTGCGGCGGTCTACGAGGAAATCAAGGCCAAGGCGTTGTTACCAGACCCCAAACCGATGTTCACCGACAAAGACAAGGTGGACAAGACCCGCTACTGCTCCTACCACAAGGCGCATGGGCACAACACTGACCAGTGCCGAAACTTGATCTCGGCTCTGCTCAAACTGATAGATGATCCCCAACTCCGGAGGTTCACCCACTCCGGAGAGAAGAGGAAGAAAGGGGGCCGCTTCGAGGAAGGCCCAGACAGCGAAGAGGATGCCGACGTGAATCCTCGAAGGAAAAAGTCGCAGCAGGGCGGCCCCCACGAGATTATGACCTTCTGCCCCACCCATCAAGACGAGGCTGGCACCTCCAGGGGCAGAAAAAGAGACCGGCCCCCTTGCGCCGGGGCCGACCCGTCCAACCTCCCAACCCGGCGTGTCAACACAAGCCGGAGTGAGTCCCTCCTCTCCCGGAGACAAACCAAGGCCTACGCCCGACAGGCCTATCACGCCGGGCAAAGGGTGATGCATGCCCACAGCAGACCGGCGCCAGAGCCGACCCCAAACACCATCACCTTCAACGACGAAGACGCCTTCCTGTTCGACCACCCCCATTCCGACGCCCTGGTGATCACGGCGCCGATCATGGCGATAAAAATCTACCGCATCATGGTCGACACCGGGGCCTACGCCAGCATCCTCTACTACGAGACCTTCAAAAAGATGGGGATCGATAGGAAGGAGGTGCAGCCTTGCCGGGAACGGATCCAGGGCTTCAACGGCCAGACCATCGCCCCGGTTGGTCAGGTCACGCTACTGGTCCGGTTTGGGGAAAAGGGGCAGCCCACGAAGACGATCTTAGAAACCTTCAAAATCGTGGACTGCCCAAGTGAGTACAACGCCATTCTGGGCAGGACGGCGCTCTACAAACTGAAGGCCGCCGTCTCCATTTTTCATTACTCCCTCAAATTCCCAACTCCCGATGGGGAGGGGACCCACCGGGGGGACCAAAGGGAGGCGCGGGAATGCATCCTGACCATCCCGCGCACCGAAATAAATATGGCGAACCCTCAGGAGGACGCCGGGGTGGCAGACATCGGGTCGGCACACGACGGTCATGGGGGCAACCGCATGCTGGGAAACCAGATAGGTTCGCACCCCTTGACCTCATCAGGTACCGACCCCACAATCACGGAGCGTAACGCCGGGGCAGATAACTTGGCCCCAGGTGCTGAGATGACGGACCCCGTCGAGGAGGGAGTCGAGGACGATCTCGGCGGGGACAGAGGGAGAAGGGCTGGCAAAAGGCCGATCATGGAGGAGGACGAGCTCGACCCTCGGACACAATACGAGGAAAAACGGGGGACGAAGAGGGCCGAGCCAATGGACGAAGTCGAGGTCATCTTCATCGATGAAGAGACTTGCCAGAAACAACTCCGGATTGGGAGCAGGCTGCCGGGGCCTATGAAGGCCGAACTGACCGAATTTCTCCAGAAAAACGCAGACGTCTTTGCGTGGACCCATGAGGACATGGTCGGCATCGACCCACGGGTCGCCTGCCACCGGTTGCAGATCGACCCCACGGTCAAGCCGGTCGTGCAAAAGTGGAGGAAGCTCGGCCCCGACCGGCAGCAAGCCCTAGAAGAAGAGGTGACCAAGCTTAAGGATAACGAGTACATACGCGAAGTCCGGTACCCGACCTGGGTGGCCAACCCAGTACTTGTGAAGAAGAGCAGCGGGGCATGGCGGCTGTGCATTGATTTCTCCGACTTGAACAAGGCGTGCCCCAAAGACAGCTATCCCCTCCCTCACATCGACTACATGGTTGACGCTACATCAGGGCACGAGCTGATGAGCTTCATGGACGCGTACTCCGGCTACAATCAGATTCCCATGCATCCGGACGACGAGGAGCATACCTCCTTCTACTCGGCACGTGGTCTCTACTGCTACACCATGATGCCGTTCGGGCTAAAGAACGCCGGGGCCACCTACCAACGTCTAGTTAATAAAATGTTTGCTAGCCTGATAGGTGAATGTATGGAAGTGTATGTAGATGATATGTTGGTCAAGTCCGTGTACGCGTCCAATCATGTAAACGATCTTAATAAAATGTTTTCCATTTTGCGTGATTATTCAATGAAGTTAAATCCCAAAAAATGTACTTTCGGTGTCGGATCGGGAAAATTCTTGGGGTACATAGTTAGCCAGCGCGGCATCGACGCAAACCCCGAAAAGATCAAAGCAGTGCAAGACCTTCGACCGCCGACGTCGATCAAGGGAGTGCAGAGCCTGACCGGCAAACTCGCGGCCCTGAGCAGGTTCATCTCGAAGTCCACCGACCGCTGCAAACCATTCTTCGATGCTATCAAGAAAAATCACAAGTTCGAGTGGACACCGGCCTGCCAAAAGGCGCTGGAAGCAATCAAGGAAACCCTTAGCCAGGCTCCCACGATGCAAAAGCCCCACCCGGGTGAAATCCTATATTTATACCTGGGGATATCCGAGGTGGCCGTAAGTGCCGCCCTGATTAGAGAAGATGACTCAGGCCAGTTCCCGATATACTACGTGCCGAGCTAAGGTACCCGCCAATGGAGAAACTCGCCTTCGCCCTGGTGATTGCGGCCCGAAAGCTTAGACCGTACTTCTTGGAGTACTCAATCACCGTCCTCACGGCCTACCCGCTGAGACAAATCTTGCATCGACCCGACACCTCGGGCCGAATGGTCAAATGGGCGGTAGAGCTGGGACAATACGATATCCAGTACCGACCCCGAACAGCAATGAAGGGGCAGGTACTATCGGACTATATAGCCGAGTTTACGCCGGGAGTCGAGGAAACGAAGGGCGAAGAACCTTGGGTGATGTACGTAGATGGGTCCTCCACTGCCGGACGAGCAGGCGGAGGGGTCGTCCTCGTAGATCCTCAAAAAAGGCTATTCTGTCATTCAATTCAATACCTCTTCCCGGCAACCAACAATGAGGCCGAATACGAGTCATTGCTATCCGGGCTCGCTCTAGCCGAAGCCATGAGCCTGACCGATCTCGTCATATACTCCGACTCCATGCTGATGGTCAAGCAAATTTCCGGAGAGTTCGAGGTCAAAGAGCCAAGGCTAGTCCCTTATTTGGGACTAGTAAAGAAGAAATTAGCCAAACTCCGGAACCGAATAGAACACATCCCGCGAACGGAGAATGTACAAGCCGACGCTCTGGCCCGTCTCGCCTTAAGTGCCGGGATGGAGAGCGTCGACTACGTGCAGGTCGCTCACAAGGAACAACCCTCCGTGCTCGGCGTCTCCGTAATGAGTGCCGAACAGACCGCCGCAGACGAAGAACCGAACTGGATGATCCCTATCCGGTCGTATCTTGAGACTGGTGCATTGCCGTCTGACCCAAAAGAGGCCAGACAGCTCCGTACCCGGGCAGCTCGATTTACGATCGTGGCCGGCAAATTGTTCAAGAGGGGATACTCGGCACCTTTGCTCAAGTGCGTGGACGAGAAGAGCGCCGAGTATGTTCTAAAGGAAGTTCACGAAGGTGTGTGCGGAAACCATTCCGGCGGTTACGCCCTCACCCACAAAGTTCTCAGGCAAGGGTATTACTGGCCCAGTCTGAAGAAAGACGCCTTGGACATGGCTCAAAGATGCACAAAATGCCAAACGTTCGCGCCGAACATCATCCAACCTTCGCAGCCCTTGAAGTCGATATTTAGCCTATGGCCGTTCGCCAAATGGGGCGTCGATCTGATCGGCCCCCTACCTACCGGAAAAGGCGGAGTAAAGTACGCGGTCGTCGCCGTGGACTACTTCACGAAATGGGCAGAAGCCGAGCCACTCGCCACTATCACCGAACAGAAAATGATCGACTTCCTGTGGAAGTCCATCATATGCCGCTTTGGGGTGCCGAACTCCATAATCACCGACAACGGGAGGACGTTCGAGGGGAAGAAGCTAGAGGCATTTTGCGAAGAGCACAACATCAAACATTTCTTCTCGACACCCTACCATCCCCAATCCAACGGCCAGGTTGAAGCAGTAAATAAAATCATCAAACAAGGGCTCAAAGTCCGACTTGAAGCCGCGAAAGGAGCCTGACCGGAAGAACTCCCGAACGTGCTCTGGTCATATCGCACAACAGCGAGATCATCTACGGGAGAGACGCCGTTCTCCCTGGCATATGGGACCGAAGCGATGGTACCCGTCGAGCTCGGCGCCCCAACCTTTCGAGTAACCAACTTCGAGGAGGGGTCCAACTCCGAGTCGTTAAGAGCAAATCTCGACCTGATAGACGAGCACCGGTCGCAAGCCGAACTCAGAAACGCGGCATACAAGAGACAAAGCGAGAGATACATCAATTCCCAAGTCAAGTCCCGCTCCTACCAGGTCGGAGACTTGGTGTTAAAAAGGGTAACGGGGCCTGACCCCGGACCGCTAAAACCGAAATGGGAGGGGCCCTACAAAATCAGCGAGGTCCTCCCACATGGGGCCTACCGTCTCAAGCACCTGGACGGCATCCCCCACCAATACCCGTGGAATTCGGCGTTTTTGAAAAAATATTACCAATAGGCCTAAGACAATCTCGTATTTTCATTCTTATAATTTTACTTTGTAAAATAGATGAAGCTTGTAAAGATTTATGTTTTCTACTCCTTACTTTGTAATTTTACTTTTGCCTTCAGTAAGCATAGTTCAAGTCGAAGCGGCGTAACTAACGTAAGGAACGAAGTGTCGGTCAGGATCAGTCGGCACTAGCTGGGCTCAACTAGGAAGCCCAGTCAGGCCAATAATACCTCCGCGTCCGAACGCGAGACCGGTCAGGTAAACTGCCACGTAACTATGTGCAGATCGGGTCAGTACGATGACTCGACCGGCACGAGCCGGGCTCGGCAAAGTAGCCCGGTAAGGCCACCGCGCCAATGTAAGGAACGAAAAATACGAATAAAAGGTACCAAACCCAACCTCGGGCTCGGTCAGGCACAACAAAAAGTGTCGAATCCAATCTCGGGTTCGGCCACATAAGTAAACCAAAAGTGCCGAGCCCAACCTCGTGCTCAACACGGCACCAAAACCATACTTTGAAAAATAAAGAATAAACACTCATCCACTCGTGAGTAAACAAATACTCGAAAACCCATTCATCAATAATAACGATCATTCGCCCAACGTAAATAAAAGTAAAGACATTCGAGCATAAATAAAATTAGATAAACCATGCATTCGAAAATGGAGTTCAAAACATATTCATTACATAATTATTTTCAAAAGAAGGGCCACACACGGCCAAAATACCACGGCACGCAGGCCGGCCTAGGTGTCCGTCTCCACCACCTCGACTTCGGTCTCCGCCGCGCCTTCCTCTTCGACCTCCGCCTCCTTCGCCCCCGAGGTGCCGACCCCCGCCTCGGCGTTGGCCGCCGCCTTCGCCGCCGCGGCAGCCTTTTCAGCCTCCTCCATCTCCGCGACCACCGAAAGGACGGCGCCGCGCCTCTGCGAAGACTCCGGACCCGGGTCGGCCTCAAACGGCTTGTAACTCGGGAGGAGCTTCCCTGGGGCCAACCGCCACGTCTGCGGAGTGGGCACGGCACCGAACCTCTCAAAGCCGACGATGACGTCGTCGGCCCAACCCCGGAGTCTTCGGACCACCACGGCTTCGTCGGCATCGACCTCGCAGATCTGGCCTTCGAAATCCAGGTCGTACCGGCCCGCCTTCTCAGCAAGGATAGCCCTGAAGTCGTCGAGGGAGAGCACCCCGGCGTCAAGGCGTTGGAACAGCTAATAGAGGTTATACGCCGCCGAGATGTCCATACTCTCCCTCATCTCCTCAAAATATTGGGCCTGAACCTCGGCGTAGGTCGCCGGAGGAGGGAGAGCGATGGGCTCGCCGTCTATCTGCTTGGCGGCCTCCTTCAAGAGGCAGACCTGAGAGGTCAACCTGTTGCCATACTCCGTCAGCTCGGCGGCCTCCTCCTCGTGCTTCTTCTTCAGAGCGGCGACCTCGGCAGCATGCAGTTCGGCAAGGCGGACGAGGTCGACCTTGTGCTTTTCTTCCAACCCGCGGACCTCGTCAGCACGGCGCTTCTCGCTCTCTGACAGCTCGGTGGCCAGTCTCATCTCCATCTCCTCCCTCTGCTGGGCCCACGCCGCCCTCTCTCGGGCCAGATCCTCGGCGGCCTTGGCAGCCGCCCTCTCCGCCACGGCGACAGCACCGCGCTGGAGGACCAGCTCGTTCTCCAGAGACGAGATCTTTCTGACCTCGTCCTTGAGCTCGTTGATCCGACCCTTGGAGGTGGCCAGATCCTCCTCGGCCCTGTCGCGGGCGTCGACCTCCCTCTGCATGGCCACGGCGGCGTGGACCAGCTCGACCATAGTCCGGCCCAGGGACGCCACTGAATGCTGAATAAGTTGCGTCGGCGACAGCATAGTCAACGCCGTCTCGGCGGTCGGGGTCCAAGAGGCCATCACGGCCTGCGCCGCGGACATCACCTCCCCTGGCAGGCGGTAAGGGTTAGGCAAGTCAAGCGAAACCGCCGACGCCGAGTCAATGAACCATTGGTCCGGGAACCGCTCAAGACTCTTGGAGAGGCTGGCCTTGCGGCTCGGGTTCACCGGTATGTAAGACGAGGAGCCGGCCTGATGGACGAAGGCCGACCTCTCATCCGCGGTGGCGGCTCCCGGGACCTCGGTGACTTTCTTCTTCTTCGGAGACGGCGGGACATTGTCCTGTACCCCGGCATCACCCACCTCGGGCTCCTCCGGTTCCTCCGCGAGGATCCGGCGCTTCCTCTAACGAGCAGGCCCGCCCTGACTGGCGGCACCTCGACCATGACCGGCGCCGGTCTCGGAGGCACTGGACCGGCTTCTTCTCCCGCCTGCGGGAACGGGGGCAGGGATAGTCGGGGCCGAGCTGGCGGGCATAGCGGCCCCTCGGGGAATCGTGGCTTTAGAGGTCGGCTTCGGCGGGGCAGGGTCCGAGGTCCCCGCCGAACTCGACGCCGAGGTTTTTCTCTTCGACTGCCTAGTCAAAAAGTCCATGCGGCTGGCCATCTTTCGCCCCTTGAGTAGATTTGGGTTGGCGCGTGCGTGCTTGCTGGCCTCCTTAACCGAGCTAAATCCACACTCTCGCAAGAGGGGATAATACACTGCCAAAAGAAAACAAGAGGCCTGACATAAGTAAAGAAAGGAAAACAGATAGCGAACTACTGCAGCAAAGGGAAAAAGAAATACCGGGCTCAAAGGACTTGCTGTTATATTCGGGACAAAGGTTGTGCAGGACCAAGCTCTCCTCTGCAACAAGGTCCTTGTAGATACGCTTTCCCTCGTCAAGTCCTAACAGAGTCTCGACCTTGGTAACCAGCTCGTCGCTTGGTTCGGCGCGAGGGTTATGGACTGAAACGCAAACACCGACCTGTTAGCATGGAAAAACGATAAATCAGAAGATAGGAAATGAAACGAATTGGCACTTACAGGGGCCCGAAATGAACTCAGTGGATGGGTGCCTGACTGCGTCGGGCGTCCTCCACTCGCCACCGACCCAGAACCACTCCGGCATACAGCCGTGCAGAGATTCTGGGATTTTGTGGATTAACGACTTGTCCACGCCCGGGGCGACCGAGCTGTAATAGTTGCCGGTCTCCCCGAATTTCTTGAAAACAAACAAGGACCCGACGTCGGCACTCGTCGGATCCGTCCACCCTTGTCGTCGAAACAGAACGATGAGGCCGACGAGCCGAGCGAAAACCGTCGGCACGAGCTGACTTATGCCTATGCCGAGGTCGCATAGGATGTCATTCAAGGCCCCTGGCAACGGAAATCTGAGGCCGAGTAGGATGCTCGACCGATAGACGCCGATGCAACCCGGCGGAGGGCAGTGTATACGCTCGTCTGCGTAAGGGGCCGAGGTGGCAGCCTCAACCGCGGCGTCGGTCTCGGTGTCCTCACGACCCATGGGGACCCGCTCTCGTCCGCGAGTGTCGCCCCGAAGAGTCTCTTCGACTAGTTCGGCGTCTACGTCAGATTCGACGGGAGAGGCGGAGCCGGACTTCTTCTCGCCCTCGTCGGCGTCGGACTGGCCTGACCCGAGGTCAATTATCTCAATCGTGGGGAAGGCCGAACATTCCCCGCGAAACGGTCCCGTCGCCCCCGCCACCGACGTCACACGGACAGCAGAAATTGGGGTAACTCGGAGCGGCTGCGTCGTCCCAGTCGCCGGGGGGGAGTAGACCACCAACTCCCCGGTCTCCTCCGCCGTGAAACCGCCATCTCCGGCGGGGAGGTTCGCAGTATGGTCGGATAAATTCGACATAATAGAAAGAAAATAGAGGAAAAGGTCTCGGGTAAGCGAAATTACCGGTGTGAAGATCACCAGGAAGTCGCAAGAAATTTCAAAAATTGCTCTGAAATTCTGCTCGGAAGTCTGACTGCTCGAAGGTTCGGTTGCTCGGAAATCGTGAAGGTAAAAAACTCATTGAAGAAGAAGGAGACGAATATATAAACAAACCGAGAGCCACTCACAGCGTACACGTGGCACAACGTTTGAAATTCGAAATTAAAGACTCGATCTGACGGTCAGGATTCAAGCGATCTGACGGTTCCAAAAGAACCGCGTGAGAATCACGCGCCCCAGAAGCCGCCGCTTCACCGAAACGACACGCCGTTTGACGCGGACGAATCATCACATGACACGTGTAAAGACTCTGAATCGACGCGACTTTTCATGATTTGCAGGAAGCGTAACGGTCACGACGCATTAAATGAACCGTCGTTTCGGGTCTGGGAGAGGTGTGCATAACGAACGGTAGAGGTGTGCACTCAGCAAGTGTGATCTGAGTGCCGACCTCGGATGTGCTTTTGGGTAGCGACCTCACAGAGGATGCTGAAGACACCCCTTTGAGCTCGGGGGCATGTATGTTGACACCCGAGTTCGAGAGCCGAACCGGAGACCCGGTCCACTCATAAAGTGCCGAGCTGGACCGGAATATTTTTTGACCTAGACGTTCCCATGAGTCCGTCCGCCAGTCCGGCGTTTGCGACTATGAAGCCCCGATGCCGACCTGAAGAGTGACGGTCTGGAAGAAAGGTTCCCCAGGACTGGAGGAACAAGCAAAGAAAAGGTGCCGACTTGGAGTCTCAGGACGGGCCCCTGGAATGAAGGTGTCGACCTCGATAGTATTATAATAATGCCACTTGGAGGGTAATCATTGGCTAATGGATGGACGCCCTAGCCTGTTGACCTACCTCCCCTAGCCAAGACATAAAGCCTGTCAGCATTAAATGCCCGTCAGACAATGATGAGGAAAACCTCAAATCGCATTACGCCGAACTACTCTGCAAAGAACACTGTGCGACAAGACCGATGAACAGTGTCACATTTAAGGCCACTATAAATAGTAGCCCATTTCATTTATTTTGGGTTGTTGAATCCCAACTACTTGTACTCATATTTTCTATCTCTAAATATCTGTAAGAAACTCTTGTAAGAAACCTCAAAGTATATCGCAAGTGCCGACCTCGTACGAGAGGCCGACCTCGTGATCATCTAATAAAACCGCAATTAAACCGTATTTCTTTGTCTTTCCCTTATTTTCTTTCCATTATTTAACCTTTTAACCGTTGACCGGAAACGCCCGTCAACACCTCCAACCTAAATTATGTGTATATTTGTACATCGAATTAACATAAATATATAGAATAACTTTTTATTTATTATTTTTTACTATATAATTTAGTTATTATTACAAAATATATTTGTATTATTTTAATATTTTATATCATTTTTATTTTAATAATTTATTTTTTATTTAATATAATATATGCATAACACACAAAGTCAAATGCTCTGCATATATGATTCTCTCTATCCACTCAATTTGAGCCGTCACAACTTAAATTTGTATTTATTAGAATCTTAATTAATTGCAATTTAGGTAACTAATTAAAATATACTAAATGATGTGCATTTGATCATAATTATGGATTTATTATGTTTTAATTAAATTATAAATTAACCTCATGAAATATATTCTTTGCATACATCAGCCTTTTCCCCTTCAGTTTTTCCGTCGCCATTTCGTACCGAGCTTCTGCTTTATATAATTAAGAATTTTAAAATTGCACATTAGTCCTTTAATCTTCTCAAATTTACAAAATTATGCATCAGCCCTAATTTTTCAATTTGATTTCTCTCTTGATGTCTAATGTCTGCAGTTGGATCGATTTTTTTTTGCATTTTCAGGTCTCGTCGGACGGCGCCGACGTCAGTACAGTCGGAGACGGCGACGATGCATCTAAGGTTGAGATTCTGTAAATAATAGGAGCACTGGAGAGTTTCAGGCGACGCCGGACGTTGAGTATGCAGAGGTTGAGTATGCAGAGCTGGTCGGACCGCGGTTTGTAAGGAGTGGAAGATGTCGATGGCGACACGGCGTCCCGATGAAGCCTCGCCCATCGCGATTGAGGCGTGTCAGGCGGAGGGATGTGGCGGGACTGATGCAGTGTCTCGGGCTCCGGCGAGCGGTGGTGATGCGGCTGAGTGTGTGGCTGTGCGTCGGAGGAACGCCGACCTATGGTGGCTGTGCGGCGGTGATGGATGGTGCTCCGGTGGGAAGTCGTAGGTGAGCGGCGACTGTCTGTGTCGCTGTGGGGTGGTCCGAGGTGAGATTGGGTGAGTGTGTATGTGTGTGGCATTCGAACTTGAGTTTTCCGGTCTGCTGAGATTCAGATCCTGTGTGTGTATGTGAGAGGGAGATAGAGAGAGAAAAAGAGAGACGTGAAAAGGGGATCACATTTGGTTGGCATGTTTTGTTGATTTCTAGTGGGATCCACATAATATAAATCATTTGTGTATGTTGTAATTACTACAATACCTGAGTGTAAAAGTTAGCATTTTATTGAGTCATTGGATCATATGATCTAATGGCTACGATTTATATATATATATATATATATATATAGAGTCGTGCTCCGGTGAGAATTGTGCTCAATGAAAGAAATAAAAATACATCGTGGCCATTAGATTAGACGATTTAACGTATAAAAAAATTCAGCATTTATGTAGTCAATAAGGGTATCTTGGACATTTTGATTATACAATTATAGGACACATGCCAACTAACACCACCACACCCAATAATTTAATGCCATGTGGCTGGAACACATCACACCACTTCCACCTCCTCTCTCTCACACACACCACTGTACACACACTGAGACGCACGCAGTAAACACACACGACACACACAAAATCACACACTCGCCGGCAGACTTTCGACCATCCATATTCGCCGTCGCCGTCGTCACGATGTCGCCGCCGCCGTCACGACTCCGCCTCGTTCACGTCTCAACCGCTGCCGTGCCACCGTCGCTGCCGCTCCTCCTCTACAGTTCTCGTCGATTCAGTGCCTTCGTCAGCCATCTCGATTCGACTCCGGCGACCTTCCATTCGCGGCCAATCTCGACACAACAGACAACCCTATGCCGCCGCCGCCGCCACCTAACTCCGACGACTTCCGTTCAAGACGAACACTACCTTTCACCAACCCGAACAGGAATCTCTTGGTGCAATTGGAGCAGATGGCTGACGAGTCTCTCTCCAATTGCGTCTCTCTCCAATTGCGTCCAATTGGCCGGAGAAACGCGCTCGGAAGAGAGACACAGCCATTCCCGTTCACCTGCAAACTCAAATTGATTTGGGCATTTTTATTGAAAATTAGAAAAGTTTCAAGGACTCAAATGCAGTTTCATAGATTTTAATTATATTTCAATTTAGCCCATAGGCTAAATCTGTAATTATTCAAAGTCAATAAAAAAATAATATTTTTTTATATTTTTTATACATATATATTGAATAATAAATAAAATATTAAAATAAAATAATAAATAAAAATATTGGAGAAATAAATAAATAATAACATATTTAAATTATTTTGGTTATATAGATGTACAATTATATCTACAAAATCTAGTTTTAGGTTAGCCATAACTTATATAAGATCACATAATGTATTGCACTTTATATAGTAGCACATAAAACAAAGATGCTAATTTGCCAAAATTATAATAATGCATTTTATATATCATCACGTTACACTTTATAAAACAACACATTGCACTTTATAGAACAATAAAATGCACGTTATCACAATTATCAAATCACGTAATATAGAACAAACCCGACCGAACACATTTTTTTTCAACCAAAACTAATATACAAATAATAAATAAAATTATTAACATATAAAATATGATTTTAATATAAATAACAAATTATTTCAATTATTTATGATAATCCGGTTAACCGAACTGAATAAACCAATTAATTATGTCCAATTTCGATTTGATTTGGGACAAAAATTCTTTAATCTGCACAATACAAACCGACACGTTGCACAATTGTGTTGGATGAATTGCACTTTGCTAACTGTTAGATTGCACTGTATAATTTCATTTACATATGTACTAATTTTTTTTAGGTAAAAGTAATATTTATTTTTCAGCCAAAAATATAAGAATTATTAAATAATAATGAAAATATTAATATATTGATTGTAGTTTGGTTAATAATAAAATTCCTCCATGGACTCAATTGTAATATATTAAAGTAATTGAAATTGTAATTAAACCCACTTGAGGTGCCGGACGGTGGCAGTGGGCTGGGGTGCCGCCGTGTGTGTGTGTGTGTGTGTGTGTGTTCGTGAAAAATTCAGATCTGCGTGTGTAAGAGAGATGGGGAGGGGAAGGGTTAGTGGTGGGACCCACCAATAGTGATTGATTAATTAATGAGGGTATAATGACTAGTTTATCCCTATTAGTTGTAAAAAACATATATTTGACCATGATTTATATACTTATTTACCATACGGTCACCCATATTTAACTATTATTTATTAAATTTTGGTTTGATCATGACCATTAGTTTGATTGATCTAATGGTTCAAAATCATTCTTATTTCTTTCACTATCACCCATTCTCATATGATCCCTTCTCTCTATATGATCCCGTCTCTCTCTACATATATATAAGGGATCATATGAGAATGGTAGATAGTGAAAGAAATAAGAATGAATCTGTACCGTTGGATGCAACATATTAGTAGTCATGATGAAGTCAAATATTAAATATGCTAGTCAAACATGTGATGGCAATTCTGTAAATAAGTGTAAATTATGTGGTCAAATGTACACAATTGACCATTAATTAAGGGTAAAAAGGACATTAAATATTAACTCATACGGGCCCACCGCTAACATCACTACTACTTTCTCTTTCACACACTACACCTAAAACACACACTCACCCACACACGCTGCACACACACAAACACACACATTACACTCACGTCGGCGACGCCGCCATCCCGTCGCCGCCACCCCACCTGCCGCCACAATTTTTCCGGGGCATCCACCGGAGATTCCACGTTTGGAGGTTCGACTGTCCGCCGGAAGAAGGTTGTTTGCCGGCGCATCTGTCGGATATTCCATGTATGGAGCTTCAACTGCCCGCCGGAAGAAGGCTGTGCCACCAAGACGGTCGTCGTCGGTCTCCTCCCAATCTTCATCCGCCGGAGATTCCATATCTAGATTTAGAACCGTCCGTTAAAAAATTGCTGGGCCACCACGACGGCTGTCGTCAGCTCTGCCCAATCTTCACGCCGGTCGGTCAAAGTCTCAGCCGTCGTCCGCCAGCCCTTGCTGTCTACATCCTGGTCCTGCCGCCACTGGTGAAGCACCAGCTGTCCGCCACTTCATGGAGGCGGAATTCTTCTATCGTTTTTCCGTTCGCCGGTGAACGTCGACGTCGTACGTCACTGGCTGACGTCGGCGGCAGACATCTCTGTGATGTGGTGGATATGGCAGCATTTGGGGATGTGTTAGATTTTAGGAATGTGTTATTGAGAATTTGATTAGATGTAGTGACTTATTTGCAATTATACAAACATAAATATATTACAATTGAGGCATGGGTTGAATGTGTAATTAATAAAAATATAACTATTATTTTAGTAGTTGTTATTAATATACAATTGTTATTAATTGTAATTAATATATAAGAAAATCATCATATTATTTTTTATACTTGAATGTGTAATTAACAAAAATATAACTATTATTTTAATAGTTTTTAGTAATATACAATTGTTATTAATTGTAATTAATATATAAAAAAATCATAATATTACTTTTTATATTTTTGTCGGTTCGTGTTATTTTTTAAATTCTAAAAATCAAAACCTGCATGAAATAAATGTGTTTTTTAAGAACAAATACAAATAATTGAATCTTCGAATAAAAAATTTTAGTCTGGTCGATATTGTGCAATCTAATAGTTATTAATGTACATTTTGTATAACCATAATGTGTATTGACAATATATAAAACAAATAGAAATTAAAATAATATTAAACTTTAAATAGTTCGGTCAAGTTGGTTATTTCATTTTTTATTTTTTAAATATAATGAGGCCGACATCAAATAGAAATAATTGTAATTTCAACGTACCAGTCTCGAGAAACGACCGAATCGGGACCATCCAGCTAGGTTGCCCTTCGTCTTCATCGACCTGGCTGGCACTTAGGATCGAAGTGTTGAGCACCGATGGTTTATCCTTGTGGCCGACTTGAACATATTCGACGCTCTCCACCCTGGCGCTTGAGGCAAGGCGGGCCAAGGCGTCGGCCTGTACGTTCTTTGTCCGGGGAATGTGTTCTATTCGGGTCCGAAGTTTGGCTAACTTTTTCTTCACTAGCCCCAGGTAGGGAGTAGCCTTGGCTCTTTGACCTCGAATTCCCCAGAGACTTGCTTGACCATCAGCATTGAGTCAGAGTATATGGTGAGGTCGGTCAGGCTCATGGCCTCGGCCAAAGCGAGTCCGGATAGCAATGACTCGTATTCGGCCTCGTTGTTGATCGCCGGGAACAGGTATTGGATCGAGTGGCAGAAGAGCGTCTTTTGGGGATCCACAAGGACGACCCCCTCTCTCCCCCGCCTGCTCGTCCGGCAGTGGAGGATCCATCCACATACATCACCCAGGGCTCCTCGCCTTTCGCTTCCTCGACTCCCAGCGTGAACTCGGCTATGAAGTCCGATAGTACCTGCCCCTTCATTGCTGTTCGGGGTCGGTAGTGGATGTCGTACTGTCCTATCCCCACCGCCCATTTCACCATCCGGCCCGAAGTATCGGGCCGGTGTAAGATCTGCTTTAGTGGGTAGGCTGTGAGGACGGTGATTGAATATTCCAAGAAGTATGGTCTCAGTTTCCGAGCTGCGGTTACTAAGGCAAAGGCAAGTTTTTCCATCAGAGGGTATCGCAGCTCGGCATCGTATAGGGCCTTACTTACATAGTAGACCAGGTATTGGTTTGAGTCCTCTTCCCAGATCAGGGCGGCACTTACCGCCACCTCGAATATTCCCAGGTATAGATAGAGCATCTCACCTGGGCGGGGTTTCTGCATTGTTGGAGCCCGGCTAAGGGTCTCCTTGATGGCTTCTAGTGCTCGTTGACAGTCGGGTCCATTCAAACTTGTGATTTTTCCTGATGGCATCGAAAAAGGGTTTGCAACGATCGATTGATTTGGAAATGAATCGGCTCAGGGTGGCAAGCTTTTCGGTTAGACTTTGGACTCCTTTGATCGAGGTCGGTGGTCGGAGGTCTTGAACTGCTTTGATTTTTTCTGGATTTGCGTCGATACCACGCTGGCTGACGATGTATCCCAAAAATTTTCCCGAACCGACGCCGAAAGTACATTTCTTCGGGTTTAATTTCATTGAGTAATCACGCAAAATAGAAAACATTTTATTGAGATCGTTTACATGATCAGACGCATACACAGACTTAACTAGCATATCATCTACATATACTTCCATGCTTACACCTATCAAACTAGCAAACATCTTATTAACTAGGCGCTGGTAGGTGGCCCCGACGTTCTTTAGTCCGAACGGCATCATGGTGTAGCAGTAGAGACCGCGTGCCGAGTATAAAGAGGTATGTTCTTCATCGTCTGGATGCATGGGAATTTGATTATAACCGGAGTATGCGTCCATAAAGCTCATCAGCTCGTGCCCCGAGGTAGCGTCGACCATCTAATCGATGTGGGGCAGGGGGTAGTTGTCTTTGGGGCATGCCTTGTTCAGATCGGAGAAATCTATGCACAGGCGCCACGCTCCGCTGCTCTTCTTCACAAGTATCGGGTTGGCTACCCAGGTCGGGTACCGGACTTCGCGGATGTATTCGTTATCTTTGAGCTTGATCACCTTTTCTTCCAAGGCTTGTTGTCAGTCTGGGCCGAGCTTCCTCCATTTTTGCACGACCGGCTTGACCGTGGGGTCGACCCGCAGCCGATGGCAAACGACCTGCGGGTCGATGCAGACTATGTCTTTGTGGGTCCACGCAAAGACGTCTGCGTTTTCCCACAGGAACTTGGTCAGCTCGGCTTTGAGCGGCCCCGACAATTTGCTCCCGATCTGGAGTTGCTTCTGACAAGTCTCCTCGTCAATGAAGATGATTTCAACTTCGTCCATAGGTTCGGCCCTCTTTGTCCCCCGTTTCTCCTCATATTGGGTTCGGGGGTCGAGTTCATCCTCTTCTGTGACTGGCTCTTTGCCGGCCCTTCTTCCCCTGTCCAGGCCCAGGTTGGCCCCGGGCTCTTCCTCGGTTTATCCAGCGTCGACCCTAACCGAGGGAAGCGGACCTATCTGGTTTCCCAGCATGCGGTCGTCCCTTCGGTTAGGACCATCCGGCCTGGCATCTGGGTTGGACGTCCCCGTCTCTAGTCTTGTGCCGGCTAGGGCGGCACTCATAGCGGTCAGAGGGTGCGAACCTGTCTGGTTTCCCAACATGCGGTTGCCCCTAGGACCATCGCGTACCGGCTCGGCATCTGTTGCCTCGGCGAGATGATTCGCCGCATTTATCTCGGCGCGCGGAATGATCAGGACGCACTTCCGCGCCTCCCTTTGGTCCCCGTGGTGAGTACCCTCTCCATCCGAGGTCGGGAACTTCAGGGAGTAGTAGAATATGGAGACGGCGGCTTTCAGCTTGTACAGGGCCGTCCTACCCCGGATGGCGTTTTACTCGCTTGGGCAGTCCACGATTTTGAAGGTTTCCAGAATCATTTTCGTGGGCTGCCCCCTCTCCCCGTACCGGATCGGGAGCGTGACTTGGCCGCCGGGGGCAGTCGTTTGCCCGTTAAAGCCTTGGATTTACTCGCGGCAGGGCTGCACCTCTTTCGCGTCGATCCCCATCTTTTTAGAAGTATCATAGTAGAGTATGCTAGGCCCCAGTGTCGACCATGATGCGATGGATCTTTATCGCCATGATCGGCGTTGTGATCACCAGGGCGTCGGAGTGGGGGTGGTCGAATAGAAAGGCATCCTCAACAGTGAAGGAGATTTTGTTTGGAGTCAGCTTCGACGCCGGCCTGCTGTCGGTGTGCATCACCCCCTGCCCGGCATAATAGGCCTGCCGGGCGTAGGCCTTGGTCTGCCTCCTGGAAAGGAGGGATTCACCCCGGCTGGTGTTGACGCGCCGGGTTGGATAATCGGTCTGGCAGGTTCCGACGGGCGGGGACCGTTCTCTCTTCCTGCCCCTGGAGGTGCCGGCTTCGTTCTGGTCGGCAGAGCAGAAGGTCATGATCTCATGGGGGCCGTCCTGTTGGGGTTTCTTTTTCCTCGGGTTTACATCGGCGTCGTCATCACTGTCGACACCTTCCTCGAAGCATCCCCCATTCTTTCTTTTCTCCCTGGAGTGGGTGAATCTTTTCATCTGCGGGTCGTCGATCAGCTTGAGCAGTGCTGAGATCAGATTTCGGCACTGGTCGGTATTGTGCCCGTGCGCCTTGTGGTAGGTGCAGTAGCGGGTTTTGTCCACCTTGTCCTTGTTAGTGAACATCGACTTCGGGTCTGGCAGCAGCCCCTTCGCATTAATCCCTTCATAAATCGCGGCGGCTCCCACCGAGAACACACTCTGATAGCTTTCTTTCAGCTCTTCAGTTCTTTGTCTCCGCTGAGCTAGGATTTCAGCGAATGATTTGCTCGGCTTTCCAGGTTTCTCCTCCTCCGCCTTCGCCTTTGCCGGCGCTGGCGTGGTGTCGAGCATCGGGATCGACGAGGACTCCTCTGCCATTATATAGTTCTGAGCTCGGGAAAGGAACTCCTGGTATGTAGTCGGCTTGTTCTAGCACAGGGACCATTTAAACAGCGTTTTTGGTCTCAGGCCGCCCTGAGCGGTGATCAGCAGGGCATCAAGGTGGCACCGCTCCATGTTTTAGACTCAGTCGTTGAACCGAGCGTTGTAGTCCTTCAAGCTTTCGTTCTTGCCCTGAACAATGTTGGCAATGGACTCCTTGGGGGCGAGGTTGACCTGCGATCCGATGAAGTGTGACCGGAACGCCGACCTGAGCTGCCCCCAGGTGGAGATGGAATGGGGTAGAGAGAGTTATACCACCTCTGCGCCTTCGGCTCCGGTGTCAGGGAGAACATGCGGCAGCGTAGGGCGTCAGAGTTGCCGTGTAGGTCCATCCAAGATGTGTACAGGCGGATGTGGGAATCTGGATCCGAACTCCCGTCGTAGAGGCCGAGTTGCGGCACCTTTATCTTCTTCGGGACGGCTTCCCGTAAGATATCGGGGGAGAGAGGTGAAGCGTCGTCCGCAACTAGAGGGGTCGGCTGCGCGTAAGATTGCAGATGGGGAGGAAGCGATAGCTCACTCCTAGACGGGTGCCGGCCCTCCAGTTCGGCGATTCTGCGCTTTAGGGCTGCGACCTCGTCAGTATCGCGCCCTATGGTTTTGCCTCGCTCAATGACCTCCCGGAGGTCGCGGTTGGTCTGGCTCTTGTCGCCCAGGCGCTGGTGAACAGGACCCCGGACGATTTGGAGGCTTTGCTCCGGACGGCTTTCACCCGTCTGTTCGGTGGGTGCCAGTCTGGAGCTTTTGCCGCGGCAGTTTTGGGCCTCAAGGTTGGGTGATTGTGCTGTGGTTTTTGGATTTGGCCGGATTCGGCCTCTGTCCCCCAGTCCCCTTTTCAGGGGTATGAAGCTTGGTGTTTCCGGGGTTTTCCGTGGGTGCCACGATGTTTCCCCCGGCCGCCTGGCTGGCGAGCGCCCTTGCCAAGACCCCTTCTAGAGCTTTGAGGACGTCGGGGTGCTGCATGGCCTCAGCGAAGGTCGGGACTGGAGGGGCAGGGATTATGGCCCCCTGCTGAGCGCGGCGAGAGGTCTCTCCGCCGTTGCGTCAGCGGGACTGGACGCCGGACAGCTGGGTTGACTCATTGTGGCCGGATGAAGGCATTTTGAATAGTTTTTGGAAGCAAAGATTGGGGAAAAGATGAATGCGATGTGGGGTTCTACAAGATCGAAAAATTGACACCAAATAACTTATGGTGCCCTCCTTCTAGTGCCAAACTGCTGACGGGCGTTTCCAGTCAACGGTTAAAAAGAGAAATAATGAGAAAATAATGAGGAAAAGATAAAGGATCACGATTTAATTATGATCTTATTAACTGATCACGAGGTCGGCACTTGCGATATACTTACGAATTCTTACCCAAATTCCTTACAAGTTTAAAGAGAGAAAGTAGAGAGAGAGTTTCAAAGTTGGAGATTCAACAACCTGAAATAAATGCTCAAGACTTCTATTTATAGGGTTCTTAAATGTGATACTGTTAGGGTACTGTTCGTGAGTCTTGTCGTACAGTAACTCGGCAAGATAGGCCGACGTTTCCCTGACTGATTGGGAGTGATTTAGGGATCTTCCAATCATTACCTGCAACGCATTTAATGTTGGTATGGGCTGCATTTAATGCGGAAAGGCTCCTTGGCCGAGCTAGACATCCGAGACCAGCAGGCTAGTTTGGGATGTCATATCGTCAATCATTGACTGACAAGTGGCCTTATTTAATTGTTTCCCGGATCCTTAACCCCTACGAGGGCCGACGAGGTAGGGTCCCGAATCGGACTTTGACAGTTTGCCCGTCCTTTGGTCTTCCAGACCCCATATCCTGAGCCGGTCGGCTCCATAACGGGAGCGCCGAGGTGCCGACCTCGGGGTATGTCAGGCTTCAATTTGAGACCCTTTTTTCTGTGTTTCTTTTCTTCCCTTTTCTTTCCGATTTGGTATTAATCCGAGCGAAGCGACCCCTTAGCTGCGCCAACACACCAGCTGTGGTTCAAATGTCCGCCACTCTAGTTGACTTTGACTAATCCTCAGATCGGCACCTGCTAACTGACGTGGTAACCGGCCCCACTGGCCGGGCCGGCCTCTCCCGGTTCCCGGTCTTCTCGGATCGTTACCTTTATGGGAGCCCGATCTGGATATCAACAATATTATTTTATATGTATTTTTTATTTATAAATAATAATGAATATCTCTTGTCGTGCATCGCATGGCATTCATACTAGTTTACATAAAATGAGTTAATATATATATATATATATATAATAAGAATTACCACTTTTCAAAAATGGCAGGTTAAATTTCGATTAACATTAATTGCTTACTATTTTTGGATTTTTTTTTTCTTCTGTGAACATTAAATCAGCCACCGTAAACAAAATCATACAACAATGCATTTGAATTTGAATTGAAATTTTGAAACACAATCTTTCTTAAATTTGTTCTGCCACAAAATCGGGCTCAATTCAAAATTTATATATATATATATATAATAAGAATAACTATTTACTAAAAATAGTAGTAAAAGATTTTGAGAGCATTTAATGTATACATTTTTTGGAAACTTTTTAAATATATGCATTAATTACTTCTCTATACACGTTTTCAAATACGATCAAATCAGATATGATCAAAAGTATTGTATCCTTAAATAATTTTATTAAATCTGCAATAATTTCATTGATATCCATTATAATAAATTACAAGATTGATTTCATGTTGATAATATTTTGATCAAGATAATATTACAATATATTTTAAGTTCTAACTATAATATTATTTTTTTCACAAATATTCATTTTTTATCAAAAAATATTTATAAATAATTACAACAGGTTAGATAGAATTTTTAGAATTTTTTCTTCCAATTAGTTAGGCGAAATAAAGTTGGTGAATTAATCTTTGCCAATATAATTTTTTCATAATTTTTATTTCTTTATATATAAAAAATAAATTATTATTTAAATAAATATAATTTACTATTTAACAGATAATGATCAGATACATTAAATAGTTTTACTAGTGATAAAAAATTAAAACTGAAGTATAGTAACTGTTCTTTAGAATTTATTTGTATATTATTGGCAACTTTGATTATTTTTTTTATCATTTTTTTTATTTCTTTCTATAATGAAATTAATGTAAAATAAATTTTCATTGCAGAGTATGCTAAATAAACTATAAATCCTTATAATGCAAATTAGAACAATTGTTTGGCATTTGCTAAATAAAAGTTGTTAAATTAGTATACAAAATTAAATTCTAAAAAAATATGTGTATATATTTTGTAAAATATTTAATTTTCAAATTCATTTACATATTTTATATCGATTACATAAATAAAAAAAAAGGACGTATAACTTCTATAACTTTTATAAATTATAATGACATTATAATTGGGTCGGGTCGCCTGAGGTTGTATAAACGACAAGCCTACAGAATTGGTCCAATGCAAGCCCAACATCTTATCTCAAAATTTTGAATTTTAAATTAAACGAATTCCATCGGTTTGTCAGCTTTATGAAAAGGTGTTTCTAGGGCAATCATGAACCTTGGGATCCACGCACGTCTGTTATTGCATAATGACATGATTATTCAAGACAACTTTCTCGAACAGTCTCCTTTTTCTAAACGGTTTTTCGTGGTGTGACGTGGCACCAAATCATTGGAGGAGTGTAAAATTTAAGTTTGGTGGTCATGTTTCGTAGGAGGGTTTGTAAGGAGTGTAAAAAAAATAAAGCTCACATCGAATCAAAATAACTACAATTTGTAAAGGTAAACACATATAGTCGATCCAAGATAAATTTCGAATACAAAAAAAAAAAAACAAAATAGTCGGGTTCGGTCGCTAAAATGCAAACTGGAAGACATTAACGTGCAATAAGTCTAACACTAATGTGAATTCAAAGTGCAATTATTTTTTTATAAAAAAATATATATTACTAACAATAGTTATGTTATAACGTGCAACGCATTACTATACGAACTGCAACGCATTAATTTTTTGCACGTTAACATAATTGTTTTTTTTTTGTAGATGTATTTGTGATAAAGTGCAAGTATTGTTTTAAAAAGTGGAATATGTTGTTTTATAATGTGTATCAGTCCCTAAATAAAGCGTACTAGCTAATTTATACCTCCAACCTAAATTATGTGTATATTTGTACATCGAATTAACATAAATATATAGAATAACTTTTTATTTATTATTTTTTACAATATAATTTAGTTATTATTACAAAATATATTTGTATTATTTTAATATTTTATATTATTTTTATTTTAATAATTTATTTATTATTTAATATAATATATGCATAACACACAAAGTCAAATGCTCTGCATATATGATTCTCTCTATCCACTCAATTTGAGCCGTCACAACTTAAATTTGTATTTATTAGAATCTTAATTAATTGCAATATAGGTAACTAATTAAAATATACTAAATGATGTGCATTTGATCATAATTATGGATTTATTATGTTTTAATTAAATTATAAATTAACCTCATGAAATATATTCTTTGCATACATCAGCCTTTTCCCCTTCAGTTTTTCCGTCGCCATTTCGTACCGAGCTTCTGCTTTATATAATTAAAAATTTTAAAATTGCACATTAGTCCTTTAATCTTCTCAAATTTACAAAATTATGCATCAGCCCTAATTTTTCAAATTGATTGCTCTCTTGATGTCTAATGTCTGCAATTGGATCGATTTTTTTTGCATTTTCAGGTCTCGTCGGACGGCGCCGACGTCAGTACAGTCGGAGACGGCGACAATGCATCTAAGGTTGAGATTCTGTAAATAATAGGAGCACTGGAGAGTTTCAGGCGACGCCGGACGCTGAGGCGGCGTTGACAGAGGTTGAGTATGCAGAGCTGGTCGGACCGCGGTTTGTAAGGAGTGGAAGATGTCGATGGCGACACGGCGTCCCGATGAAGCCTCGCCCGTCGCGATTGAGGCGTGTCAGGCGGAGGGATGTGGCGGGACTGATGCAGTGTCTCGGGCTCCGGCGAGCGGTGGTGATGCGGCTGAGTGTGTGGCTGTGCGTCGGAGGAACGCCGACCTATGGTGGCTGTGCGGCGGTGATGGATGGTGCTCCGGTGGGAAGTCGTAGGTGAGCGGCGACTGTCTGTGTCTGTGTGGGGTGGTCCAAGGTGAGATTGGGTGAGTGTGTATGTGTGTGGCATTCGAACGTGAGTTTTCCGGTCTGCTGAGATTCAGATCCTGTGTGTGTATGTGAGAGAGAGAGAGAGAGAGAGAGAGAAAAAAAGAGAGACGTGAAAAGGGGATCACATTTGGTTGGCATGTTTTGTTGATTTCTAGTGGGATCCACATAATATTAATTATTTGTGTATGTTGTAATTACTACAATACCTGAGTGTAAAAGTTAGCATTTTATTGAGTCATTGGATCATAGGATCTAATGGCTACGATCTATATATATATATATAGAGTCGTGCTCCGGTGAGAATTGTTCTCAATGAAAGAAATAAGAATACATCGTGGCCATTAGATTAGACGATTTAACGTATAAAAAAATTCAGCATTTATGTAGTCAATAAGGGTATCTTGGACATTTTGATTATACAATTATATGACACATGCCAACTAACACCACCACACCCAATAATTTAATGCCATGTGGCTAGAACACATCACACCACTTCCACCTCCTCTCTCTCACACACACCACTGTACACACACTGAGACGCACGCAGTAAACACACACGACACACACAAAATCACACACTCGTCGGCAGACTTTCGACCATCGATATTCGCCGTCGCCGTCGTCACGATGTCGCCGCCGCCGTCACGACTCCGCCTCGTTCACGTCTCAACCGCTGTCGTGCCACCGTCGCTGCCGCTCCTCCTCTACAGTTCTCGACGATTCCTCCATCGATTCAGTGCCTTCGTCATTATGTGGTCAAATGTACACAATTGACCATTAATTAAGGGTAAAAAGGACATTAAATATTAACTCATACGGGCCCACCGCTAACATCACTACTACTCTCTCTTTCACACTCTACACCTAAAACACACACTCACCCACACACGCTGCACACACACAAACACACACATTACACTCACGTCGGCGACGCCCGCCACCCCGTCGCCGCCACCCCACCTGCCGCCACAATTTTCCGGGGCATCCACCGGAGATTCCACGTTTGGAGGTTCGACTGTCCGCCGGAAGAAGGTTGTTTGCCGGCGCATCTGCCGGATATTCCATGTATGGAGCTTCAACTGCCCGCCGGAAGAAGGCTGTGCCACCAAGACGGTCGTCGTCGGTCTCCTCTCAATCTTCATCCGCCGGAGATTCCATATCTAGATTTAGAACCGTCCGTTAAAAAATTGCTGGGCCACCACGACGGCTGTCGTCAGCTCTGCCCAATCTTCACGCCGGTCGGTCAAAGTCTCAGCCGTCGTCCGCCAGCCCTTGCTGTCTACATCCTGGTCCTGCCGCCACTGGTGAAGCACCAGCTGTCCGCCACTTCATGGAGGCGGAATTCTTCTATCGTTTTTCCGTTCGCCGGTGAACGTCGACGTCGTACGTCACTGGCTGACGTCGGCGGCAGACATCTCTGTGATGTGGTGGATATGGCAGCATTTGGGGATGTGTTAGATTTTAGGAATGTGTTATTGAGAATTTGATTAGATGTAGTGACTTATTTGCAATTATACAAACATATAATATATTACAATTGAGGCATGGGTTGAATGTGTAATTAATAAAAATATAACTATTATTTTAGTAGTTGTTATTAATATACAATTGTTATTAATTGTAATTAATATATAAGAAAATCATCATATTATTTTTTATACTTGAATGTGTAATTAACAAAAATATAACTATTATTTTAATAGTTTTTAGTAATATACAATTGTTATTAATTGTAATTAATATATAAAAAAATCATAATATTACTTTTTATATTTTTGTCGGTTCGTGTGATTTTTTAAATTCTAAAAATCAAAACCTGCATGAAATAAATGTGTTTTTTTAAAACAAATACAAATAATTGAATCTTCGAATAAAAAATTTTAGTCTGGTCGATATTGTGCAATCTAATAGTTATTAATGTACATTTTGTATAACCATAATGTGTATTGACAATATATAAAACAAATAGAAATTAAAATAATATTAAATTTTAAATAGTTCGGTCAAGTTGGTTATTTCATTTTTTATTTTTTAAATATAATGAGGCTGACATCAAATAGAAATAATTGTAATTTCAACGTACCAGTCTCGAGATACGACCGAATCGGGACCATCCAGCTAGGTTGCCCTTCGTCTTCATCGACCTGGCTGGCACTTAGGATCGAAGTGTTGAGCACCGATGGTTTATCCTTGTGGCCGACTTGAACATATTCGACGCTCTCCACCCTGGCGCTTGAGGCAAGGCGGGCCAAGGCGTCGGCCTGTATGTTCTCTGTCCGGGGAATGTGTTCTATTCGGGTCTGAAGTTTGGCTAACTTTTTCTTCACTAGCCCCAGGTAGGAAGTAGCCTTGGCTCTTTGACCTCAAATTCCCCAGAGACTTGCTTGACCATCAGCATTGAGTCGGAGTATATGGTGAGGTCGGTCAGGCTCATGGCCTCGGCCAAAGCGAGCCCAGATAGCAATGACTCGTATTCGGCCTCGTTGTTGATCGCCGGGAATAGGTATTGGATCGAGTGGCAGAAGAGCGTCTTTTGGGGATCCACAAGGACGACCCCCCCCCTCCCCCCCCGCCTGCTCGTCCGGCAGTGGAGGATCCATCCACATACATCACCCAGGGTTCCTCGCCTTTCGCTTCCTCGACTCCCAGCGTGAACTCGGCTATGAAGTCCGATAGTACCTGCCCCTTCATTGCTGTTTGGGGTCGGTAGTGGATGTCGTACTGTCCTATCTCCACCGCCCATTTCACCATCCGACCCGAAGTATCGGGCCGGTGTAAGATCTGCTTTAGTGGGTAGGCTGTGAGGACGGTGATTGAATATTCCAAGAAGTACGGTCTCAGTTTTCGAGCTGCGGTTACTAAGACAAAGGCAAGTTTTTCCATCAGAGGGTATCGCAGCTCGGCATCGTGTAGGGCCTTACTTACATAGTAGACCGGGTATTGGTTTGAGTCCTCTTCCCAGATCAGGGCGGCACTTACCGCCACCTCGGATATTCCCAGGTATAGATAGAGCATGTCATCTGGGCGGGGTTTCTGCATTGTTGGAGCCCGGCTAAGGGTCTCCTTGATGGCTTCTAGTGCTCGTTGACAGTCGGGTCCATTCAAACTTGTGATTTTTCCTGATGGCATCGAAAAAGGGTTTGCAACAATCGATTGATTTGGAAATGAATCGGCTCAGGGCGGCGAGCTTTCCGGTTAGACTTTGGACTCCTTTGATCGAGGTCGGTGGTCGGAGGTCTTGAACTGCTTTGATTTTTTCTGGATTTGCGTCGATACCACGCTGGCTGACGATGTATCCCAAAAATTTTCCTGAACCGACGCCGAAAGTACATTTCTTCGGGTTTAATTTCATTGAGTAATCACGCAAAATAGAAAACATTTTATTGAGATCGTTTACATGATCAGACGCATACACAGACTTAACTAGCATATCATCTACATATACTTCCATGCTTACACCTATCAAACTTGCAAACATCTTATTAACTAGGCGCTGGTAGGTGGCCCCGGCGTTCTTTAGTCCGAACAGCATCATGGTGTAGCAGTAGAGACCGCGTGCCGAGTATAAAGTGGTATGTTCTTCATCGTCTGGATGCATGGGAATTTGATTATAACCGGAGTATGCATCCATAAAGCTCATCAGCTCGTGCCCCGAGGTAGCGTCGACCATGTAATCGATGTGGGGCAGGGGGTAGTTGTCTTTGGGGCATGCCTTGTTCAGATCGGAGAAATCTATGCACAGGCGCCACGCTCCGCTGCTCTTCTTCACAAGTATCAGGTTGGCTACCCAGGTCGGGTAACGGACTTCGCGGATGTATTCGTTATCTTTGAGCTTGATCACCTCTTCTTCCAAGGCTTTTTGTCAGTCTGGGCCGAGCTTCCTCCATTTTTGCACGACCGGCTTGACCGTGGGGTCGACCCGCAGCCGATGGCAAACGACCTGCGGGTCGATGCAGACCATGTCTTCGTGGGTCCATGCAAAGACGTCTGCGTTTTCCCACAAGAACTTGGTCAGCTCGGCTTTGAGCGGCCCCGACAATTTGCTCCCGATCCGGAGTTGCTTCTAACAAGTCTCATCGTCAATGAAGATGATTTCAACTTCGTCCATAGGTTCGGCCCTCTTTGTCCCCCGTTTCTCCTCATATTGGGTTCGGGGGTCGAGTTCATCCTCTTCTGTGACTGGCTCTTTGACGGCCCTTCTTCCCCTGTCCAGGCCCAGGTCGGCCCCGGGCTCTTCCTCGGTTTATCCAGCGTCGACCCTAACCGAGGGAAGCGGACCTATCTGGTTTCCCAGCATGCGGTCGTCCCTTCGGTTAGGACCATCCAGCCTGGCATCTGGGTTGGACGTCCCCGTCTCTAGTCTTGTGCCGGCTGGGGCGGCACTCATAGCGGTCAGAGGGTGCGAACCTGTCTGGTTTCCCAGCATGCGGTTGCCCCTAGGACCATCGCGTACCGGCTCGGCATCTGTTGCCTCGGCGAGATGATTCGCCGCATTTATCTCGGCGCGCGGAATGGTCAGGACGCACTTCCGCGCCTCCCTTTGGTCCCCGTGGTGAGTACCCTCTCCATCCGAGGTCGGGAACTTCAGGGAGTAGTAGAATATGGAGACGGCGGCTTTCAGCTTGTACAGGGCCGTCCTACCCAGGATGGCGTTATACTCGCTTGGGCAGTCCACGATTTTGAAGGTTTCCAGAATCATTTTCGTGGGCTGCCCCCTCTCCCCGTACTGGATCGGCAGCGTGACTTGGCCGCCGGGGGCAATCGTTTGCCCGTTAAAGCCTTGGATCTACTCGCGGCAGGGCTGCACCTCTTTCGCGTCGATCCCCATCTTTTTAAAAGTATCATAGTACAGTATGCTAGGCCCCAGTGTCGACCATGATGCGATGGATCTTTATCGCCATGATCGGCGTTGTGATCACCAGGGCGTCGGAGTGGGGGTGGTCGAATAGAAAGGCATCCTCAACAGTGAAGGAGATTTTGTTTGGAGTCGGCTTCGACGCCGGCCTGCTGTCGGTGTGCATCACCCCCTGCCCGGCATAATAGGCCTGCCGGGCATAGGCCTTGGTCTGCCTCCTGGAAAGGAGAGATTCACCCGGGCTGGTGTTGACGCGCCGGGTTGGATAATCGGTTTGGCAGGTTTCGACGGGCGGGGACCGTTCTCACTTCCTGCCCCTGGAGGTGCCGGCTTCGTTCTGGTCGGCAGAGCAGAAGGTCATGATCTCGTGGGGGCCGTCCTGTTGGGGTTTCTTTCTCCTAGGGTTCACATCGGCGTCGTCATCTGTCGACACCTTCCTCGAAGCATCCCCCATTCTTTCTTTTCTCCCCGGAGTGGGTGAATCTTTTCATCTGCGGGTCGTCGATCAGCTTGAGCAGTGCTGAGATCAGATTTCGGCACTGGTCGGTATTGTGCCCGTGCGTCTTGTGGTAGGTGCAGTAGCGGGTTTTTTCCATCTTGTCCTTGTTAGTGAACATCGACTTCGGGTCCGGCAGCAGCCCCTTCGCCTTAATCTCTTCATAAATCGCGGCGGCTCCCACCGAGAACACACTCTGATAGCTTTCTTTCAGCTCTTCAGTTCTTTGTCTCCGCTGGGCTAGGATTTCAGCGAATGATTTGCTCGGCTTTCCAGGTTTCTCCTCCTTCGCCTTCGCCTTTGCCGGCGCTGGCGTGGTGTCGAGCATCGGGATCGACGAGGACTCCTCTGCCATTATATAGTTCTGAGCTCGGGAAATGAACTCCTGGTATGTAGTCGGCTTGTTCTAGCACAGGGACCATTTAAACAGCGTTTTTGGTCTCAGGCCGCCCTGAGCGGTGATCAGCAGGGCATCAAGGTGGCACCCCTCCATGTTTTGGACTCGGTCGTTGAACCGAGCATTGTAGTCCTTCAAGCTTTCGTTCTTGCCCTGAACAATGTTGGCAATGGACTCCTTGGGGGCGAGGTTGACCTGCGATCTGATGAAGTGTGACCGGAACGCCGACCTGAGCTGCCCCCAGGTGGAGATGGAATGGGGGTAGAGAGAGTGATACCACCTCTGCGCCTTCGGCCCCGGTGTCAGGGGGAACATGCGGCAGCGTAGGGCGTCAGAGTTGCCGTGCAGGTTCATCCAAGATGTGTACAGGCCGATGTGGGAATCTGGATACGAACTCCCGTCGTAGAGGCCGAGTTGCGGCACCTTTATCTTCTTCGCGACGGCTTCCCGTAAGATGTCGGGGGAGAGAGATGAAGCGTCATCCGCAACTAGAGGGGTCGGCTGCGCGTAAGATTGCAGATGGGGAGGAAGCGATAGCTCACTCCTAGACGGGTGCCGACCCTCCAGTTCGGCGATTCTGCGCTTTAGGGCTGCGACCTCGTCAGTATCGCGCCCTATGGTTTTGCCTCGCTCAATGACCTCCCAGAGGTCGCGGTTGGTCTGGCTCTTGTCGCCCAGGCGCTGGTGAACAGGACCCCGGACGATTTGGAGGCTTTGCTCCGGATGGCTTTCACCCGTCTGTTCGGTGGGTGCCGGTCTGAAGATTTTGCCGCGGCAGTTTCGGGCCTCAAGGTTGGGTGATTGTGCTGTGGTTTTTGGATTTGGCCGGATTCGGCCTCTGTCCCCCAGTCCCCTTTTCAGGGGTATGAAGCAGGGTGTTTTCGGGGTTTTCCGTGGGTGCCACGATGTTTCCCCCGGCCGTCTGGCTGGCGAGCGCCCTTGCCAAGACCCCTTCTAGAGCTTTGAGGACGTCGGGGTGCTGCATGGCCTCAGCAAAGGTCTGGAGGGGCAGGGATTATGGCCCCCTGCTGAGCGCGGCGAGAGGTCTCTCCGCCGTTGCGTCAGCGGGACTGGCGCCAGACAGCTGGGTTGACTCATTGTGGCCGGATGAAGGCATTTTGAATAGTTTTTGGAAGCAAAGATTGGGAAAAAGATGAATGCGATGTGGGGTTCTACAAGATCGAAAAATTGACACCAAATAACTTTTGGTGCCCTCCTTCTAGTGCCAAACTGTTGACGGGCGTTTCCAGTCAACGGTTAAAAAGAGAAATAATGAGAAAATAATGAGGAAAAGATAAAGGATCACGATTTAATTATGATCTTATTAACTGATCACGAGGTCGGCCTCTCGTACGAGGTCGGCACTTGCGATATACTTACGAATTCTTACACAAATTCCTTACAAGTTTAAAGAGAGAAAGTAGAGAGAGAGTTTCAAAGTTGGAGATTCAACAACCTGAAATAAATGCTCAAGACTTCTATTTATAGGGTTCTTACATGTGATACTGTTAGGGTACTGTTCGTGAGTCTTGTCGTACAGTAACTCGGCAAGATAGGCCGGCGTTTCCCTGACTGATTGGGAGTGATTTAGGGATCTTCCAATCATTACCTGCAACGCATTTAATGTTGGTATGGGCTGCATTTAATGCGGAAAGGCTCCTTGGCTGAGCTAGACATCCGAGACCTGCAGGCTAGTCTGGGATGTCATATCGTCAATCATTGACTGACAAGTGGCCTTATTTAATTGTTTCCCGGATCCTTAACCCCTACGAGGGCCGACGAGGTAGGGTCCCGAATCGGACTTTGACAGTTTGCCCGTCCTCTGGTCTTCCAGACCCCATATCCTGAGCCGGTCGGCTCCATAACGGGAGCGCCGAGGTGCCGACCTCGGGGTATGTCAGGCTTCAATTTGAGACCCTTTTTTCTGTGTTTCTTTTCTTCCCTTTTCTTTCCGATTTGGTATTAATCCGAGCGAAGCGACCCCTTAGCTGCGCCAACACACCAGCTGTGGTTCAAATGTCCGCCACTCTAGTTGACTTTGACTAATCCTCAGATCGGCACCTGCTAACTGACGTGGTAACCGGCCCCACTGGCCGGGCCGGCCTCTCCCGGTTCCCGGTCTTCTCGGATCGTTACCTTTATGGGAGCCCGATCTGGATATCAACAATATTATTTTATATGTATTTTTTATTTATAAATAATAATGAATATCTCTTGTCGTGCATCGCATGGCATTCATACTAGTTTACATAAAATGAGTTAATATATATATATATATATATAATAAGAATTACCACTTTTCAAAAATGGCAGGTTAAATTTCGATTAACATTAATTGCTTACTATTTTTGGATTTTTTTTTTCTTCTGTGAACATTAAATCAGCCACCGTAAACAAAATCATACAACAATGCATTTGAATTTGAATTGAAATTTTGAAACACAATCTTTCTTAAATTTGTTCTGCCACAAAATCGGGCTCAATTCAAAATTTATATATATATATATATATATAATAAGAATAACTATTTACTAAAAATAGTAGTAAAAGATTTTGAGAGCATTTACTGTATACATTTTTTGGAAACTTTTTAAATATATGCATTAATTACTTCTCTATACACGTTTTCAAATACGATCAAATTAGATATGATCAAAAGTATTGTATCCTTAAATAATTTTATTAAATCTGCAATAATTTCATTGATATCCATTATAATAAATTACAAGATTAATTTTCCATGATTCATGTTGATAATATTTTGATCAAGATAATATTACAATATATTTTAAGTTCTAACTATAATATTATTTTTTTCACAAATATTCACTTTTTATCAAAAAATATTTATAAATAATCACAACAGGTTAGATAGAATTTTTAGAATTTTTTCTTCCAATTAGTTAGGCGAAATAAAGTTGGTGAATTAATCTTTGCCAATATAATTTTTTCATAATATTTATTTCTTTATATATAAAAAACAAATTATTATTTAAATAAATATAGTTTACTATTTAACAGATAATGATCAGATACATTAAATAGTTTTACTAGTGATAAAAAATTAAAACTGAAGTATAGTAACTGTTCTTTAGAATTTATTTGTATATTATTGGCAACTTTGATTATTTTTTTTTATCATTTTTTTAATTTCTTTCTATAATGAAATTATTGTAAAATAAATTTTCATTGCAGAGTATGCTAAATAAACTATAAATCCTTATAATGCAAATTAGAACAATTGTTTGGCATTTGCTAAATAAAAGTTGTTAAATTAGTATACAAAATTAAATTCTAAAAAAATATGTGTATATATTTTGTAAAATATTTAATTTTCAAATTCATTTACATATTTTATATCGATTACATAAATAAAAAAAGGACGTATAACTTCTATAACTTTTATAAATTATAATGACATTATAATTGGGTCGGGTCGCCTGAGGTTGTATAAACGACAAGCCTACAGAATTGGTCCAATGCAAGCCCAACATCTTATCTCAGAATTTTGAATTTTAAATTAAACGAATTCCATCGGTTTGTCAGCTTTATGAAAAGGTGTTTCTAGGGCAATCATGAACCTTGGGATCCACGCACGTCTGTTATTGTAAAATGACATGATTATTCAAGACAACTTTCTCGAACAGTCTCCTTTTTCTAAACGGTTTTTCGTGGTGTGACGTGGCACCAAATCATTGGAGGAGTGTAAAATTTAAGTTTGGTGGTCATGTTTCGTAGGAGGGTTTGTAAGGAGTGTAAAAAAAATAAAGCTCACATCGAATCAAAATAACTACAATTTGTAAAGGTAAACACATATAGTCGATCCAAGATAAATTTCGAATACAAAAAAAAAAAAACAAAATAGTCGGGTTCGGTCGCTAAAATGCAAACTGGAAGACATTAACGTGCAATAAGTCTAACACTAATGTGAATTCAAAGTGCAATTATTTTGTTATAAAAAAATATATATTAGTAACAATAGTTATGTTATAACGTGCAACGCATTACTATACGAAGTGCAACGCATTAATTTTTTGCACGTTAACATAATTGTTTTTTTTGTAGATGTATTTGTGATAAAGTGCAAGTATTGTTTTAAAAAGTGGAATATGTTGTTTTATAAAGTGTAACATTCCCTAAATAAAGTGTACTAGCTAATTTATACCTCCAACCTAAATTATGTGTATATTTGTACATCGAATTAACATAAATATATAGAATAACTTTTTATTTATTATTTTTTACTATATAATTCAGTTATTATTACAAAATATATTTGTATTATTTTAATATTTTATATTATTTTTATTTTAATAATTTATTTATTATTTAATATAATATATGCATAACACACAAAGTCAAATGCTCTGCATATATGATTCTCTCTATCCACTCAATTTGAGCCGTCACAACTTAAATTTGTATTTATTAGAATCTTAATTAATTGCAATTTAGGTAACTAATTAAAATATACTAAATGATGTGCATTTGATCATAATTATGGATTTATTATGTTTTAATTAAATTATAAATTAACCTCATGAAATATATTCTTTGCATACATCAGCCTTTTCCCCTTCAGTTTTTCCGTCGCCATTTCGTACCGAGCTTCTGCTTTATATAATTAAGAATTTTAAAATTGCACATTAGTCCTTTAATCTTCTCAAATTTACAAAATTATGCATCAGCCCTAATTTTTCAAATTGATTGCTCTCTTGATGTCTAATGTCTGCAATTGGATCGATTTTTTTTGCATTTTCAGGTCTCGTCGGACGGCGCCGACGTCAGTACAGTCGGAGACGGCGACAATGCATCTAAGGTTGAGATTCTGTAAATAATAGGAGCACTGGAGAGTTTCAGGCGACGCCGGACGCTGAGGCGGCGTTGACAGAGGTTGAGTATGCAGAGCTGGTCGGACCGCGGTTTGTAAGGAGTGGAAGATGTCGATGGCGACACGGCGTCCCGATGAAGCCTCGCCCGTCGCGATTGAGGCGTGTCAGGCGGAGGGATGTGGCGGGACTGATGCAGTGTCTCGGGCTCCGGCGAGCGGTGGTGATGCGGCTGAGTGTGTGGCTGTGCGTCGGAGGAACGCCGACCTATGGTGGCTGTGCGGCGGTGATGGATGGTGCTCCGGTGGGAAGTCGTAGGTGAGCGGCGACTGTCTGTGTCTGTGTGGGGTGGTCCAAGGTGAGATTGGGTGAGTGTGTATGTGTGTGGCATTCGAACGTGAGTTTTCCGGTCTGCTGAGATTCAGATCCTGTGTGTGTATGTGAGAGAGAGAGAGAGAGAGAGAGAAAAAGAGAGACGTGAAAAGGGGATCACATTTGGTTGGCATGTTTTGTTGATTTCTAGTGGGATCCACATAATATTAATTATTTGTGTATGTTGTAATTACTACAATACCTGAGTGTAAAAGTTAGCATTTTATTGAGTCATTGGATCATAGGATCTAATGGCTACGATTTATATATATATATATAGAGTCGTGCTCCGGTGAGAATTGTTCTCAATGAAAGAAATAAGAATACATCGTGGCCATTAGATTAGACGATTTAACGTATAAAAAAATTCAGCATTTATGTAGTCAATAAGGGTATCTTGGACATTTTGATTATACAATTATAGGACACATGCCAACTAACACCACCACACCCAATAATTTAATGCCATGTGGCTAGAACACATCACACCACTTCCACCTCCTCTCTCTCACACACACCACTGTACACACACTGAGACGCACGCAGTAAACACACACGACACACACAAAATCACACACTCGTCGGCAGACTTTCGACCATCGATATTCGCCGTCGCCGTCGTCACGATGTCGTCGCCGCCGTCACGACTCCGCCTCGTTCACGTCTCAACCGCTGCCGTGCCACCGTCGCTGCCGCTCCTCCTCTACAGTTCTCGACGATTCCTCCATCGATTCAGTGCCTTCGTCAGCCATCTCGATTCGACTCCGGCGACCTTCCATTCGCGGCCAATCTCGACACAACAGACAACCCTATGCCGCCGCCGCCGCCACTTAACTCCGAC